>OY751490.1:4145250-4630866 GCA_963565915.1 Entoloma clypeatum | reverse complement strand
AGAGGAGACAGAGCTGTTCCTTGAGTCAATTTGAAGTGACATGAGGGATCAGGAAGACAGAGCCCCATTCAGACATGAGAGGCAGGTTGAGATGAATGTGAATGATGCCTGCTCCAGTGAGGAAAGGCCGGAGAAGACGGGAGATGGCACATGAGATGGAATGGCCCACATGAATGGAGCTGTATTGAGAGTGAGTCGGACAGCCTGTATGTTTCGGGCGAAGATGTGGATCTCCATGGCATAAGTGCAGTGGTGATGACTTTGCTAAGGCCAGGAGGGTGGCGACGATGAGAGTCTTGGGAGTGAGACTCCTACCTGTGCTGGCTCAGGTCATTTGGGGGTCTTGAGCGTGACAACCAATGGAGGGAGCAAAGCGGACTACTGCTACTGCCGACGACAACTAGGGAATGGCACGGATAAATCCGAGGGTATCTCACGCTGTACCCATATCCGTACCCCTGGCGACCCATACCAGTGACCCGGTGGGTGTACCTGTCAAAACAAGCCAAGAATCATTGAAAATGGTCAAGATTTGAGTGAGTTATGATCAAAACAATCCCAGTTTGCTGTTTTGCTCATAACTCACTCAATACTGATCGTTTTCGATGATTTCTGGCTTGTTTTGAAGCGACGGGTAGGGGAATGTGTACCCATACCCGCATGTACCCTTATCCATGACTAGTGTTTCAAGGTTCAGTCCAATAGGACTGGAACCGACCAGACTGAACCGAAAAATGAACTGAAATAGACCGAGACCGCGGTCTCGGTCTTGCTAAATTGGGACGGCCCCAGTCTTCGGTCTTGACAAAAATTTTTTTTTGAAGACTGGTAAAAGACCAGTTGAGACCGGTCTAGACCGGTCTTTTGGGTGCTAATACAGGGTCTACATATGTATTTACAGGATGTGAGGATGGCCGTCTGTGCGCGAGTGGGGCTGTTGGGCTCGAGTGGTGGCAGTTGCGCGCAAGTCAAGGCCGTTGGGCATGAGTGGAGGCCGTTGGAGGCGAAGGGACGCCGTTGGGCACGAGTGGAGGCTGTTGGGCGTGGGTGGAGGCCATTGGGGGCGAAGGAAGGCCATTGAGCACGAAGGGAGGCCGTTGGGCATGAAAGGACGCCGTTGGGTGCTAGAGGGGGGCGTTGGGCACGAGTCGAGGCCAGAAAGGGCCGTTGGGCAAGAGTGGGCATGAAAGTCAGATGGCGAACTGGGCAAAGGGTTTGTTTGGCCAGAAAGCAGCCAAAGCAAATAAGGGCAAATAGCCTGCCCTCGTTTGGACGCGCATCAGGCACGCATCAAATGTGTCAACTAAATATACACACACTTAAAAAACATCGCACATCTGCCTACATGTCTTACACAGGGGCAGCAAAAGCTTATGCACTATATCAATTAAGTATTAGAGCATTTTGTGTCACTGACTATGTATCTATTTTGTGAAATTTCGCCACAGATCTTATGATATAGCGATGCAGAGCTCTGCACCAAATAATAGTAAACAATGCGCAGAATGCATCGCGTGGGTGCGCGCGGCACCTTCCTCATGGTCTAATAAGGGTTTTAAGTCATAGAACTCATAAATACATATATATTGACCTTCTGAAACACCTTGAATAATTTTAAGATATCTAGATAAGATAGAAATAATCAAATGTGCATATTTCAGTAAAAGTGTTATATCTCCATGATTGATCCACCAAATTTGAAAAACAAATGTGCTGTGAGATCCCCTGAATGGGGAGAATCCAAAGCTGAAGTAAAATTTTCTGGTCAAATTTTCGACCTATTTTGCTTATATTCACCTTATTAAGTCCTTGAATTTGATTTGCATGGTCTGAATAGATTTACATACAATGTTGCAATAGTATATATTTACTACATGTAGTTTAAAGGGGTTGTGGAAAGGAGAAAGTGAGGAAATGATGTTTTTTGTGTTTGAGGTAACTCATGATGCACTGTTTATCACGATTTACAATGTGATTTGATACATCAATTTGCTGCCCAGACTCTCTACCATACATGGCTCATGTATCTAACTGTATATATACTTCTTATAGGTTTATAAACATCCCTAAATCAGTTAATAAGTATATTTGAGGCCTGTGATGCCACGGTTTGGGCATTGAGGCCGCGAGTTTCAATGACACACTCACTCAGCATTGACTGCCGAGCACCTCGGCAATCGCCAAAAGTTGAACCATAAGTCGACGGCCAGCGAAACGTTCCCACAGTTCTTTTTATCCCCCACCTCCACTCCATATGGCCACCACCTCCGCCCAATGCCCACCACTCATGGCTAACGACCACCACTTGTGGCCAACGGCCCGCTATTGCCCCCTCTAGCGCCCAACGGCCTACTTTTGCGGACAACGGCCTCCATTCACGCCCAACGCCTCCACCCATGCCCAATGGTGTCGACTCGCGCCCAACGGCCCCTCCTGTGCCCAATGGCCTCCACTCGCGCCCCACGGCCTCGACTCACCCCCAACGGCCTCCACCCATGCCCAACGGCGTCAACTCGTGCCCCACAGCCCCTCCTGCGCCCAACGGCCTCCACTCACGCCCAACGGCCTCCGTTCACGCCCAACGCCTCCACCCACGCCCAACGGCCTCCACTCACACCCCACGGCCTCCACCCATGCCCAACGCCCCCTATTGCGCCCAACAGCCTCCACTCATGCCCAAAGCCGCCAAATCATGCCCAAAGCCGCCAAATCACGCCCAAAGCCACTGAATCACACCAAAGCCGCTGAATCACACCAAAGCCGCTGATCGCGCCCAACAGCGCCGACTCACGCCCAATGTGTCGAACAGCCTCCGTTCATGCCCAACGGCTACCACTCCCATACATATATATATTTAGCCACGATGTATAATTAATCGACCCACCAAACGGTTCTGACTGGTCCAGACCAGTTCAATCCACTGTCCATGGGTCCGATGGACCGTCCTGAGTGGTCTGGTCTGGTTTTTTGCCCTTTTGTCATATATGAAGACCGGTCTCGGTCTCGGTCTATGCCCCTCGGAGGCAAAAAACCAAACCGAACCGAACCCTCAAACACTATCCATGACCTGTGAGGGTTACTCATATCCATGCTATTGCCTAACGACAACGTCTTGCCGACGCTGGGCCAGGCAGCCATGCAAAAGGCCGCTTGGTGGTTTTCTTTCTCAGCAGTGGTGAGGATGTCTTTGAGATAGGTGTAACACTTTTTGTCATCATCGACCGGTGGTAAGTCCCAGATGAAGGAATTGTTGAGGCGACGCTAAGTCAAACGACGTCGCGAGCCCAAACTTAAGAACGAAGTGGGAAATGTGAAGTGAACTGAATTGCCCCAGAGACCCAGCGGGAATCTCAAGAGAACAAGCTATCGAATACAAGTGAAAGTACTCTACTTATATATGTAAATTCCATGAGGCTGCGTTGTGGCAGCGTCATGCTGCGTGATAATAATGAGATGTCCTCATGTGCGATATGATGTAGATAAGATAAGATCGAGATAAGATAAGATAAAGTGAAAAGTGAAAATACGATCATAACATTACCCCCTTTCTAGATCTCGACTTCCAGGCGAGATATGATGTTGTCCGGGGTGTTCGTGAAATTTTCATATGGTTTAAATTCCAATCCTTCAAAGATGTTTGCGCGTAAGCGCCGAGGTGCATTCGGGTTTAATTTAAAGAAGTCCTCCACCGCTTCCTTGGCATGTTCTAGGTGATCCTCAGGTTCCCACGTGTTGTGATCCTGAGTCAGACCCTCCCATTGCACTAAATATTCCAGCTTTCTCTCTTCAACCTTGAGTCAATAACTTTTGCGACATCGTACTCCTCTTCGCCATTGATGACTATCGGGTTTGGTGCCTGCACCCTTTGTGACATAAATAGTGGTTCCTTAAATAATCGGACTCGTGATACATTGATGACCGGGTGGATTTTCAGGTTTTCGGTAATTTAAGTTCTACGGCGTGTGACGAAATGATTTTGGTTATGGTATAGGGTCCAATCCATCGTTCGGCAAGTTTCTTTAAGGGTCGGTTCAACTTCAGGTCTTTAGTCGATAACCAAACTTTGTCGCCAACTTTGTAAACTGGTGCATCACCCTTTTCAGGTTCGCATACCGTTCATCTCTTCTCGTGCTTTTACTAGCGCCGCTTCCGCCTCCTCATGAATCTTCTTCATTCGCTCTGCGAATTCTTTTGCCGGTTCTGACTTTTCTGCCCTCCGAGGTTCTACGCCCATCCTAGGGTTAAACCCATAATTTACATAAAACGGCGAGAACTGAGTTGCCGTGTGAATTTTATTATTATAGGCGAACTCCGCGGTTGCCATCCATTCGGGCCAATCTGTTTGCCGATGGAAATAAATGATCTTAGATATTGTTCCAACTCCTGGTTGATGCGCTCCGTCTGTCCGTCTGTTTGCGGATGATACGCCGTTGATAATTTAGTTGTGATCCCAATATTTTATTTAGTTCCTTCATAAATATTGCCGCAAATTGTGGTCCTCGATCTGACGTTAACGATTCTGGCAGTCCATGAAGTTTCCAGACTTCGTCCCGATATAGTTTAGCTAATCCTTCTGCTGAGACTTCATCGCGTGTTTTGATAAAGTGTGATTGCTTTGTTGATCTGCAAGCCACGACTAATACTGCGTTGTACCCCTGAGCTTCTGGGAGTCCTACAATAAAATCTGCTGTAACATGTTTCCATGGTCCTGCATGTTCCGTGTTTGCTTTTAATTTACCAGCTAGCGGTTGAGGCACGTTTTTTGATCGTTGACATCTGTCGCAGCCCTCGACGTATGCTTTGACCATGTTTGTAATACTAGGCCACCAATAATTACGTGTAACCAATTCCAGGGTCTTCCACTGCCCTGGGTGTCCTGCAACTGGGTTGTCGTGGTGTAATTTAATTATTTCCTCCCTGAGTTCCTGACTTTTCGGAACATAAACCTTTCTCTATGTAACCAGAGTCCCTGCTCTTCATGCCATTCGTCTGCGCGTAATGTTTTGGTATTTGTTTTCTTTAACTCTTCTACTGCTTTCACACTTGTTCGTCAAATTCCTTGGCATCCCTGATGCGTTTTAATAGTTTACTTTCTTCTCCATCAATAAGTATGTGACCTCGATCCATTGCTCGCAAGTGGAGTATTCCGGTTTTAATAATGTTACGTCTTCGTTGTCATTTTCCACCCCTTTCTATGATCGACCCTTCTCGAAAGAGCGTCCGCCTTTCCATTGAGGTGCCAGCTTTGTGTATTAATTTAAAGTTGAAGCGTGTTAGATACAACGCCCAGCGTGCTTGTCTGCGATTAAGCTTTCGTCCCTGCATGAAGTACTCGAGGTTTTTATGATCGGTCCAGATCTCGACCTCATGTTTGGCTCCTTCAAGGTGGTGTCTCCATGCTTCCAGCGCTCGAATTATGCCCAGCATTTCTTATCGTGTACGTCGTAATTTCGTTCCACATCATTTAATCCTTTAGATAGAAAGGCACATGGCCTCCATTTCTCATCCTCGCATTCCATAGATAGAATTGCTCCTGTAGCAAAGTCCGATGCGTCTGATTCTACTCTCAACTTCCGATCCGGATCGGGAGATACTAATATAGGTGCTTCCGTAAATAATTTCTTTAGCATATCAAACGCTTCCTCCTGTTCCTCTTTCCAATTCCAGATTGTTTCTTTCCTTGTTAATTTATGTAAGGGCCCTGCCACTTTAGAGAAGTCTTTGACAAATCTTCGATAGAAATTGGCCAATCCTAGAAACGACTGAATTTCTTTGACTTTTGTTGGTTTCGGCCATTGTTTGATGGCGTCTACTTTTGAAGGATCCATTCGAATTCCGTCTTTCCCAATAATTAACCCTAAGAACTCTATTTCGTCTTGGTCAAAGAAACATTTTCCTGGTTTTAAGAATAAGTCGTTTTCTCGTAATCTTTTAGAATTTCCTCCACGATTTCACTGTGTCCTTTTTCTCCTTCAGTTGCTACCAATATATCATCGATATAGATAACTACGTCTCCTTGATCAATCAAGTCTCTAAATATGTCGTTCATCATGGTTTGAAACGTGCTTGGGAATTATTTAATCCGAAGAACATGACTGTTGGTTCGAAAGCTCCGTCTGGGGTTGTGAATGCCGCTTTCCACTCGTCTCCTTCTTTGATGCGTACATTGTTATACCCCCATCTGAGGTCCATTTTGGTAAACCTTTCTTTCCCTTTAATTTATCGATCAATTCCGGAATTAACGGGAGTGGATAATTATTGCGAACGGTCCAGCCGTTAATGTGTCGGTAATCCTGTACATTCGTTTCTTTCCGTCCTTTTTTGGGTATAAAGAATACTGGCGAGGTTTGTGGTGACTTGTAGGTCGAATATATCCTTTGCGTAATTGATCGTTTACAAATTCGGATACTTCTCTCCTTTCATCTGGTGACAGGGGATAGACTTTGGCCTTCTTTGGTACGAAATCCGGTTTTAAGTCTATAGCGTGGTCCCATGGTTTCCTGACTGGTAATCTCTCCGATGCTTTCTTTTCAAAGACTGATAGATATTTGTGATATTTCCGGGGGACAACCTGTTCTGCCGGTACTTCATCTGAGGGTTCTCCTTTAGCTGCCCTGAGCGTGTGGATTACTTCCTCCTCCATTTCTTCCTCATTTCCTTCTACTACTTCTTCCATTCTTCCGCCCCATCTGGTTCTTGCAGTTTTATTTAAATAACGTGTTCGACGCATGCCACATTCTTCTGGACATCTTGATAGTTTAATTTCCGCCTTTTCCCAATCGATTTCTGGATTATGGCGTTTCAGCCAGGTATGTCCAACAATAATTTTAGCTTTCCCTAGGTTGCATGCCTCAAACACGGCTATCTCCACATGTCCTTTATACCGCATAGCCATGACTGCTTCATGCGTGATCGAACCTCCTTGGTTAAGCGTGCCATCAACGTTGTAGACCCGAATGGGGAAAGGTAGTTCCCTTAATTTAATGTTGTTCCTTTTGGCGAAGTCCAGATCTATGAACATCCCTGTCGCCCCTGAGTCTAATAATGCTTCAACATCGAATGTGCGTTTGTCCTGCAACGTTTCCAGCGTGATTTTCATCATAAGCTCCTTTTCCAAAGAAGCGGATCGAATAAAAGATGGTTCCCCCATAGAGTCCGTTTGCCTAGTTAAGTTATCTGATTCTTCGCAACAGGGAATTAAGCATTCATCCGTAGGGGACGAACCAAGCCTCGTTTCTGAGGGCTCCCCAATGATGTAGTTTACAAGTGTGTCTAAGTCCGATTCATCTTTTTTGGTTTTTCTTTCCTACTAGGTTTATCTAATAGTATTTTATTGTACGTAACTGCAGCATCCGTAAGTTTCTGAAACCAAGATTTTACAATGTCCTTATGTACGTAAGAGTCTATAGGCAAACATTCATATCGATTTGTCAGAGCCAGCGGGGGATTTACTGGTTGACGTTCACAAAACCCTGCTGCCCAGCAGCTTGTCCATTGTTCTGACCATTGGGATTCGGCGCAGGCGCGCCAATCACACCCCTTGGTCCGTTTGCGGCTTGTCGTGCTTGACGCCTTGCCGTGATTTGTCTTAAGATTTCTTCTTCCTCATGTTCGTCGATTTGTTCAATCACAGCCGCTCGCACCCTGCGTTGTGGCCGTCTGCATTCCCGGGCGAAATGCCCCTGTCCTCCGCAGTTGTAACAATTACCAGGCGCTCGGCGCTGGTTTCTATCGACCTCCATAGCATTGGGATCTCGGCGTCCCTGACCTTGCTGTCCGTTTTGCTGCGGGGCTCGGTACCCCCCGTACTGTTGTTGTCCGAATGGTCGCTGCTGATTCTGCTGGTTTGCGGGCCGATTGCCCCAACCGGTTCTCTGCTGTCCAAAGTTGTTGCCGGTCCTCATGCCCGGTCTTGCCGCGTAAGTTTCCTCTGCTCTTCCGATTGCTAAAATTTCCTCACTCGTGTCTTGCACGGTGGTCTGTCGTCTTCCCTGCTGGAACATTTGTTGTATGATCGAATCCTTGGTGTTCCTTTCTAGCAGAGATATCCCATGCATTTCCTCAATTTGGCCTTTGATGACCAACGTTCCAAATTGTGTAATAAAATCGTCCACCCGCATGTTTCCTTGTTTAAAGGTTTCGATTTTGGCACGTGCCCATTCTATTTCTGTTGCTGATTGGAATCTTGATGTCACCTCTCTCATTAATTGCTGGAACGTGGGCCAATGTTCTGATTCCATGCACTGCCTCAAGCGTGTTTCCCCATAGGTGCCGGCGGTAGCGCCTTCCAGGCGAGACCATACTGCAATGCAAATTTCTTCCTGTCCTTGGAACAGGTCCCGGTTGACCCTGATCCATGCCAGCATCTTTGTCCACCATACTCCGAACGTTGCCTTGGCCCCATTGTACCTGCCGGGGTCTGCAGCGATTTCTAGTCGTCTTCCATTGGGACGCGGGGCGGCGGGATTATGAGCGGGAGGAGGGAGAGGGGGATTGGGAAGGGGATTGTCGAACTCGTCGTCGTTGTTGTCGGCCATGTTGTGTGAGCAATAGTGCTTTGTAGCGGGCGCGCGACCCTGTTCTGCTATTTAAGCGAAAAAGAAAACCTAAAAAAAGGAAAACCCAAAGAACGATCTGTTTACCCAGGCAGCCGAAATGCCCGAATGAAGGAAGATCTGGGAAAAATGAAAACCACGCGGTCAACACCCCTACGCGCGCTGGTTCTGTCGAATCCGGGAAAAGATCGGGGGTTGGAACACCTTTTGAGAACTAAACGTGCGCGACCTTCTTTTCCAAGTCGCCACACGCGCCAGCAGCTTTCCCGAAGGTCAGTTGCGTCGGCCTTTGGTCACCTCGACACGGGACGGGCTCAACGTTTCCCTGTGTGTCTCGAACGGCAACGCTAGTTATAGTGGGTGCACCAAGCGTTTCTCTTCTTATCCCTGAAGTCCGGGAGGTCCCCCTTAACGCTAGGGTCCGCGTGTAGTGGCGAGGTGTGACTTTTAACGCAAAAGCACGAAACGGCGGGGATAGTGATGGTGATGTGGGAAGTGTGTGTGTTTGGGCGGGCGATGATGATAAGAGCTTGTTCTTCTGTTGAGGCGACGCTAAGTCAAACGACGTCGCGAGCCCAAACTTAAGAACGAAGTGGGAAATGTGAAGTGAACTGAATTGCCCAGAGACCCAGCGGGAATCTCAAGAGAACAAGCTATCGAATACAAGTGAAAGTACTCTACTTATATATGTAAATTCCATGAGGCTGCGTTGTGGCAGCGTCATGCTGCGTGATAATAATGAGATGTCCTCATGTGCGATATGATGTAGATAAGATAAGATCGAGATAAGATAAGATAAAGTGAAAAGTGAAAATACGATCATAACACTAGGTCTCCAAGCGTCAGTATTACAAGGTGTTCAATGGCAAGATCAGCTAGGAAAGTGTAGATGATGAGATATACATCGAAAATACCTATTCCTCACCTAGCATTAGTATTACATGGTAGATAAATGTATAGACACCTGTAGAGGGTGTCCTAAGTGTATATCTACCCACTGGAAAAGACTCCAAAGGAATCCAAGCAGTGTGGAAGGTGGGAGACCTGATTCAGTCCCGCAAACACAACTGGAGAACACGACTTGTTATTGTTATGATCGTATTTTCACTTTTCACTTTATCTTATCTTATCTCGATCTTATCTTATCTACATCGTGTCATACATGAGGACATCTTATCATTAGCACGCAGCAGGATGCAAAGGATCCGGAGTCACGCAGCATGACGCTGCCTCAACGCAGCCTCATGGTATTTACATATATAAGTAGGGTACTTTCACTTGTATTCGATAGCTTGTTCTCTTGAGATTCCCGCTGGGTCTCTTGGCAATACAGCTCCTTCTTCATCTTTCTACGTTCCATCTTCTAAGTTCCTAAGTTTGGGCTCATGACATTGTTTGACTTAGCCTCACCTCAACAGAAGAACAAGCTCTCAAACTCGCCCGCCCAAACTCACTTCCCTTTCCTCCATTTCAACCTCGCCGTTTCGTGCTTTCTCATCAAAAGTACACATCTATATGTGGACCCTAGCATTAAGGGGGACTGCCCAGACTTCAGGGATAAGAAGAGAAACACTTGGAACACCCATTATAACTAGCGTTGCGGTTCGAGACACACAGGGAAATGTTGAGCCCGTCCCGTGTCGAGGTGACCAAAGGCCGACACATCTAACCTTTGGGGAAGTTGCTGGCATGTGGGACGGTTTGGAAGAGAAGACCGTACACATCTAGTTCGCTGGAGAGGTGGAGGCGGTCTGGAGACGGCACCTGAGGCACGGCAAAGGCAAGCAGATGGTAGCAGATCTACTCTAGAACAGGCGGGCTCGTGTCTACCTGGCTAGGTCACATGACCATGGTGGAGTCGGGCTACGCCCTACTCCAGGTTCCCCCCTTTTATATGGCGGCGTCCTCGTCGCCTCGAGAACCAAAACCAAAACCTTGAGACCTTCCTTCAGAACTGCAAGAGCATCCCCAAGGCCAGAATCTTTATGACATTGAACATTGTCTCGAAAATCAGGTGGTGGCTGCCTGGGGGTGTAGCAAGCTGGTTGATGAGGGAAATGATGTGGCAGAACACGAATGTGATCATCTCGGGCATGGCGAGGCGGTGGACGTGTAGGTACCTTGCATTGGGATCGGCGGCGTAATGAGAAAAACGGGTCTGTTGATGGTGAACGCAAACTTGAGAAATCGCGGGCCTGCAGAATTATTGGTAAATTAGGTATCGTAGGTGGTGGGACAGGCGAAATCAGTGGCGGAACAGGCGAAAGCGGTGGCTGAATAGACGTAACCGGGAGAGATTCGGCGTCTTCAGCCCAGTCGACAGGTGCTGGCAATGAAGTCTGGATGGTGGCATCATGGTACTGGGTAGGGTCAGTCGTCGAAGTGGTTTGGCTTGAAGCATCTTGATGTTGGACAGGGTTGGGAGCTGGACTCGTAGCGTCT
The DNA here is from genome assembly GCA_963565915.1 of Entoloma clypeatum. Taxonomy (NCBI): domain Eukaryota; kingdom Fungi; phylum Basidiomycota; class Agaricomycetes; order Agaricales; family Entolomataceae; genus Entoloma; species Entoloma clypeatum. The sequence goes on along the minus strand of OY751490.1, from coordinate 4,619,869 downwards.
TCACAGTTGGTCTGTACAGCTGTTGAGATCTTGAACATGTCATCGTTTCGAGGTTCCGATAGTCCATTGTCAAAGCCTGAATTATACCCAACTCGTTCTCCTGCAGCGAAAGCAGCTTCACATATGGCGACAATGAAGGGCTGCAGATAAAATATTCTGGACGCGAGCTCGCAGATGTACACATTGTAGTCCTTGATCGGGTCCGATGACGACAATGGTGGTGGCGGTAGCAGCGCGCTCGGGGTACGCACAAAATCCTCTCTCCCTTTCTCATAACCCTCTTTCTTTCCCTTCTCAAAACCCTCCTTCATCCCTCGTTTCCTCCCCTCTTCATAACCTTCCTTTCTCCCCTTCTCATAACTCTCCTTCCTTCCTTCCTTCCTCTCTCATAACCATCCACCTCTCCCTTTGTATACCCCTCCTTCCTCCCATCGTCCACCCCTCGACCGAGGATCTCACCCAACATTGCCTCGAGCTGAGGCTTGTTCAGATAGACGATGCGGTCGGGTGGCTCATCGCTCGGGAACTGCGCCATGAGGGACGCGAAGGTCACCGTAAGATGTGGCAGGGGTGTCTCTGCAGCTGGTGGTACAGCCATGGTTGGGGATGGTGCAGCATGTGTGGGTGTACACGTCGTCACGGATGTGGTCGTGGATGGGGTCGTAACAGGTGGGGTCGTGGCATTAGGTTTCTTCTTATTCTTCTTTGGATTACTGGGGGCGGGCATGATGACGACGTGTGGCAAAAAACTCTAAACTCTCTTGGGGTACCTCTGGCTCAAAAGCTGCAAAAACGCTGGGATCCTCGGGGTTCTAGACTCTTGTGTGTACCTCTGGCTCGAAAGCGGCGATGAATGCGGGATACTCGAGGTCGTAGCAGTGCGAAACGGTGACTCTGGACTCTAGACTCTAGTGGAGAAAACTCCGGACGGATGAAAAGGCGGCGGGTGCAAACGGAAACAAAGGATGCGAAAAAACACATGAAAATGCTGTTATGTGTTGAAAAACAGGAATGGAGCTCGTAGCGAGCTGGGAAACTGGAGGACATTGGTGCTGGTAGTGAAAAAGCAGGTGCTAGATGCAAACGACGCCAGGATGTGAAGGATGCAAAGCCTATGATGTGGCAGCGAAAAAAATGCGAAAAACACTTCGGCACCGTGACGTGGCCGAAAGATGCGATGCTGAGGGTGCAGTTAGACCAGAGGGGGTCAAGGGCAGGTGCTCCAGGGGTGAAGACGACAAAAAAACGCGACTGCAGATGCAGGTGGACCAGAGAGGGTCAGAGGTCAGTTCTCTGAGGCAGAAAAGGCCGTTCTGAGTGCGGAAAAAAGAGCTGGACGTGAGGGGTGCGAAGACTGTGGCGTGAAGGCAAAAAAACGCGCCGAAAAAGGCAGCAAAGCAGAGTGCAGTAGTAAGCAAGGTAGTCGATGTGTTAAAGGTCGAATCGTGCTCTCATCACCACGTGGAGAGGTGGAGGCGGTCTGGAGGCGGCACCTGAGGCACGGCAAAGGCAAGCAGATGGTAGCAGATCTACTCTAGAACAGGCGGGCTCGTGTCTACCTGGCTAGGTCACATGACCGTGGTGGAGTCGGGCTATGCCCTACTCCATCGCAACAGGTGTTCCAATCTCTGACTCCTCGACATCTCGATTCGAACAGTCCAGCGCGCATAGGGGTATTGACTGTGTGGACTTCATCTTTCCTAGATCTTCCTCCATTTGGGCATCCCGATTGCCTCGGTAGACAGATTGTTCTTTGGGTTTTCTTTTCAGATTTTTTTTGCCTAAGCGTCAGAACAGGGTTGCACGCCCGACGTAAGGTACTATTGTTCCAACCAAAACACTCCCCCCCATCAAAACACCATCATGGACAACCAAGATTTTCAGAACAAAGGCCCGAAGTCCCTGAGCATCATGACCCCCCCATCGCACCACCTCCTCCACCTCCTCACCGACCAGGCTGAAGAATTGAAATAGCCGCAGATCCCAGCAAATACAATGGATCCCGACCCCTGTTTTCGGGATGGTGGGCAAAAATGCTCACGTGGATCTGAGTAAATCAAGATTTGCCACATGGAGATGACGAAATCTGTATCGCAGTCTGGTCCCGATTAGATGGACTGATTGCAGGAACGTATGGGGAGACACGACTCACCCAATGCATGGAATCTAATGATTGGCCAACGTACCAAAACTTAGTCTATGAGATCACCATGAGGTTTCGCCCTCCCACCGAAGTGGAATGGGCCAGAGCAAAGATTGAAGGGTTCAAACAGAACCAGATGAAGACAGACAATTGGATCACGCAGTTTGGAACACTGGCGATCAAAGGGAAAATTGAGGATCATCATGGGATTTCCTTACTGGAGAGAAATGCCTAGGACTCAATCATACAACAATTATTTCAGCAAGGAAGACATCAGAACACCATGCAGGAAACTGTCGAGGAAATCTCAGCCATTGGAAGGGCTGAAGAGAATTACACCATGAGGCAAGGAATGAGGCAGGGACCTCAAAGACAAGGGAACCAATGGGGAAATCGCCCTCAGAATCAGCAAGCACTGCGGCCGCAAGGCCAGAATAATTTTGGAAGGCCCTTTGGGCAACAACAGAATGGGGGGTACCGTCCCCAGCAAAACGGTCAGCAGCAACAACGACAGGATCCGAATGCAATGAACATTGACAGGAACCAGCGACAAGCTCCTGGTAACTGCTATAACTGTGGTGGACCCCCACTGGCTCTGGCAAGTCGTTACAAACAATTGCCTATAGACTCTTATATACATAAGGACACAGTAAAATCACGGTTTCAGAAACTTACAGACGCAGCAGTTACATACAATAAAATACTATTGGACAAACCCAAAAAGGTAAAAACTGAAAAAAATAGCACAGATGATTCGGACTTAGATACACTTGTAAACTATATCATTGGGGAGCCCTCGGAAACGAGGCTTGGTTCGGCCCTTATGGACAAATGCTTAATTCCCTGTTGCGGAGAATCAGATAATTTAACTAGACAAACGGACTCTATGGGGGAACCATCTTTTATTCAATCCACTTCTTTGGAAAAGGAGCTTATAATGAAAATCATGCTGGAAACATTGCAGGACAAACGCACCTTTGATGTTGATGCATTATTAGACTCAGGGGCGACAGGGATGTTCATTGATCTGGACTTTGCCAAAAGGAACAATATTAAATTAAGGGAACTACCTTTCCCCATTCAGGTCTACAACATTGATGGCATGCTTAACCAAGGAGGTTTGATCACGCATGAAGCAGTCATGGCTATGCGGTATAAGGGACACATGGAGATAGCAGTGTTTGAAGCATGCAACCTAGGGAAAGCTAAAATCATCGTTGGACACACCTGGCTGAAATGCCATAATCCAGAAATAGATTGGGAAAAAGCAGAGATTAAACTATCAAGATGTCCAGAAGAATGCGGCATGTGTCGAACACGTTATTTGAATAAAACTGCAAGAACCAGATGGGGTGGAAGAATTGAAGAGGTAGTAGAAGGAAATGAAGAAGAAGTGGAAGAAGAGGTAATCCACATGCTCAGGGCAGCTAAGGGAGAACCCTCAGATGAAATACCAGCGGAACAGGCTGTCCCCCGAAAATATCATAAATATCTATCAGTCTTTGAAAAGAAAGCATTGGAGAGGTTACCAGTCAGGAAACCATGGGATCACGCTATAGACTTAAAACCGGATTTCGTACCAAAGAAGGCCAAAGTCTATCCCCTGTCACCAGATGAAAGGAAAGAAGTATCCGAATTTGTGGACGATCAATTACGCAAAGGACATATTCGACCTACCAAGTCACCACAAACTTTGCCAGTATTCTTTATACCCAAAAAGGATGGAAGGAAACGAATGGTACAGGATTACCAACATATTAACAGCTGGACCATCCGCAATAATTATCCACTCCCATTGATTCCAGAGTTGATCAATAAGGTGAAAGGGAAGAAAAGGTTCACCAAGATGGATCTCAGATGGGGCTACAACAATGTGCACATCAAGGAGGGAGACGAGTGGAAAGCGGCATTTACGACCCCTGATGGAGCCTTCGAACCGACTGTCATGTTTTTTGGATTAAATAATTCCCCGAGCACATTCCAGACCATGATGAACGATATCTTTAGGGACTTGATCAACCAAGAATATGTGGTGATTTATATCAATGATATATTGGTGGCAACAGAAGGAGAGGAAGGACACGACGCCATAGTGGAGGAAGTTTTGTAAAGATTATGAGAAAACGATTTATTCTTGAAACCAGAAAAATGTTTCTTTGATAGAGACAAAATAGAGTTCTTGGGATTAATTATTGGGAAAGACGGAATTCGGATGGACCCTTTGAAAGTAGACACCATCAAACAATTGCCGACACCGACCAAGGTCAAGGAAGTACAATTATTCCTTGGACTCGCCAACTTCTATCGGAGATTCATCAAGGATTTCTCTAAAGTAGCCGGACCACTACATAAGTTAACTAGGAAAGAAATAGTATGGAAATGGAGTACGGAACAGGAGGAGGCGTTTGACGCACTAAAAAAGTTATTTATGGATCAGAAGTTAAGAATAGAATCAGACGCATCGGACTTCGCCACGGGAGTGATTCTATCTATGGAATGTGGAGATGAGAAGTGGAGGCCATGTGCCTTTCTATCTAAAGGATTAAATGATGTGGAAAGAAATTACGACGTACACGATACAGAAATGCTGGGCATAATTCGAGCGCTGGAAGCATGGAGACACCACCTCAAAGGAGCCAAACATGAGGTCGAGATTTGGACCGATCATAAAAACCTCAAGTACTTCATGCAGGGTTGAAAGCTTAATCGCAGACAAGCATGTTGGGCATTGTATCTAACATGTTTCAACTTTAAATTAATACACAAGGCAGGAACTTCAATGGGGAAGGCGGATGCTCTTTCAAGAAGAGTCGACCATAGAAAGGGGGTGAAAAATGACAATGAGGATGTAACACTATTGAAACCCAAATATTTCCACTTGCGTGCAATGGATTGGGGACATCTACTTATTGATGGAGAAGAAACTCAACTATTGAAACACACCAGGGATGCAAAAGAGTTTGATGAGCAAGTGCTCAAAGCAGTGGAAGAATTAAAGAAAACACCGTGCCCCTGATTGTGTGCCCTGCCGTTCGCACATGTTGTGTGCCGTTTGTCGCGTGTTGCTCACGTGCCCCACCGTTCCTGCGCCATTTCTTGCATGTCTGGCTGTTCCTCCTGCATATCTGGTCTTGCCTGTGTGCCCTGTGCAACTTCTCATGCGCCTGGCACCGTTCCCGCATGCCGCTCGTCGTGTGTTGCTTGCATGTCCTGCCGTTCCTGTGCATCCTGCCGTCTCGCGTGTATCCCACCGTTCTTGCGTGCATCCCGCCTTTCCCGTGTGTCATGTGCCACTTCTCGCATGTCCCGTACCGCCGGGCGTGCACCTCCGACCGTTCCTGTGTGTCCCGTACCGCCGGGCGCGTGCCTCCCGCCGTTCCCTTGTGTCCCACCATTTGTCACGCATGTCCTGTCTCATTCGTCGCGTGTTCTGCCGTTCCTGCATCTCCCGTGTCGTTTCTCGGGTCTCCCGCCATTCCTCCCATGTCTCCCGCCATTCCTCCCATGTCTCCCGCCATTCCTCCCATGTCTCCCGCCATTCCTCCCATGTCTCCCGCCATTCCTCCCATGTCTCCCGCCATTTCTCCCGCATCTCTCACCTTTCCATGTGTCCTGTGCTGTTTCCCACATCGTTTTCTGCGTGTTTCGTCAGAGGTCTGGGGTAACGTAAAAGGTGGGGTGCTTACATACACGGCGCCTCCGTGGCCCACGGTGAACAGAGGAGGGAGGAGGGAGGTGATGGAGGATGAGGTGATGGGGGGAAAACAAGAAGACATGTGACTATTGTTCAACTTTCGGCCGTTGCCGGGTTTGGCAAGCTCCGACATTTCATCATGAGTGCCTGGGCCTGGAACATGCCTGCTATATATCAATAGCCTAAACTTGCCACGTCAAGTTCTTGTCCCCACATCACCTTCTTCCACTCCCTCCTCCTCCGTTCCTCCCTCCTCCTCCCCCCCTTCACGCGAGGTCCACGGAGCCCCCATATTGGTAAGCACCCCACCTTTCCCATCACCTCAGACCACTGATGCGCCAAAAACAGCGAGAGACATCCCAGCAATGACACAGAAACGACACGGCCAAGGCAGGAGACGCGGGAGGAATGGCGGCAGACACGAGAAACAGCCCAGAGGCGGCGGGGCATGTGTGCAACATGCGACGAACAGGACAGGACACACGTGAGCAATGGTGCAGACATGTCAGAACTGTGGGACATGCTAGAAACAGGATGGGGCACACGGCAATGACAGGAGGTGCATGAGAAACGGCGAGGCACGCAATGAACGGTGCAGGACATGCAAGAGGGGCGGGACATGTGAGCAAGCGGTGGGGGCGGGGGCGCATGGATCTGCACGGGAAAGGCGGGATGCGCGCTGGCACGAGGGGGATGCTCTGTAACGGCGGTGATACGACTGTCGCGCGGCTACAGCCAAATTTGCGAAATTCCCATGGTTTTGTCAATGAAAGAACATTATATCGGCTCCGTTAAACATTATTCTATTGGAACTGATGGTACTACTGGCTACCTAAGAGTGTCTAAATACCACTGAACCACCTTTGGTCATGATCATAGGAACAGTCACATTCTGAGGGCTTAACTATAGGCTTGACACAAACTTTCTATTCTCACTGGATAAGACCAGTGAGGGAGGCAGTAATAATATTTCTTTGACCTATCACCCTATCCAATATACAACACTATGGTCTATGGACACTACAGAGGCCCGGGGGACTTATAATCAAGCAATAATGCCCAGCATCACGAAATGCAATGCACGATCACTGATGCCGTAATGCCAAATGCGTAACTTACCCGAGATAGAACGACCCTTGGAAACGGGATCGTTGATGGCTGCCGAGGCACCGAGTTGGTACCCAAGGGCCCAAACCCTTGATTCATGGAAACCGGACCCTTGATCGACTCCATCAATATTGATGCGATGCTCTGGAATGCTCGCGAAACAACGCGCCCTTGTCGCTCCACTCCGTTAGGGTCCGTAACCCTCTTGACGCATGGAAAAACATCAGATATGGTCCCTGGTGACCCTTTCACATGCTCGCAATGGACAATATACCACAGACCGATTTGATTTTACCTTTTACTCATGATAAACTTTATTTATTCTAAATTGCCGTCTCATGTATAAAAACCTCTCGATATTGTCATGTACAGTAGAATTAGGCCGGGTCTTCCCCCAGATCATAACATAGCTCTCTCCTCTGTGTGTTTGAGTGCGCTGTGGTTGTCTAAGTCTCATATTGAACCAGTTGATTGTTGGAGCCTGAGTGCTCACCTGTTGCCTTGTTGAAACCTTGATTGTTGCCTGTTGGATTGAAAGGGACTCTGTGGACCTTGAGATCAAAACCGATCCCTTAAAAAACTCTTTATTGAATCACATACCCGGATTTCAACGTGTGTTTGCAAGTTGAATTTCACACCCCAGACAAACCCCCCCCGAACCTCACCGAAACAAAGGGATTTCGTCCCGCCCACCTAGAACTTATTGAAGGATTGTGTTAGTGATTGGTTAGAGGTGTTTTTCGGGCACTCACTCAGTGTTCGACACATTTCTCCGTCCATTCAGACCCATCTTCTCAGCGGGATGCACCTGTATTATTCGTAGTTACTGAATTAATAATGTTTTATTTCATTATTTGTTCATATAAACACAATTACACACATGGCTAAAGCAACAGGCAGGGTTATTGCCTGTGTGATATGAGTTGTGGCTCTAGCCACCAGTGGCTAGCGTCGGGGATAAATGATTCAATTCTTGTGGCTAGAGCCAGGATACAGAAGGCTATATTGTACCGCTAAGGCTCCATTGTGAGTCATAGCGCTGATAGAGGGGACATGTGTCCCAGGGTTGTTGAAGTTAAGTGAAACGGGGTTGGATAGAGATCGAGGGTTGAAGGGTCGTGTGAAGGTGCATAGGAAGAGGGTGAAAAAGTGTAACACAAGTGACTAGAGCAGGGAACTTGGTGGGCTGGTTGATTGATGGGTCAATATGATGATGGATCTTGGTATGCTGCTTTTATCATGGGTGAGACGGGTTCTGTCGATGGAAATCATGGATCAGTTCTTGAGCATTCTGGACATTAGTCCGAGGTTTCCATGTATTTTCTTCTGGGCCATATTTTTTCCATTGGACAAGGTACTGGATCTTTCTGCAGAACTTCTGAGAGTTCAGGATTGTGGAGACATGGTACTCTTCTCGTCTTTCAACAATGATCGGAACAGGGGCTGGCTTTTTCTTCTGGATGGCATACTTCGGAGTTTTGTATGGTGATAACAGGGTCTCATTGAACATGAGGTGAATCATTTTCCAAGTTTTTGGAAGATCAAGAAGGTATGTGCTAGCCCCTTTCTTCTCTAGGACTTTGAATGGTGCATGTCGGAGTGCATCAAGTTTCTTTGAGGGATGGTCAGTCCTGATGTTAGTCCCTTCCAGCCACATCTTGTCTCCAATGTGATAGTTCTGAGACGGGCTCTGTCATGTGTCAACCATCTTCTTCATCCGATCCTGTGTCTGTTTCAGTACTGCATTGGCTTCTTCTCATGCCTGTTTGAGTTTTTTCAAGAAGTTGTTGGCAGCCAGGTTGGTGTCTTCCAACATGAGTTCTCCCTTCCAAGGATGTAAACCATAGTTGAGATAGAATGGTGTGTGCCTTATTGCCTGATGTTCTGTGTTATTGTACTGGAATTCTGCAATTGCGATCCATATAGCCCAATCATCTTGCAGATGGTTGACAAAGTCTCATAAGAACACTTCTGTTTTCTGATGCAATCATTCAGCCTGTCCATCAGTCTGTGGATGGTATGTGGTGGACAGGTTCCTCTTGATCCCTAGCATGCGGCAGAGTATCTCCATGAACTTCGCGGTGAACTGCAGTCCCCTATCGCTGATGATCTTCTTGGGGATCCCATGAAGCTTCCATATCTGATCCCAATAGATCTTGGCTAATCCTTCAGCTGATAATTCCATGGTTGTCAGAATGGGATGAAGCATCTTTGAATGTCTATCTGTGATGACCAGAATTGCATTCTTTCCATCAGACTCTGGTATCGGTCCCATGATATCAATCCCTATGTCTTCCCATGGATGACTTGGTGCTGCATGGGGGTGTAGTGGAGCATGTCATTTCTGTCTGTTGATCTTGTTGCATTGACAGGTGTCACAACCCTTCATGTATTTCTTCACATCATGCAGGATGGTAGGTCACCAGTAGATACAAGTGAGGAGTTCATGTGTTTGGTACTGTCCTGGATGTCCAGCTACTGGTGCATCATGTGATTCAAACATCAGTTCCTGACACAGTTGTGGGTCTGGTGGAACATAGACTCGTTCACCTGCATAGGTGATGCCGTTTTCCTGTTGGTACCAATGAGGATTCTTTTTTAGACCCTGAGTTACTTCTGTCTCCATGCAGTTTGAACCCTTGATGTGTGCGATCCATGGATTTTCGATGGTTGTGATGTTTCCAATCTTGATGGAATCAGATGTTTCACCCCCTTCAAAGAATTGTTCCTCCATGAACATCTCCATTTGTACCACATCTGCTGATTCCAATCGTTTCAAGGTGGTCCCTCGAGCATTTGGTCACTGTCTTGTGGTTTGAGTTCCGTTTAATACCAGGGTAAGCATGACAGGATGTTGTTATGCTTAACAAACCGTTCCAAGGTTCGGGCAGAGTATGCAGGAAGTGGAAAGGCGAAGAGCAATGTGATTGCTAAATCTAAGGAATCTAACTATGCTACAGAGGGTTTATATAGGTACTGACTATAGGTGATAGCGGATGAGTCAGTACTGCGGAAGGCAGTGCACATGAGTAAGGTGACTGCGGAAGGCTATGTACAATGAGTAAGCTGACTGCGGAAAGCGAGTCAGCATGGGAGCGAAGTATACTAAAGGGGATGACAAAGTAAGGTAGTGAGTCAGACTGGGAATTGAAGGTTGCAAAAGTAGACATTAGACATAGTAAGTTCATAAGAGGGCGCCATGTTTGGATGATAGGTAAAAGATATGACATGGTCCTCATACTGTAGAGTCCGTAACATGTTCCCCTCCTCAAGCTCTGTGTCCTCACAGAGTCACTGTCCCCATTCCTCATTGTTGTTGGGGTCGGACCAGTTCGGACTCTCCTTGAGGCTCCAATCTCCTCGTTGATGGCAACAGTGAGCTCAAGGCCTTTGATAGCCAACCAAATACACCGATTTTCAATGACGAGGGTGCTGGTGTAATTTCTGAGAATTTGTTTTTCCTCGGGACTTGGGGCGACAGGGAGGTTGGACAGTGAGTGGAGCTGGATATGCATCTGGCAATGAAGGAGATCGGCAAGGGAAGTTTCAAGGGCATGGATTTGGTCTCTCATGGAGAGTGCTTCATTCATGAGGGCGGCGATGGCGGGGTTGATGTCGGCAGTGGAAGTGGAGGTAGCGGCGGTGTTAGACATGGCGGCGAGGATGGTTGAGAGGTAAAAGAAGAATGGGGAGGCTATACTGGGCAGAGAAGTGGACTAGAGCGGGGAACTCGGTGTGTGTTTGACTGGTGAGGTCAGTACTGTTGTGGCTTTCGAAAGATGTCTTTTATCGTGGGCGAGACAGCTTCTGCCGATGGAAATCATGGATCAGATCTTGGGCGTTCTGAACGTTGGTTCGAGGTTCCCATGTGTTCTCTTCTGGGCCATATCCTTCCCACTGGACGAGGTACTGGATCTTTCCACGGAACTTTCAAGAGTCTAGGATCGTAGACACATGGTACTCTTCTCGTCCTTCGACAATGATCGGATCAGGGGCTGGTTTCTTTTTCTGGATGGCATACTTCGGAGTTTCATCATTCTCGGCATCTTCCTTGGACACCTTCCTAACCCTTCCGGAGTTCTTCTTCGGCTTGCGGCAGTTGCGCGTGATATGGCCTTCTTGGTCACAGTTGAAACACTTGCGACCATCTTTCTTCTTTGGAGCGCTACAGTCTTTACCCAGATGACCGAAGCGTTGACAGTTGTAGCAATGGGCTACTCCTGCTTTGTCAATCTCCATGGCCTTGCCCTGACCACCATAAGTGGTACCCGATCTGGTGTGCATGTTGCTGCCACCTCGGATGACAAGTGCATGCCCTTCATCTGTCGCCCCTTGTTCCAGATCTCTTTCTGTCACTAGCCACTTGCTTGGAGATCTTCTGAGTAGATGCCAAAAGAGATGCTGGAGGTGCAGCTTGTATAGCCACAGCCTCATGGGAGGGATGAGGCAGAACCACCTGGGTTCTGCATGTTCAGAGGGAGGGCGGAGAGATCTGTGTTGAGCAGGACTTCTTGGCCTCTGCCCAGATCGCCGTCCTCTGACTCGTGGTCATCACAAGATGGCCGCAAATACACCACCCCTCACAGGGAGAGACATCAGTTCTCCAAGAGTCTTGAGGACCTCTTCCGCAACACCATCTCATGGTTGGTCTTTTGGCCCCACGCCGTTTGATCTCCAGCAACAGACACCCCCTCCCACCAATGTCACATACCAGACATTGGAAGCTTCTCCCTGCAGCAGTTAGCATCCGTCCCTGCATGAAAAATTGCTGCCGTTTGAAACACTTTTCAACATCTCTCCTCTGTCATATTGATGGACATGGGTAACCTGCGGGTAAAACTCCATACCCGTACCCCTACCCTTGAAAAACCGTACCCCCTCGTCAAGGGTAAGGAAAACCCTCACCTATGGGTGACAGCTTTCGAGGGTATGCGGGGGTACAGAATACCCACGGGGCAGCACACAAGGGTAGACACCCTTGGTGCTATGCAGCCTGTCTGCGCGCCGCGCGCCATTGCGGACCTTGTGGGGGTGCATGTGCAACCCTCCTCGCTCCTCATGTGTGCATCGTGTTGCGTCCTGGTGCTCTCACATACTACATCTACCCTGTTGTGGACCTCCCAGCCCACCTCCCCTTCTCTAGCCACTGCCTTTGCCTCCCGCGCCATTTGGCGGATGGGTAGGTGGTGGCAGTGGGCGAGTATGGGAGGGTGGGGAATGGTGAGGGCTGTTAGGCAAGAGGGCGTGAGTGGGGCCATTGGGTGTGAGTCGATGTGAGTGGGCATGAGTCGGTGTGAGTAGGGGCCATTGGGCGCGAAGGGGGGGCCATTGGGCATGAGTTGACGCCATTGGGCATGAGTCGATGTGAGTGGGCATGAGTCAATGTGAGTAGGGGCCATTGGGCAAGAAGGGGGACCATTATGCACAATGGGGGGCTGTTGGGTGTGAGTCGATGTGTGTAGGGGCCATTGGGCACGAAGGGGGGCTGTTGGGCATGAGTAGGGAGGATAAAAGTATCAACATCAACTTCAACTTGTTGATTGTTGATTGTTTGGCTCAACCAAACATCATGTGACCCTCCAAACCCATCCAAATGGTGCGGGTTTTCGGAGGGTAAGAAATTCTGACCCTCACCCTTACCCTCCCTTATCCTTCACCAAAACCCTGAGGATTTTGTGTACCCTTGTCCATCACTATCTGTCATCACCAATCCATTCCCACCAGCACCCTCGCAAATGCCAGACCTGGCCCCAGAAGGCTAAGGGTCGGCTTGCAAACTGCCCTCTCCCTGTGGTAAACAGGCCCCTCAACCTGTTGCCCCTCCCCCTCCTACGGCAGTCCCCCAACCATTGCCTCCACCTCCCCCACTGCCCAGGGCACCTTCACTCCCCTCAATGCAAGCCCTTTGCACCCCCACATGCTGCTGCCTTTCGCGTGCAAGCACCTCCTGCACCCCTGGCCCCCAGGGCTTTTCCACCACAGGCTGCCCCCATGCCACCCCTAGGCAATAGCACGGGTATGGGTAACCCACATGGGGTCACAGGTACAGGTATCCATGGCTACAGGTATGGGTTGTGATTTCGCAACCTGAACCCATGGCAGTACCCATCACACGCCACGCTCTGACGTGGCACTGCCTCACGACTCTTACTAGAGTACAATTTGGATACAACTGCTACAGTAGTGTGTAGCATGGGAGAGTAAGATCCCATTACACAGTCCATCTGATGATACATAAAGTTATGAGAGAGAGATACGCAAGTGTGTGTGATGACATGTGTTGTATATGTATTGTATGTAATAAAGAGAGAAGTAAATAATAGTCTATTATATAAGTAATCAGACTGAGGGAATCATAAAGGTCTCGAAGTTTACCATAGGAGGTCCACTGGCAGCCCATTTCATGATTGGGAGGGTGATCTTGAAAATGGTTGTCAGGACCTGGGGGAGAGGAGGCTCATGGAAGTGAGCTGGCAGTGGGGAGGGGGGGTAGTTGAAGAGAGGTGGCTAGACAATGGCATGGGTACTCCCGCGGATACTGCAATGCCGACCCATACCTGTACCCGCACAGGTAGCAACACATCAATGCATGGGTAGGGACGGGTTTGGGTTCCCACACGGGTGTTCACAGTAGAAAAAACATGTAATTAAACTACAAAAATAAAAACTATGAGACGCGTGTGGCATGCATGTGTCATACTACACCCTGCTGGGTCATGGGTTCGAGCCCCCATGACCGCGCACTTTGGGACTTTCTGTTATGTGGGTCATGTGACCACATGGCCGCCATCATATATGATCTTATCATGTGGTGGAGGTACCTGATGAAAAAGTCCTGTATGCCTAAAAAACATATTGGCGGCATATTCTCTCAAGGGTGAGAAGTGTGACCCATTACATACACCCATGACACTGGGGTCAAGTCAGGTGATCAGGATCACTGATAGACTCCTGCTGTTAAATCTAAGTTGGGTAGTCAGATGTACTCAGATTATAATCCAGTTAGAGCAGTTAGGGCAGCGGTTAAGCCCTCTGATGAGCCCTTTCACATGGGTGGAACTGCCTAAGTCCCTATGCGACTTGTTGTCCCCAGCCCCATCCCTTCCTCCAGGTGCGAGTGGGGCGTCATGCACAGCCATTCAAGGTGGTGGGCGGGAGAGACAGCCATTGGGGGTGAGTCGTGGCTGTTGGAGATGTGTGGGGGCCATGCGGCGCGTGTGGGGGCTGTTGGTGGCGAGAGGCGGCCGTTGGGTGCGAGTGGGTGTGAGAGGAGGGTGTTGCAGGCAAGACGTGGCTGTTGGGCATGAGCAGTGGTCATTGACAAAAGGTGGCCATTGGCGGCGATTGTTATGGACTCTACGGTATGCAGACGACATCATCACTTTTACTTATCGGCCCGGCTCAGCGCCCTCTTACAAACTTACTATGTCTAATGTCTACTTTCGCAACCTTCGATTCCCAGTCTGACTCACTACATTACTTTGTCATCCCCTTTAGTATACTTTGCTCCCACACTGACTCGCTTTCCGCAGTCAGCTTACTCACTGTACATAGCCTTCCGCAGTCACCTTACTCATGCGCACTGCCTTCCGCAGTACTGACTCATCCGCTACCACCTATAGTCAGTACCTATATAAACCTCTTGTACTGTAGTAGATTCCTTAGATTTAGCAATCACATTGCTCTTCGCCTTTCCACTTCCTGCATACTCTGCCCGAACCTTGGAACGGTTTGTTAAGCATAACAAGTTGCTGAATCTCATTAGGTTCGCCCAGAGCGAAGAGAGCAACTACCAGACGAGTCAAGACATCACGCTTCTTTGAAGACTTCACCAGTAACCCATTCAGCATGCCAGAAGCCTGACAGGAGGAGCTAAGTCCTCGAGACAGTATCGATTTTACACTCATCCAGCAGTACATCGAATCGGAGATCCGTCGCATCCTACAGCAGGTGCTTGACAAAGAACTAGACAACGACAAGCATCGCCCCCACGGCGAGATAGCAGAGAGCATCCATCTTGCTCGGCAACACCAGATCACGCGTTACAACGCCCGACAGAACGAACTCGAAAGTTTTCGCATTCAAGAAGGACCTCAGACAGGTCGGATCACAGAGATCAGAGAGTTTATCGGTGTCCAGACAACCATTATCAGAAGATTGATTAGGATGCTCACATCAAGACGTCCCAGAGCCACATCATCACGTCTTACTCAAAGCAGCAGATCTACGCCCACTTCACCACCGAAGAACAACAGACCGAGTACAACTGTTGGGCACAAAACGAGAGACTTGACCCCTTCTCGCAACCAACAGACGTGCAGGAACAGAGATTCCTTAGAGATTTACAGAGGAAATACTCTGAACGTTTTGCCACCGATTCCGCCGACGAGTCCCCTGACGAATTTACTTTTGACTCCGTGCAGTCAGATATTGAACAGATGCCTAGAACAGGGACTCATTTTCAATCCTTACCTGTATCCCGAACCCCATCTTCATCCCAACAACCCAACCCCTCTTCTCCTCCGCAGACTCTAGACATGGCAGAAGCTCCGGCAGTACAAACAATGGATATATCCAAGATCATCAAGGATCCTGGGATGTTCAAGGACAGACACACCTTTGACGAGTGGTGGAAAGCCACCAAACTATACATCAGATTCCAAAAGAGCCTCACAGACGATCAGAAGATTCTTGTGGTACTATCCCATATGATGGAAGGGTCCGGCAGACACTGGGCCAGTAACAAGTTAGACGCTCTTGCTGTTGACAACGAGAACATTACCTGGCTAGGTTTTTCCGATGACATTGCCACCCGATTCTCCATCGCCAACAAGTCGGTCGCTGCCAAAGCAAGACTCGAAGTCCTGAAACAAGAGAAACGCACCGTTGACGAATTCTTGGATGAATTTGAAGAACTCTTGAAGCTGTCAAACCTTGGTGAAGAAACTGGGAAATAAATCCTAGAGAAGAACGTCAACCGCAGAATCTCTGAACAAGTGACTAGCGACGGCAAGACGTACTCCGATTATGCAAAGGAGATCCGAAACAAGGGACGACAGATGGAAGGACACACACTGGTCATCTGAGGTGGTGGTGACATGCGTACCGGATCAGGCACCACTTATGGTGGTCAGGGCAAGGCCATGGAGATCGACAAAGCAGGAGTAGCCCATTGCTACAAATGTCAACGCTTCGGTCATCTGGCTAAAGACTGTAGTGCTCCAAAGAAGAAAGATGGTCGCAAGTGTTTCAACTGTGACCAGGAAGGCCATATTGCGCGCAACTGCCGCAAGCCGAAGAAGAACTCTGGAAGGATTAGGAAGGTGTCCGAGGAAGATGCCGAGAATGATGAAACCACAATCTTAGAAGCCGACGAGAAGGATTTTCCTGAAGGGTCTCATTAAACGATGCTAAGTCGTGACCCTTATCTATTAAATGGACTTGCTTGCCTTGTATGACTGCAGACAATAGAACCTGTTGACCAAGATTGTGAAGGAAGATAAACCTCTGAAAAGACGAGAGATCAGGCTGTTAGCTCAGCTCAAAACATGACAAGGACCAAAGGTCATCCAACCTGAGGTTGACAGCGGATGTGAACGTACATGCATCCATCCCAGAATAGTACACAAACAGAACCTCCCCACGCGAGGAATACTGCCCATAGCAATTCTAAATGCGGATGGATCACCAAATCAACAACAGAAAGCGAGCCAACTTGCCGAAGTCAAACTGGATTTGGGAGCACATCAGGAAACCATGGAAGCAATGGTACTGGACATTGGGAGAACGGACATGCTCTTGGGACATGACTGGTTGGTACACCACAACCCCACAATCAATTGGACAACCGGCGCGGTAACATTTAACCGGTGCCCAACTACATGTCGAACCAAACATTCGGATTTCAAGGTTAACCTTGATGGTCACAAACACTGGGTTCGCATGGTTGAAGTATGCGACAAAGATGCACCCAAGAAGTCAAGTCAGAAATGGAAACCTGGAGACCCTATTTTAGAAGCTGTCACTCCCACACCACCTCCCACAACTAAATGACCCTCATAAGTTGATCGATTTGCTCACCTCTTCGAGAAGGAGAACTTTGACAAGATCCCAAAGGAAAGGGAATGGGACCATGATATCGAACTTACACCGGACACACCAAAGGAACTAGGGGGAAATACATATCCCATGACACAAAAGGAACAAGAGGAATTGGACGCATTCATCAATGAGGGTCTAGCAACAGGAAAGATCTGCCCGTCCAAATCCCCTTATGCCTCCCCTTGCTTCTTCATCAACAAGAAGGATGGTTCCAAACAATTGGTACAAGATTACCGCATGGTCAACAAATTTACGGTCAAAGACAAGTTCCCACTCCCACGCATCTCCGACCTCTTGGACGTGCTGAAAGATGCAGTCTACTTCAATAAGATGGACATCATGTGGGGCTATAACAATGTCTGGATTAAGGAGGGCGATGAATGGAAAGCTGCCTTCCTCACCAGTCGAGGATTGTTTGAACCATTGGTCATGTTTTTCGGTCTTTGCAACTCCCCGGGAATGTTCTCTCAAATGATGTCTAGTCTATTCCGGGACCAGATCCGCCGATGTATCTGCGTGATCTACATGGATGACATTGTGGTTATCGGTAAAACCAAGGAAGAACTCATGCAAAACTCCAAAGAAATCCTAGTGTTAGAAGATACCAATCTGGCTGGCAACGACTTCTTGAAAACTCAAACAGGCACAGGAAGAAGCCAATGCAGCACTGAAACAAGCACAGGATCAGATGAAGAAGACAGTTGATACACGGCGAAGTCCATCTTGGAACTACCGCATCGGGAACAAGGTGTGGCTGGGGGGGGCTAACATCAGGACCGATCGCCCCTCAAGAAGCTTGATGCACTCCGACATGGACCATTCAAAGTCCTAGAGAAGAAAGGAGCTAGTGCGTACCTTCTTGATCTTCTGAAGACTTGGAAGATGATCCACCCTGTGTTCAACGAGACCCTGTTATCGCCATACGAAACCCCGAAGTATGCTATTCAGAAGAAGAAGCCAGCCCCTGATCCGATCATCGTCGAAGGACGAGAAGAGTACCATGTGTCTATGATCCTAGACTCTTGAAAGTTCCGTGGAAAGATCCAGTACCTCGTCCAGTGGGAAGGATATGGCCCAGAAGAGAACACATGGGAACCTCGAACCAACGTTCAGAACGCCCAAGATCTGATCCATGATTTCCATCGGCAGAAGCTGTCTCGCCCACGATAAAAGACATCTTTCGAAAGCCACAACAGTACTGACCTCACCAGTCAAACACACACCGAGTTCCCCGCTCTAGTCCACTTCTCTGCCCAGTATAGCCTCCCCATTCTTCTTTTACCTCTCAACCATCCTCGCCGCCATGTCTAACACCGCCGCTACCTCCACTTCCACTGCCGACATCAACCCCGCCATCGCCGCCCTCATGAATGAAGCACTCTCCATGAGAGACCAAATCCATGCCCTTGAAACTTCCCTTGCCGATCTCCTTCATTGCCAGATGCATATCCAGCTCCACTCACTGTCCAACCTCCCTGTCGCCCCAAGTCCCGAGGAAAAACAAATTCTCAGAAATTACACCAGCACCCTCGTCATTGAAAATCGGTGTATTTGGTTGGCTATCAAAGGCCTCGAGCTCACTGTTGCCATCAACGAGGAGATTGGAGCCTCAAGGAGAGCCTGAACTGGTCCGACCCCAACAACAATGAGGAATGGGGACAGTGACTCTGTGAGGACACAGAGCTTGAGGAGGGGAACATGTTACGGACTCTACAGTATGAGGACCATGTCATATCTTTTACCTATCATCCGAACGCGGCGCCCTCTTATGAACTTACTATGTCTAATGTCTACTTTCGCAACCTTCGATTCCCAGTCTGACTCACTACCTTACTTTGTCATCCCCTTTAGTATACTTCGCTCCCACGCTGACTTGCTTTCCACAGTCAGCTTACTCATTGTACATAGCCTTCCGCAGTTGCCTTACTCATGTGCACTGCCTTCCGCAGTACTGACTCATCCGCTATCGCCTATAGTCAGTACCTATATAAACCCTCTGTAGCATAGTTAGATTCCTTAGATTTAGCAATCACATTGCTCTTCGCCTTTCCACTTCCTGCATACTCTGCCCGAACCTTGGAACGGTTGGGCAACAGGGAGGTTGGACAGTGAGTGAAGCCGGATGTGCATCTGGCGATGAAGAAGGTCGGCAAGGGAGGTTTCAAGGGCATGGACTTGGCCTCTCATGGAGAGTGCTTTGTTCATGAGAGTGGCGATGGCAGGGTTGATGTCGGTGGTGGAAGTGGAGATAGAAATGGTGTTGGACATGGCGGCAAGGATGGTTGAAAGATAGAAGAAGAATGGGGAGGCTATATTGGACAGGGGAGTAGACTAGAGCGGGGAACTCAGTGTGTGTTTGACTGATGAGGTCGATAAAGAACGCCTAGTGCGGGAGCAAAATATACTAAAGGGGATGACAAAGTAAGATAGTGAGTCAGACTGGGAATCGAAGCTTGCGAAAGTAGACATTAGACATAGTAAGTTCATAAGAGGGTGCTGAAACGAAGGAAGTGAGTCTGGGGATGAGCACGAGCGATATCTCTATCACACACACAAACACCAAACACAACAACGAAGACCAAACAAGTCTCGCGATGCGTACTTCTCAATCGATATAGTTCGGGGTATTCCAAACAACAATTGGATAACTCGTTTAGCGATGGCTCAATAAGTCTCGAACAAGACTTAGAGATAGTTCTCAATAGATAATGAACTGAGGTTTGTGATTTCCCAACCAACAAGACTTCGCAAACACAATCTCAACTGAATACGAACACGACAATGACCAATACGACTGATAGATAACACGATTTGACGATTGACAAGTTCTCGAACACACAAAACACAATCACAACTGACTTCTGATGCAAACCAAACAATCTCGAGGCTTCAATGATACTCACGAACGACGACAGATGCACAAGACAAATGCTATCAATTCTGGGGCACAATCTAACCTACCTATCTACGATGAAACTACGAGATTTTATACATGAGCAGCAATAAATATAGAAAAAGGTTGCATGTGGTATTGATAAATGGTATTTAGTCAAATGACCTCCGCTAAAGTCGTTTCGATGTGCCCATGTGGTAGACAACACCACAGGTATGCCCCTTTTTCATATCCAAACCTCTGCCGTACTGGAGAGGCCACTATTTCAATAACTTGGTTTTGCGATGTACCCAGGACAATGCCGACTGGTTACCGTGAGGTATCAACTGCATCAATTAAGGGTCGCCTTGGTAAGCCACCCATCAGATTCAATCTCTATCACAGTTCACCATAAGGTCACGTTGATCGCGACATATCAAACCCAATCTCGGTCTGTATCATCCGATGTCATTTTGATATTCCTGATACGGACGATTTGGACGTGAAGCACGGCGCACGTTGACCAAACCTCTCGCGAGAATGTCTCCGGTCAAGCCCCGACATACAGTAGACAGTGCTAGTGTCATCGATAATTCCAATATAACCCATCTCCTTGTTTCACGCTTCGTCACAAGAGGCACTCGATAGTCTTTTCTATCTTGCGAGATGATCCCATAGCTCTCGAGTATCATAGCTAAGCCCATAGTGGTGACCAGCACTATGTCCTACATTGCCAGGGTCGCTGGTCTCTCTCTAATGTCGCCACTAAGTCCTCAGAATCGGAGCTCATCTAGGACTCTCTATATCCCTTAGAGATAGTGTGAAAGGGTGCAAATGCGCAGATTTTAGGCCTAGATGCAGCGCGGCCTTATCAGCGCCGCGTTGGGATGATAGGTAAAAGATATGATGTGGTCCTCATACCGTAGAGTCCGTAACAGGTGCAAGATGTGGCCGTTGGGAGCAGCAGATGGCCGTTGGGTGGTTGGGCAAGAGCTGGCATTGGGCACCAGGTGTGGTGTTGGCCCAGACTGGACTGCAATTGAGCCCCGGAATATAAATCAGGTGTATAAAAAAAGATAAAAAAAGAAAAAAGGCTGTTGCACACGAGAGATGGGTGTTGTATGTGAGAGGGCACAAGGGACAGCAGTTAGTGTTCAAAGGTTCAGTCTACATAGACCTGAACCGGACTGAACTGAATTTAAAAATAGACCACGTTGGACTGAACCGCAGTTTAAGGTCTATACATTTTAGAAAATTTAGACTGCAGTTCAGTCTAGATTTTTTTTTTGACTTAGACTGCAAAAAGACCGGTCTAAACAGGTCTAGACCGGTCTTTTTGCCCTTTGGGATACACCTCCAACCCCCCCCCCCCCTAATATTCTACAATTTTTGGAGATTTTTCAGTAATCTGCATAATATTCTAGATATTTATAGTGCAATTTCATTGGTCTAAGGCTTGTTTTGAAGCTACAACTGAGTGGAATATATTTCTAGCTTGTATATAAACTCTTGCTCAGAGTCACAAAGGTTAAGAATTGAGTGAAACATGGTGAAAACATAGCTAAAACATATGATTACAGTGTTATTTCTTTGTATCTGTGTTTACAGTGCTATTTTTGTTGTATCTGTACTATTATTACTGTGTTATTTTTGTTATATCTGTGTGCCTCTCATTGCGGAGCGAGCAATGGGTGGATGTGTCGATTTGACATTGGATGATGTGCGACATGCGCGCATCAAATGTGTCAAATATATGTAAACAAACTCAAAAAACATCGCATTTCTCCTTAATATGGCTACACAGGAGGAAGTAAGCTTACAGACTATATCAATTATGTACCAGAGTATTATATGTTAATAAATATTTATTTATTTCATGAATTTTTGCCACGAATTTGAGCATATAATAATGTGATGCTTTACACCAAACAACAGTAAACAATATGCAAATGCATCGCGCAGGCATGCGGTGCCTTCCTCATGATCTAATAATAGTTTAACATGATAGAACTCATCAAGATATCTCTAGATAAGATAGAAATGATGAAATGTGCATATTTCAGTAAAAGTGTTATATGTCCATAATGAATGCACCAAATTTGAAAAACAGATGTGCTGTGAGGTCCCTTGAATGAGGAGAATCCAAAGCTGAAACAGAATTTTTTGGTCAAATTTTTGATCTATTTTGCTTCTATTCACCTTATTAAGTCCTTGGGCTTGATTTGAATGGTGTGAGTAGATTTACATACAATGTTACAATGGTATATATACAGTACATATAGACTACAGTGGTTGTGGAAGGGAGGGAAGTAACAAAAGGTTGTTTTTGTGTTTGAGAAAACCCATGATGATGCACTGTTCATCACGATTTACAGTGTGTTTTGATGCATCATTTTAGAATACAGATTCTCTAGTATACATAGCTTGAGTTTCCAACTATATATATACTTTTTATGACTCTATATACCTCTATCCATAAGTTCAAAGCTATCTTGAGGCCTGTGATGCCACAGTTTGGGCATTGAGGCCTTATGTTTCATCGATGCTCATCGCTCGGCATCGACTGCCAAGCACTTTTGGCAATCACCAAAACTTGAACCATAATTCAACAGACAGCCAACAAAACATTCCCACACTTCTTTTATCCCCCCACCTCCACTCCACCTGGCTCCACTTCTGCCCAATGGCTACTACCGCTGCCCAATGGCCCCCTCTAACGCCCAATGGCCTCCCTTCGTGCCCAATGCCCCACTCTAATGCCCCTTCACGCCTAACGGCCCCCTCACATGCCCAATGGCCCCTACTAGTGCCCAGTGGCCGCCTCTAATGCCCAATGGCCTCCCTGTGCACCCAACGGCCTCCCTGTGCACCCAACGGCCTCCCTGTGCAGCCAATGGCTGCCCCTCATGCCCAATGGCCTCCCTTCGCGCCCAACAGACCCTTTGTGTGCCCAATGGCTGCCCATCATGCCCAACAGCACCTTCTCACGCCCAACGCTCCCCACTCGCGCGCAATGGCCCACTCTCGCGTCCAGCGGCCTCCTCTCACGACCAACGGCCCCTCACTCGCGCCCCACGGCTCCCCCACTCGCGTCCAACGGTGTCGTCTCGCGCCCAACACACATTTTTAAATTATTAGTGTATTACCATAGTTACGACCGGTCTAGACCAGTTTGGACCGGTCCAGTCCAAGCAAAATGACATGCCGAGACCGGTTCCCCCCAGTTCGGTCTCAGTCTATCATATTTCTGAGTGATTGAAAGACCGGTCCAGTCTCGGTCCACCCGTTTTTGGGGCAAAAAACTGAACCAAACCGAACCCTCAAACACTAACAGCAGTAGTGTTTTGAAGTCCAGTCTCAAAGACCTAGAACTGGACCAGAACCAGACTGATGAAGACTGGTGAGAGACTGGACTGCAGTCTCAAGTTTCAGATTTTTGAGGATTGACCAGTCTCAGGTTCTTCAATTTTTGGAAAAGAAGAAGACTGGTTTGACATCAGTCTTGATTTGAGACTCAAAAAATGTAAACTGGTCATAGGTTCACACAGGTTCTTATACAGTGCCTCACAAAACTGATTCAATGTTTGCTACTTTGTGAATACCTTCAAAATAACTTCAAATAATGCCAATCAAAAGAAGGTATTGGTACATGGTTAAAAGCCCTGCTTCAGGACTCTCGGAATCTGCAATAATTATGTAATTCCCATAAAAAATGATCAATATATGATCAAATTACTCCAGGGACTCATTGAATCAGTTTTGTGAGTATGTACAATAAATACAGTATTTTATACTTTAGTACTTGGTATTACCCCCCTTAGCTTTGATTACTGCCTCTACCCTTCTTGGCATACTTTCTATCAGGCTTTGACACACTTCTGGCTCTATATTATTCCACACCTCTGCTGCTCTGTCCCAAATCTCCCAGACACCCTTGGGTGGTGTTGGATATTCATTCAACTTCCTTTTAATATGAACCCAGAGGTGTTCAATAGAATTGAGGTCTGGGGACTGTGCAGGCCAATCCAGCAGAGCAATATTCTTGCTGTCCATCCATTTTTTGGCCTTCTTGGAGGTGTGCTTGGGGTCATTGTCCTGCTGAAAAATGATCTCCTCTTCAGAGATTCCACTCTCCTCCATGCTGGGCAGCAAATTGTCCTCCAAAATGGACACATACTGATCAGCATCTATCCTCCCCTCAACCTCTGCAAGTCTCCCCACACCTTCCCAACCCATACAACCCCAAACCATAATATTTCCTCCCCCAAACTTGACTGTGCCCTGAACCTCTCTTTCAATAAGCCTCTCACCCTTCTTTTTCCAGACCCATTCCTTGCCATCTGACCCAAACCTGTTGATTTTGGTCTCATCTGACCAAATGACCCTCTTCCAGTCCTCCACTGTCCATTCCCTGTGCTTCATAGCAAATACCAACTGCCTCTTCCGATGTATGGCCTTTAAGAAAGGTCTTTTCTTCTTTGTTACAGCCTTGAATTCATGTTTCTGAGAACCCTTCTCACAGTTTCTGGGGAGACAGGATTGGAGATGACAGTGTTGATGTGTTTGGTAGCCTGCACAGCATTGGAGGCTCTCCCTGAGGTGATTTGTGAAAGTATGTTTCGTGTGTTGGTGGGAGAAAGCTTGGATGGACGACCACCAGAAGAGAGATTGCGATGAGGAAGAAGATTCTGAAGCACTCTGGAGACAGTTGGTTGGCTGACACCCAGGTTAGATGAGTGGAGTGACCATTGGAGGCCAGAGAAAGAATGTTTTCCTTGTGGGAAGAGGAGATAGGGCGCATGATTAATTATGGAGGCTGTTGAGGTTGGATTCTTCTTATACAACTTTCCTTGACAACCCATCAGGGTTCTATTCAAGTTCCATCAGTAAGTCATGACAACTGGTTACCATACAACCAGTGAAGCATTTGATTCTGATAATTGCCATAGGTACTCACAAAACTGATTCAATGAGTTGCTGATTTAATTTAATCATATCTCCATGGATTCTGATCTGAATCATATGATTCCTTTATATTCTGAAAGCCCTGAAGTAGGGCTTTCAATTATATACCAAAGGTTTAATTCAATTGGTATTCTTTGCAGAGTTATCTTGAAGGTATTCAAAAAGCAACAAACATTGAATCAGTTTTGTGAGGCACTGTAGGTTCACATAGATTGTTTCATCAAAGCTTCTATAAAATGTTTTGAAATGTGTCATAAATGATATTTCGAAACAGTTTTAATAAATTGGAAAATAACCAGTTTATTTAAACCAGTTCGAACCAGTCCTGGTTTACTTTTTTGAGAAAGGAAAGACTGGTTCACCAGTCTTTGACCAGTCCAGTCCTGGTTTCAGTTTTTTGGAGAAACCACTCAACCAGTCTTGGTTCTAGGTTTTTAATTTTTTGGGCAAAAAACCGGACTGGACTGGACTTTCAAACACTAAACAGCAGTTGGACACATTGGGCATGAGGGATGGCTGTTGGGCATGTTGAGAGCAGGAGACAGCAGTTGGGTGTGAGGGACAGGTGTTGGGCATGAGGGGCATCCATGGGGTACAAGGGATGGCTGTTGGACACAAGAGGCAGCCATGGGGTACAAGAGACTCTAGAGGTGGCCGTTGGGCATGAGATGTTAAACCAATCAAGTCTAGTGATAGCACTAGTCAGATATGATGTCAAGAATAGTCTGCAATTCACCAATTCACAGAGTTTGTTAATAGTTCTGTGTTTCGCAAGTTTGCAAAAGCAGTAATGTGTCCCAGTCTGGGACATAGTTGGATTCTGGTTCTGTATGCTTCTTTTTCGGTTCAGAAATGCATGAGGTGTGATTCTAGGTGTCCACTATATCGTGTTTTTGATATTTTATATATAACTATATTGTAGGATGTTTCTTGACATGTAATAAAGTGTTTTATCACATATATCGCACTTTAACATGAGAGGTGGTCATGGGGCATGTTGGAAGCAAGGAATGGCAGTTGGGCACATTGGGCATGTTGGGAGTGAGGGATGGCAGTTGAGCATGAGAGACAGCTGTTGGGCATTAAGAGCAGCAGTTGGACATGAGGGGTGGTCATGGGGCATGTGTAATGGATCTGGTGTTGTTTGGCTAGGGCTTCATGGCAAACCCTATTTAGGTAGTTGTTTACCTTACATAAGCCCTAGCCCTTATCTTCACACCTGCACAAGAACCCTAGTAATCCATTCACTGGTCTAGTTTACTCCATGCTGGGTGAGGTATTCAGAGCTCCCTGTAACGACATGTTACATTTTTTAAACTATCCTAGTGGTTCTATACTCTCTTAGACTCTTGCAACCAAAAATGGCAAAAATCATCAATGTGTTGCCATGCTTTTTGGTAACACTAAAGATAAAAACCTTATTTTGACATTCATGGGAAAACATGAGTCTTTCCCAGGCTGTAATATAGTCAGACCTACCAAGGGAACAGCAGTTCCCTCAGCTGGACATCCAGTAGTAGCTATAGCAGTCAAATTAGAGACTGCCACGTCACATGTGAGAGGCCATGCTGAAGCTGCACCCCAATATGTAGGTCAGTGGTAGTGTTTGAGGGTTCAGTCCAGTCCAGTTTTTTGATCAAAAAATTGATGAACTGGAGACTGGCAGTTTATTTTTTTTCTCAAAGTCTGAAAAAACTGGACTGGACCCAGTTTAAACTGTTGAAATTCTCAACCATTTATAAACCTACCAAAAGCCTGTTTTTTCAATCAAAAACTTGAAAATATACTCAATTTGTTATCAATAATATGTTTCTCAAGCATTTTGGATATAAACTCTTGTAAAAATAATTGAAAACTGTATAAAAGAACATCTTTGCCCATAAAATTACAGTTCTTGAATGAATATATGGTCAAAAACTGGAACCAGTTCATATTTTTCAGACCCAAAACTAGAACTGGGGGTGAACCAGTCCAATTGTTTTCCAAATTTGGAGAGACTGGAGACTGGTTGAGCTCAAAATCAGTGAGACCTGAACTGCCAGTTCAGGTCTCTTCCAGTCCAGGCCAGTCCAGTTTAGTGTTGCCGCGGTTCCAACTCCAGTTGGCTCTGAGCCGAAACTGCACTGCACAGAGCCAAAACCAAGCCGAACCGTGATGTTCCAAAGCCACGGTTGTAAGCGGTTTCGGTTTGGCTGCCAGCTTGAGCCGGTGCCTCGTAAACACAACAAACACAAATTCAAACAAAACACTCGCGCATCTCTGAGACTTCTTTCTGCAAGCAAGCAATATGATTCAAGTGTAAATATGTCATATAAAATGCCCTAAGCGTGACGATAATGATGTATGTAGGTAGAGCGGGGGAGGGATTCTTATCAAAATAAAACGATAGTAAAAAAATGTCAGTTGCGAGCCTGCTTTCGACGATCTACCATGCACTCCTCATGCCGTCGTTTCTCTTCCTTTATTTCGAAGACAATTGCAAGGTGGTCTGCAGGCAGCCGCACCTCAATTCCTGTCCGAGTTGAACTTGCACCAACAGAATCAATGATTTCGATGAGAGCTGCTTCCTCAGAGCCACGGCGACTATGACAAATTTGAAGAGCAAACCTACCCTGATGATCCCCCTTGAGAACGACAAGCAGAGTGTCAGCCTGCTTCACATTCGGATGGATGATAGAAACCCAATCTGGGTCCAAAATGTGCATCCTTCAATTCGCCGTGTAAATAATTTTTGGCTGTCCTTCACGCATGGTGCTGGAAACATAGACCCGCGACAGGTTGAACTGGCCACCAGTAACCTTCACCTGTACTTTGATGTACTTTGATGCCCAAGAAATGTGGATCAAGAAGATCATGATTGGGAGTGGGCACGGATGTGAAGGGTGTTGTGGGGCAGGAGTAGCGACGATGGATCCCAAGCTGGGGTGGACGATGAGCCTCCAGGCTCAGGCATGGGGGTGCTCGCAATTAAGATGGGTGGGGGGGGCCAGGCGCGGGGAAGTGGGTCACGGAAAAGTGGGTCGAAGAGGCGACTTTGTGGGTACTGGAACTTGAATAGCTCTTGCTTGGTGCTGAAAGTAAGGATCATTAATTAGCATCAGAGGATGAATGTATATTGGATGGAACTCATACTCAAATTCAACCATGTCATCATAATTGAAGATCGCCTTCAGGAACGGCACATTTGGATCATAGTTCATGAAACGGACTTCAATCCTGAGGCCGCTCACTGTATCTTGATTGGGCAGAACATTCTCAACGACCGCGGGCTGGCCTTTACGCTGGTGTCCACGCTTGATAACCATGACCTTGACCCCCCACCAAGGGACTTGATGCCGCTCCTTCAACTCCGCTGAAAGTGCCAAATCATCTGAAGAAGGCAGCAACACAGCATGCAGTATGGGCGGTTCTGTGATTGAGGCACTGTTTTTGTGAATGACGAATGACTAAGAAAGAAGTTAGAAGATGAATGTTTCTTCCCTGAAAAGAAGTGCTGTACCTCCATAGTGTTATGCTTAACAAACCGTTCCAAGGTTCAGGCAGAGTATGCAGGAAGTGGAAAGGCGAAGAGCAATGTGATTGCTAAATCTAAGGAATCTAACTATGCTACAGAGGGTTTATATAGGTACTGACTATAGGCGATAGCGGATGAGTCAGTACTGCGGAAGGCAGTGCACATGAGTAAGGCAACTGCGGAAGGCTATGTACAATGAGTAAGCTGACTGTGGAAAGCAAGTCAGCGTGGGAGCGAAGTATACTAAAGGGGATGACAAAGTAAGGTAGTGAGTCAGACTGGGAATCGAAGGTTGCGAAAGTAGACATTAGACATAGTAAGTTCATAAGAGGGCGCCGCGTTCGGATGATAGGTAAAAGATATGACATGGTCCTCATACTGTAGAGTCCGTAACATGTTCCCCTCCTCAAGCTCTGTGTCCTCACAGAGTCACTGTCCCCATTCCTCATTGTTGTTGGGGTCGGACCAGTTCAGGCTCTCCTTGAGGCTCCAATCTCCTCGTTGATGGCAACAGTGAGCTCGAGGCCTTTGATAGCCAACCAAATACACCGATTTTCAATGACGAGGGTGCTGGTGTAATTTCTGAGAATTTGTTTTTCCTCGGGACTTGGGGCGACAGGGAGGTTGGACAGTGAGTGGAGCTGGATATGCATCTGGCAATGAAGGAGATCGGCAAGGGAAGTTTCAAGGGCATGGATTTGGTCTCTCATGGAGAGTGCTTCATTCATGAGGGCGGCGATGGCGGGGTTGATGTCGGCAGTGGAAGTGGAGGTAGCGGCGGTGTTAGACATGGCGGCGAGGATGGTTGAGAGGTAAAAGAAGAATGGGGAGGCTATACTGGGCAGAGAAGTGGACTAGAGCGGGGAACTCGGTGTGTGTTTGACTGGTGAGGTCAGTACTGTTGTGGCTTTCGAAAGATGTCTTTTATCGTGGGCGAGACAGCTTCTGCCGATGGAAATCATGGATCAGATCTTGGGCGTTCTGAACGTTGGTTCGAGGTTCCCATGTGTTCTCTTCTGGGCCATATCCTTCCCACTGGACGAGGTACTGGATCTTTCCACGGAACTTTCAAGAGTCTAGGATCATAGACACATGGTACTCTTCTCGTCCTTCGACGATGATCGGATCAGGGGCTGGCTTCTTCTTCTGAATAGCATACTTCGGGGTTTCGTATGGCGATAACAGGGTCTCGTTGAACACAGGGTGGATCATCTTCCAAGTCTTCAGAAGATCAAGAAGGTACGCACTAGCTCCTTTCTTCTCTAGGACTTTGAATGGTCCATGTCGGAGTGCATCAAGCTTCTTGAGGGGCGATCGGTCCTGATGTTAGCCCCCCCCAGCCACACCTTGTTCCCGATGCGGTAGTTCCAAGACGGACTTCGCCGTGTATCAACTGTCTTCTTCATCTGATCCTGTGCTTGTTTCAGTGCTGCATTGGCTTCTTCTTGTGCCTGTTTGAGTTTTTTCAAGAAGTCGTTGGCAGCCGGATTGGTATCTTCTAACACTAGTTCTCCCTTCCAAGGATGTGAACCGTAGTTGAGATAGAATGGGGCGCGCCTTGTCGCCTGATGTTCTTTGTCATTGTACTGGAACTCTGTGATTGCGATCCATTCTGCCCAATCATCCTGTAGATGGTTGACAAAGTTTCGTAAGAATGCTTCTGTTTCCTGATGCGATCACTCGGCCTGTCCATCAGTCTGTGGGTGGTATGCGGTGGACAGGTTCCCCTTGATCCCTAACATGTGGCAGAGTATCTCCATGAACTTCGCAGCGAACTGTGGTCCCCTATCGCTGATGATCTTCTTGGGGATCCGATGAAGCTTCCATATCTGATCCCGATAGATCTTGGCTAATCCTTCAGCCGATAGTTCCATGGTTGTCGGAATGAGGTGAAGCATCTTTGAATGTCTATCCGTGATGACCAGAATTGCGTTTTTTCCATCAGATTCTGGTATCGGTCCCACAACGTCGATTCCTATGTCTTCCCATGGGTGACTTGGTGCTGCATGGGGATGTAGCGGAGCATGTCGCTTTTGTCGGTTAATCTTGTTGCGTTGACAAGTGTCGCAACCCTTCACGTACTTCTTCACATCATGCAGTATGGTAGGCCACCAGTAGGTGCGAGTGAGGAGTTCATGTGTCCGGTACTGTCCTGGATGTCCAGCCACTGGTGCATCGTGTGATTCAAACATCAATTCTTGTCGCAATTGTGGATCTGGTGGGACATAGACTCGTTCGCCTGCATATGTGATGCCGTTTTCCTGTTGATACCAATGAGGATTCTTCTTTAGACCCTGGGCTACTTCTGTCTCCATGCGGTTTGAACCCTTGATGCGTGCAATCCACGGATTTTCGATGGTCGTGACGTTTCCAATTTTGATGGAATCAGATGTTTCACCCCCTTCAAAGAATTGTTCCTCCGTGAACATCTCCATTTGTACCACATCTTCTGATTCCAATCGTTTCAAGAATAGTCCCTCCTTGAGCATTTGGTCACTGTCCTGTGGTTTGAGTTCCGCTTCATACCAGGGTAAGCGTGACAGGAATCCGCTTTCGCATTGGTCTTGCCGGGCACATGCCGTAATTCGAAGTCATAGTCCTGTAACTTCATTTTCCAGCGTCGCTGTCGTTGATTCAGGTCCTGAGGACGACGGAAGTATTCCAGGTTCTTATGATCGGTCAAGATTTCAAAATGTTCCTTGGCTTCGAGCAGATAGTGTCTCCAATCTTTCAATGCTTCCATGACTGCCAGAAGTTCCTTGTCGTATATCTCGTAATTCTGTTCGGCCGCGGACATGGTCCGCGACAAGAACGCGATGGGGTGCCATTTGTCGTCTTGCTTCTGAGAGAGTACTGCTCCAATTGCATAGCCCGATGCATCGGTTTCAACCCTGAACTGTCCCTCTGGTTTTGGTAATGCCAAGACCGGTGCCGATGTAATTGCCCGTATGAGGCCTTCAAAGGCTTGCTGCTCTGTTGGTCCCCAACTAAATGCCATACCGCCTGTGAGCGCGGTGAGAGGCTTTGCGATGTTTGAGTACCCTTCAATAAATCGTCGATAGAAGTTAGCAAATCCAAGGAACTTCTGAACTTCCTTTTTTGATGTGGGTGCTCGCCAGTTTCGAATTGTATCCACCTTCTCAGTTTCCATCTCAACACGTCCCTCACCAACCACATATCCCAATATAGGACATTTCGTTACTTCCCATAAACACTTCTTCTCCTTTAGGAACAAATCATTGTCCAATAGGATCTGTAGGATTTCTTCAGTGTTTCATGCGAGTTCTTCCTTGGTTTTACCAATAACCACGATGTCATCCATGTAGATCACGCAGATACGTCGGCGGATCTGGTCCCGAAATAGACTAGCCATCATTCGAGAGAACGTTCCCGGGGAGTTGCAAAGACCGAAAAACATGACCAACGGTTCGAACAATCCTCAACTGGTGAGAAAGGCAGCTTTCCATTCATCGCACTCCTTAATCCGGATGTTGTTATAGCCCCACATGATGTCCATTTTATTGAAGTAGACCACATCTTTCAGTACGTCCAAGAGATCGGATATTCGTGGGAGTGGGAACTTGTCTTTGACCGTGAATTTATTGACCATGCGGTAATCTTGTACCAATTGTTTGGAGCCATCCTTCTTGTTGATGAAGAAGCAAGGGGAGGCATAAGGGGATTTGGATGGGCGGATCTCTCCTGTTGCTAGACCCTCGTCAATGAATGCGTCCAATTCCTCTTGTTCCTTTTGCGTCATAGGATATGTATTTCCCCCTAGTTCCTTTGGTGCGTCCGGTGTAAGTTCAATACCATGGTCCCATTCCCTCTCCTTTGGGATCTTGTCCAAGTTCTCTTTCTCGAAAAGATGAGCAAATCGTTCAACATATGAGGGTCGTTTGGTTGTGGGAGGTGGTGTGGGAGTGACAGCTTCCAAAATAGGGACTCCAGGCTTCCATTTCTGATCCGACTTTTTGGGTGCATCTTTGTCGCGCACCTCAACCATGCAAACCCGGTGTTTGCGACCATTAAGGTTAATCCTGAAATCTGAGTGTTTGGTTCGACATGTTGTTGGGCACCGGTTAAATGTTACCGCGCCGGTTGTCCAATTGATTGTGGGGTTGTGGTGCACTAACCAGTCATGTCCCAAGAGCATGTCCGTTCTCCCAATGTCCAGTACCATTGCTTCCATGGTTTCCTGATGTGCTCCCAAATCAAGTTTGACTTCGGCAAGTTGGCTTGCTTTCTGTTGTCGATTTGGTGATCCATCCGCATTTAGAATTGCTATGGGCGGTATTCCTCACGTGGGGAGGTTCTGTTCACATACTATTCTGGGATGGATGCATGTGCGTTCACATCCGCTGTCAACCTCAGGTCGGATAACCTTTGGCCCTCGTCGTGTCCTGAGCTGAGCTAACAGCCTGATTTCTCGTCTTTTCGGAGGTTTATCTCCCTTGACAATCTTAGTCGACGCAGCGGCTCGCTTGGCAGGGATGACATAGGTTCTATTGTCTGCAGTCATACAAGGCAAGCAAGTCCGTTTAATAGATAAGGGTCGCGACTTAGCGTCGTTTAATCGGACCCCTCGGGAAAATCCTTCTCGTCGGCTTCTAAGATTGTGGTTTCATCATTCTCGGCATCAAGGCAAGCAAGTCCGTTTAATAGATAAGGGTTGCGACTTAGCGTCGTTTAATCGGACCCCTCGGGAAAATCCTTCTCGTCGGCTTCTAAGATTGTGGTTTCATCATTCTCAGCATCTTCCTCGGACACCTTCCTAATCCTTCCGGAGTTCTTCTTCGGCTTGCGGCAGTTGCGCGCAATATGGCCTTCCTGGTCACAGTTGAAACACTTGCGACCATCTTTCTTCTTTGGAGCACTACAGTCTTTAGCCAGATGACCGAAGCGTTGACATTTGTAGCAATGGGCTACTCCTGCTTTGTCGATCTCCATGGCCTTGCCCTGACCACCATAAGTGGTGCCTGATCCGGTACGCATGTCACCACCACCTCAGATGACCAGTGTGTGTCCTTCCATCTGTCATCCCTTGTTTCGGATCTCCTTTGCATAATCGGAGTACGTCTTGCCGTCGCTAGTCACTTGTTCAGAGATTCTGCGGTTGACGTTCTTCTCTAGGATGTATTTCCCAGTTTCTTCACCAAGGTTTGACAGCTTCAAGAGCTCTTTGAATTCGTCCAAGAATTCGTTGATGGTGCGTTTCTCCTGTTTCAGGACTTCGAGTCTCGCCTTGGCCGCTGCCGACTTGTTGGCAATAGAGAATCGCGTAGCGATGTCGTCTGAGAACCCTAACCAGGTGATGTTCTCGCCATCGGTGGCAAGGTCGTCTAACTTGTTGCTGGCCCAGTGTTTACCGGACCCTTCCATCATGCGGGATAGCACCGCAAGAATTTTCTGATCGTCGGACAGGCCCTTCTGGAACCTGATGTATAATTTGGTGGCTTTCCACCACTCGTCGAAGGTGTGTCTGTCTTTGAACATCCCAGGATCTTTGATGATTTTGGATGTATCCATTGTTTGTACTGTCGGTGCTTCTGCCATGTCTAGAACCTGCGGAGTAGGAGAGGTGTCGGATTGTTGGGATGAAGATGGGGTTCGGGATACAGGTAGGGGTTGAAAATCAGTCCCTGTTCTAGGCGTCTGTTCGGTATCTGACTGCGCGGAGTCAAAAGTAAATTCGTCAGGGGACTCGTCGGCAGAATCGGTGGCAAAACGTTCGGGGTATTTCCTCTGTAGATCTCTAAGGAATCTCTGTTCCTGCGCGTCTGTTGGTCGCGAGAAGGGGTCAAGTCTCTCGTTTCATGCCCAACGGTTGTACTCGGTCTGTTGTTCGTTGGTGGTGAAGTGGGCGTAGATCTGCTGCTTCGAGTAAGATGTGGTGATGCGGCTCTGGGACGTCTCGACGTGAGCGTCCTAATCAATCTTCTGATAATGGTTGTCTGGACACCGATAAACTCTCTGATCTCTGTGATCCGACCTGTCTGAGGTCCTTCTTGAACGCGAAAGCTTTCGAGTTCGTTCTGTCGGGCGTTGTAACACGCGATCTGGTGTTGCCGAGCAAGAT
Organism: Entoloma clypeatum; assembly: GCA_963565915.1. Classification (NCBI taxonomy): domain Eukaryota; kingdom Fungi; phylum Basidiomycota; class Agaricomycetes; order Agaricales; family Entolomataceae; genus Entoloma; species Entoloma clypeatum. The sequence goes on along the minus strand of OY751490.1, from coordinate 4,585,394 downwards.
GGATGCTCTCTGCTATCTCGCCGTGGGGGCGATGCTCGTCGTTGTCTAGTTCTTCGTCAAGCACCTGCTGTAGGATGCGACGGATCTCCGATTCGATGTACTGCTGGATGAGTGTAAAATCGATACTGTCTCGAGGACTTAGCTCCTCCTATCGGGCTTCTAGCATGCTAAATGGGTTACTAGTGAAGTCTTCAAAGAAGCGCGACGTCTTGACTCGTCGGGTAGTTGCTCTCTTCGCTCTGGGCGAACCTAACGAGATTTAGCAACTTGTTATGCGTAACAAACCGTTCCAAGGTTCGGGCAGAATATGCAGGAAGTGGAAAGGCGAAGAGCAAAGTGATTGCTAAATCTAAGGAATGTAGCTATGGTACATGAGGTGTATATAGTACTGACTATGAGCGGTAGCGAATGAGCCAGTAACTGCGGAAGGCAGTGCGCATGAGTAAGGCGACTGCGGAAGGCTATGCACTAATGAGTAAGCTGACTGCGGAATGAGTCAGACAGCTGCGGAAAGCGAGTCAGCGCGGGAGCGAAGTATACTAAAGGAAATAAAGTATAATACGATATGTGTAAGCGGGGGCCGATGAGTAAAAGTGAAAAAGTAGGCGTATACGTCCGTAGTCGTTAGTCCGTAACATAAATCAGAACTTCTCTGATTTGCTGATGTGAGTGTGGGCAAACACTGCCATGAGTTCGCCACCTGTGCATGTACCATCTCGCAGGCTCTTCCCTGTTGGTGTTGTTTCTGTATCACTGGGTACCCTTCTACATTTTCAGGTGAGTCCACTTGAGTCAGGCAACTGGAAATGTGACATACCTTCATCACTTTGGGGAAAGCCTCGCATCATGGCAATCAAAACATGGTATGCTTTGATATCTGCAGGGCACGCCTCTAAGGCAGGGGGGAAGGGGGCCAGGTGGTTGCCTCACCCCCAACACAGGAGGTGACAGTGCAATGACAGAGATGGAAAAGATCAGGATATGGGAGAAGTGCATAGGAAGAGTGTTTGTTGTTTGAACACGAGGTGCAGAAACTTGAAGAGTTGTCTCTGCACAAATGATGAATGCCTCCAGCATCCCTTTATATCTAATGACGATACCAGGGCATGGAGGGCGGATAAATTTGATTGAAAAGAATCAAGCGAGAGAACTTGAGGGTCAGTTGGATAACAAGGGAGAACGTGATATTCTCATGAGAGTCTTCCAATCTTCAGGTTCACGGTGCTACATGAACTTGGCATGAATCCATTATCCCAAGTAGGCATTGAGTAAAGAAAGTACGTTTGATAACCAGAAAGAACCAAGTTGAAGGGTGTGATATTCTCATGAGAGCGCTTCTTTGATTCTCATTGTCAGGGTTAGGTGGGCCTGTTATCCATGGGCCTGAGTGGACACTTATGTAGGTTGGAATTCTTGTGAGGCCTGGACCTGGTGGACACCATTACTCACAGGTTCCGTAACCTTGAATTCCACTTTTGGTTGTGGCCAAACCGGTTTCCTGATGCGCACGGCACAAGGTGCATCCGACTTGCAACATGACCACAGGAATAGTAACGACTCTGAGAATCTTTCAGAGGCATTGGCTTCCTCTTACAAGAGACTTGAAGTGGTAACGCCGAGAACTCCACCAGAACCATTCGACAATCGCACAACTCTGAGTCCAACAAAGAATGGTACTGCTTTTCAAGCTCTACAAGGCATCGGATTGTTTCCGATGACTAACAGCGAGCAATGGTCAACTCAGGGATGTCATATGTGTTGATTTCTGGATGAAACTCGGTGGGCAATTGCATGTATAGTTTGCGCAAGTTCCAAGAGGCAAAGCCGATTGAGATCTTGAACACCCCAGGGAATTGCCGGGAGAACCCTGTTGGGATGGGTAAGCGATGCCGTAGTCTGCCGCTGGATGGGATGGTGGGAACAATCAACGGCCAATGATGCATGATGCATTACCCGGACGAGCTCTTTCCTGACCATTTCAAGATCTCAATAGGCCTCGCCTCTTGACGGGTTCCTCAAAATCTTGTGCTGGCAGTTGAGAAATAATGCATTCTCGAATATCTTGAGAACAACCGTCAGTGTCTCATGATCAGGGAGTCCTAGCATCAGCTATGTGGCAAGAGTTGCTTTCGCAGCTTTGAACAGCTTTGACAAGTTGCTAAAGTTGCAAAAGCTGCAAAAGATGCTTAAGCTGTCGTGTTTTTTTTAAGCTATGTACCTTGGCTTGTACAAGACAACAGAGAGCTTATTGAGCATCTTTAGCAACTTCAGCAAGACCATGACTACTTTCACAATATGCATATTTCAGCTTGGAAGACCCAGCTTCACACATTCGGTGGTGTGCGTTGATACCATTGTTTCGTTGCTCGAACATGATGCATAATGTATCTAATATTGTATATGCTATGTGGCACCAAAAAAGTATCAAACGCGAAGGTATCGACATTGCATGACATGTATCTGATGTTACCGTAGCACTGAGCAAAATATACAAATGATTAACAACCATACATACCAGAAAAGTCCTAATCATCGCCTGACACCACAATGAAAGCCTCCGGCTCACTGATAGCTTCTGCTTCCGAAGTCACACACAATGAAGCCACGGACTTCAACCTACGAGTCTTGAATTCGGGAGAGTCATTGAGATACTCATTGATGGTGGCAAAGATAGAGTCCCAGGTTTCTTTCCCCCATGCCCCGATTGTCGGGAGGAATTTTGTCGCTCGAGGGTTCTTCATTTTGACAGTTTTCCTATCCTTGAGAGTCTTGACAATGGTATCTCCATAGTTTTCGACGGAGAAGTAGCTCGTGGTGCCTGTCCCAGCGACGTAAACACCTGTGGTCCAGCAGCCAAGGACATGTTGAACCTGAGCTTGAATGTTATCGTGACATCCAAATGAATATACATATGATTCGGCATACAGCTTGCATCGCATAAATCAATGCACCCATTGGGGGCGGCGCAGTCACATCCGGTCTTGCACAAATCATTGTATAGTGAGCAATCAATGTGTATAGAATGACATCAGATTGAAAAGGGCCCTATATGTAGTATGTGATCAGCTTTGATGGACCAGGTGCGAGCAAATGTTACCTTTTTCTTGACAATGATCTCCTCCCCATTATCCATCTCCCAAGTAATATCTTTCCACATGAACGGCATCGTCTGGGTATTGGGAATAAGAGTAAAGTTCACCTTTACCCACGCCGAAATGGTGTCCACATCGGAAAAGACCTCGGGATTCCCAGAAAAGAGTTCCTGGATAGTGGCCTTGGCTTTCACAATGAAGCCATGCCTGTATTCGGAGACCCTTTGCCGAAGCTGGTATGAGGTAGCCATGGTCAAGGCTTGGTGAGAGAATGGAACATATTGACATACCAGGTCGTACCAGACACCGTCGTCCTCTACTATGTATTTTCCTGGCACGAAAGTGTGATTGACAATGGTTTGAATCTGTCAGACTGAGAGGAAGCCCCATGGAGCAATTTCTCCTATTTCCTTGAATGCAGCATGGACGATGATGCGCCGAAACTTGTCCTTTGTATAGTGGGGGTCAGGGAGATTGTCCAGCTTCCATTTGTCACGACCATTGCGAATTTCTCGCTTGGTTCCGGGCTGGGGTGCCAAATGATGTTGAGCAATCTTAACAAGTGGCTGGATGTACAGAAAATATTAGTACATTGTATCGAGGATAGAAGAGATTACCTTTTGAGTTAGATAAGGCTTCTTGTCAGTCTTCACGAGGGCATGACGTTCATAGCCATCATCCTCGTCATCGTCAGCCATCCCTCCAAAAGTAACCATGGAGTCATCCTCTTTCTCGCCCAATGTGCCATTGGCAGTGCTAGTGACTACCATAGTGCTAACGCGGTCCCAGTCCTTCCGAACTCCACCTGGAAGGGATGGTTGTGTCTTCTTTGCGGGCCTGTAACAAATAAAGTAAGTTCGTAGCACATACTAACAATACCACATACTTTGATGGAACTGCTTTCGACGCCTTGCGTTTGGATCCTGTCAATGGCTCATCATGACAGATGGTGGGTGTTCCCATTGCGGCAATGGTTTTCCTGAGATTGGTTATGTCATCATGTCCTTTTTTGGGCTTGCCCTTCACCTTGCCAGCTGGCACTTCGGCTTCGTTCTCGTTTTCATCTTTGCTATCATTGTCACTAGCATTCAGATGTTTTAGGGGTGTCCACTCATCTCCGCTACTGCCCGACTCAGCCCTGTCATTGATGACTGGGGCATGCTTGGATTTTGCATTGCAAGAATCTGGGGAGATGTTGTAAGTATAAGTCTCTGTTTCGGTGACCTAGCACTTACATCGTTCTTTCACAGGTATTGATTGAACATTTTCTTCTACTGAGGACCCTCCTTCGTCGTCAGCGGAGTTCATCGAACCTTTGTGTGAGCATGTAATGATTTTTCGTGTCAAAACAATGTAACTTACTGGTAGTATCTCCAATAGCCTTAGGTTCCTGCTCCGTGTGTTTGTGTGGGCCAGATCGAATGCAAGTGGCTGGAGTCCGAGGCTTCGATGCACGATCAAGGTCTTCTTGGTGATACCGATCCTCAAGAGCGGCGACGTACTGCATCGCGCTCTCATGCTCTTCTGCCTCTTTGTTTGCTGCGAGTTCCTTTTCTTTCCGTTCTTGGGCGACTTCTTGAGCAGAACGACATGTCTGGGGCTTGTCTGGTAGCCCGGGATGTGCATCCTTGTTGGAGCCACATGTTCCGTAACGTCGGGGTTCCTCTCGAGGCTGAGGTTGGATATGAGTAGAGGGAGTGTTGGATTGGGGGGGGATATTGAGAGTGATCTTGTGTTTCCCCATGGTAGTTCAAGGGAAAGGGTATATTTCTCATTATTTGCTGACCACAAATAAATTGTGATACAAATTACTTTCAGTGATCGTATACCACATGGTGACCATTCTTGCAGCCTGATAACTTGGATACCACAGCTGCCGGTGCTCAGCCTCCTAATGCATCTTGCTGGGCCATACTGTCTTGTTCCAAAATCGACGACCTCATTTGTATCCGCCACTCCTAACTGGTTATGGGACATCATACCTTCAAGCCCCGCAACATCCCCTGCAATGTCCCTGGATGTAACCGATTCTTTGGTGATCACGGTGCACTTCGCCGACATGCGCGCCTTTATAGGGATGCACAACGCCTGGCCAAGATCCAGCATGGAGGACTCTCAACTGATCCTGAACCTCAACAAACTCACCGTGATGAAGATTGCAACACCCCTCCCCACTCTCCGAGTCCTGGTCCCACTCCAGCCCCAAGGCCGAGGGAGACTGTCGAGAATCATCCCTACATCAACAGTACATCAATTTTTCTTTTTTTGCTAGTAGGAAGCCAATCAATTCTCTCCAGGCCAGCACTGTGATAATCAGGGAAAGCCCCTCGAACCCAATGCTCCCCCTCCTTCCTGGGCACCATGGGATTTCAATGACTTCACGCCCTTTGAGGACCGACATTCTTTTGAGCTCGCCGACCTCATTTACCGTCGTTCGCAATTGAGTGCCCCGGAGATCAATGACCTCCTACAGATATGGGCTGCTCAGGAAGGCTCTGCCCCATTTGCAAATGCGAAAGATCTTTACCAGACAATTGACGATGTTCCGCTGGGGGATATTGCTTGGTCCTCCTTTACTATCCGGTACAATGGCGAAGTTGGAGATGGTCGGAACATTGCACCATGGAAGTTAAAGGATGATGATGTTTGGTTTCGAGACCCTCGTGCTGTACTACATCACCAGCTTGGGAATTGTAGCTTTGCTGGCAAAATGGATTTTTTGGCGAAGAGAGTTTATGATCGAAAGGGGACTCGTCAATATTGTGATGTAATGTCAGGGGACTGGGCATGGCGTCAATTGGTATGTCCATTCATGCTTTATAATGGTAATTTTGTGATACCTACTTCAACTCCAGGATATTCCTGCCGAGGACCCAGTAAATTATGGTGCCACATTTTGCCCAATTATTCTCGGAAGTGATAAGACGACAGTTTCAGTCGCAACAGGACAAAATGAATATTACCCCTTGTATATGTCCAATGGTCTTGTTCACAATAATGTCAGATGTGCCCATCACAATGCCCTTTCACTTGTAGCCTTTCTTGCCATCCCAAAAAGTAGGTCCTCCATGTGATTTCTGTCCAGTAATGATATTGATTGAAATATAGCTGATCATGAGCATACCGTGGACAATGAGTTCCGCCGTTTTTGTCGGCAGGTATTCCACCTCTCGCTATGTGAGATCCTCAAATCACTCCGTCCAGGGATGACAGAGCCAGAGCTCGTGTGATATGCTGATGCCTTCTATCAGTGGATGATTTATGGGATTGGTCCCTATATTGGGGATTATCCAGAGCTTGTATTGCTTGCTTGTATCATGCAAGGTTGGTGCCCAAGCTCCGCATTTTGTTTGTTGTTTCAAAAGCCTTTTCAAATATTTCTGGATTTCTAGGTGCACTGCTCAATGGGATGATCTAGATGGCCCTGGTGGACGGCGCACACATGATCTAACCCTTGCGCTTCTTGACGCTTTTCCATCAAAGACACTCTGGGATTCCTATGGCATAATTGCTGATGTCATGGTGAGCTAATCTTTTAGCCCGTCATCTAACTTCTCATCCACAGCCTTTTACACACTACTTTCCTCGCGCCGACATTCAGGAACTCATCTCAGCAGATCTTCTTCATCAAATAATCAAGGGCACATTCAAGGATCATCTTGTTACATGGGTTGTCGGCTATCTTGAGCATGTTAATAGTCCTGCTGGAGCATGGAGGATTTTGGCTGATATTGATAGAAGGTATGTATATTTTTCTCCCGTAATATCTCACTGGTTAATGTGTGATTCTTCAGGATTGCATGTGTCCCACCATTTCCTGGCATTCATCGTTTTCCAGATGGCTGCGGATTCAAACAATGGACTGGAGATGACTCAAAGGCATTAATGAAGGTATTTTTTTATCAGATATTTTTTCCCTTATTGTTTACTAGCGGTTCCTCAGGTTTTTCTTCCAGCCATCGTTGGTTATGTTCCACGTCAGATGGTCCGCGCTCTCAGCCATTTCTTGGAGTTTTGTTATCTTGTTCAGCGTGAAGTTGTTGACGAGAATGATATCACCGAGATTGAGGTTGCAATTGCCCGGTACCATAATGAGCGGACCATTTTCGAGTCAGAAGGTGTCTGTCCTGATGGATTTTCCCTTCCTCATCAACACGCCATGGTTCATTACCCACATCTCATCCAGGAATTTGGTGCGCCCAATGGGCTATGCTCATCAATTACAGAGTCAAAGCACATCAAAGCAGTGAAGGAGACATGGCGTCGCACTAGTCGTTTTCAAGCTCTTGGTCAGATGCTGGTCATCAATCAATGGATTGACAAGATGGTGGCAGAATGTGTAGAGCTCGGGGCCCAAGGAATGCTTTCCTCCTCTCTTTTTTCTGAGCCCAGCGAGCCACCTGCACAGCCACTTCAAGTTGACCCATTACTGCTGTTGAAACTTTTCCCATCACGTAGATTAGATTACATTACATTACATCACGTGACCTTTACATATCTTCGTTACATACTTGTTTGGTTGGTACAAACAGTAGTATGGTATATAAGACCAGGAAACTGTCAATATCATCAAGTTGTCTCTTGACTCTTAACCGCCTCCATCGCTCTCACCAGCCTCAACCGCTCTCACCAGCCTCACCCTCTCCAATCTATGTAAGTGGTCAGAACGGTATCGTAGAGTACTTCCACTGTAGCCGGTTGCTTCAGTACACTTGCGGCTAGCGCCCAGGTGGAACTTCAACAGGTTATGGGCCCTGGATAGCAGAGGGACTTGGGAAACGCTGGCAACAGCGAGTACCTGCCCACTCTACCCTGGTTGGCAAAGAACCGATCGAAAGATCTAGGTTCTGAGTCTTACTTCTTCACATATGAACCTGGGAACGTCATTACAACAAGTACCTGTCATGAGGCGTCCCTAAGGGGATTGACATAGTACACTCCATGTGGAAACGTTGATCGCACCTTATACGTTTCTGACATATAAAGGGTTTCTCATGACCGCTATTCCTGAAGGGAATATGTCACAAGGAATCATTCAATTGTTTTCTCGAATCATATTCATAACACATCACTGATTGAGAACCCTTTTTAGATTCATCCACAATGTCTACCTCTCGCTCCGCCATGGACACCATCACCACTTTCGACGGCATCGACTACCAAAGCTGGGCCGAAAGGATGAAGTCCTACCTCCTCCATCAAGGAGTTTGGCGCATTGTTTCTGGCGACATCGTCCGCCCTGTCATCGCCGATTTCACCACCACGGTCTCCACCCCTGGAGCCACTGCTGCTGCTCCCCCTGTGCTGGTTGCCACGGTCGACCAGCCCAGCTTCCGCAAAGAAGAGAAAGCCTGGATCAGGGATGACGACGTAGCTCTCGGGGCGATACGCCTGAAGGTTTCCGAGCCGATCAGGCGCCACATCAAGGACAGCACCTCGGCCCTTGAAGCATGGGCAGCGTTAAAAGATGCCTATTCCAAGGTATCCCCGGCCATCATCTTCGGCGACTTCAAGGCCGCCGCCACATACAAACTGTCTGGACGCGACCCCGTGCCCGAAATTGAGCGCCTGGGATCCCTTTTCGCCCAGCTCGCTGATTCAAACTTCAACATTCCCAATCTGATGCAGGCAATGATCCTGGCCAACGTGATTCCCGATGCCTGGTCGTCACTCTCTACTGCTCTCTTCCAGGTCTACGACGCCGATGATTTCACCTACAAAGCTGTTGCCGAAAGCATCATCTCTGAATACCGGCGCAAGTACTCGATCGGGTCTACTCGTGCGTCCAATGAGCAGGCCAAGAAAATTTCCGGGACAAAGCGAAAGGGGCAGGACCCCAAATGGGAAAAGGAGCAAAAGCCGAGTACCTCGCAGAACGACGCTGATGAGCAGCCTAACTCGACCGACCATAGTACCGCTTCTGAAAAGAAGAAGGGAAAAGGACGCTGGCGCAATCAGAAGAAAAGCGCCAACACTGTGGACAATGCATCCGAACATGTGGAGGAAACGGTTGAGTTTGTTGCTCCCGCTATCCACTTCCCTCCTCTTCCGCCACCATCCCTCACCACCGTCACTGGCCGTGGGAAAACGTTAAGTACCACCCAGCCCGATTCCGCGAGAATGCAGTCGCTCCTGCAGCGAATGAACCCGCCGCCATCCCAGTACACCGGGCTTCCTTCGGGCAAGCCGTCTGCGTGGAAAAAGAATGATCACGTCAGGAAACTCGCGCGGAATATTGGTGCTCGTCCCTCAGGGTCAAATCTTCGGATTCTGGATATGATTATCCCAGAAGAAGACGAAAGACCATCCAAGCAGCGTCGAGTTACTCCGCCACTGGACCAAACCCTTAGGATGATGGACATAGACCATCAAAGCGAGCGGATGGGGCCGGACCAATTCGAAGATGGGCTCATTGAACTTGACGGTTCGTCATCTTCCTCTCCTGAATCTGACCAATTAAGGAAAACTAATAACACCTCCTTACAGACGTGTAAAATATTAGCTAGTACTAGTGCAGAATGTATGGATCATATTGACAACGATCTATATAAAAAATATACAAAGCACTTTGCGTCATGCACACACTGTAAGGAGAAAGAACGTGCACAATGGATCTTAGACTCCGGTGCCTCGTTACACTTTACCCATGAGTTCAAGGACTTTGCGTACTACAGGCCTCTCAAGGCTAAGCGATTTGTCCAAACAGCTGAAAAGGGAAAGAAACTGGAAATTCTCGGAGTTGGGGCCGTTCCAGTACGGCATACCCTAAATGGGGAAGTAAAAACCCACCTTCTCCGACCTGTATTCTACATTCCGGACATGGACACACGCCTATTGTCCCTAGGCGTCTTCCTTAATCACGGTTACAAAGTAGACGGAATACGTGGAGAAATCAACATCTCCAAAGGACAGAACAAAATACAGTTCTCGCCTCACATTCTCGGACAAACCATTTATTGGTTAGACACTGAAATACGCTATGACCAAATCCATGCGATCTCTAGCGAAATCACTGTTGAAACCTGGCATAAACGCCTTGGCCACCCAAATGACCAGGCGCTCAATAAGATTCCCACCAGTACCAAAGGAGTACCCAAAACGTTAGTACGTGAGAAATCACAGGAAAGCTGCACGGGGTGTCTAAAAGGGAAAATGCCGAATCAATCTTATCCTAACTCGATGACAAGGGCTGTCAAACCCTTTGATTTGATCCATTCGGATTTGAAGCAGATATCCACGGCATCGTACCATAAGTACAAATATTTCCTTACCTTTTTGGACGATTTTTCATCCCATGTCTGGGTCGTCTTGCTTAGGAAGAAGTCAGGCGCCATCACGGCGCTGAAACAATTCCTTGCGATGATCCAGAATCAATTTGCCGCTACCCCTAAAAAGTGGCGGGTTGATGGAGGTGGAGAATTTGACGAATACAAGGATGTACTTGCCGATCATGGAATTCTGATCGATGTCACGCTCCCATATCAGCACCAGCAGAATGGTAGAGCAGAAAGGATCAATCGAACACTATGGGAAAAATCTCAGGCATTGCGCTTTGATGCATGCTTACCGCCCATGTGGTGGGAATTCTGTTTGGAACACGCAGCATTTCTCTACAACAGAACCCCCATGCAGCGTCTTGAATGGAAAACCCCTTACTTCAGGGTGACCAATGAGATCCCCGACATGTCTAGTGTCAGAGTATTCGCATGTCAGGCATATGTATATATCCCAAAGGAGAAACGTAGGAACTCCCTGGAATCAAGATCCCGATTGATGATTTATCTCGGATCGAAACCAGGGGTCAAAGGATACCGCTTCATGGATCCTGAGACCAACACGATTTTCATGGGCGGGAAAGCTATCTTTGATGAAAGCAAGTACCCTAGATGCCACATTGACCCGTTGCCAGAAAACCACCCAGAAATGGAAAACCCAGAGCCGGCTGATGAGTTTGAGGATCTCATTCCCGGCAGCAACAATGACGATAGTCACAACGAAACACCTCATATCCCAGTTCCCATTGAACAGGATCAACCTGAATCAGACAACGAACTGCCTGCCAGTGAGCCTGATGACGAACCGCGAGTACCCACTCCGGAACCCGAGCAAGTACCAGATCGACCAATCAGGGAACGACGAGTTCGGAAGATGCCAGGAAGCATCTATGGGGAAGACACTCCAGCGTCTGATCTTGAAAAATTAGATCGAAGACGGAGATTGGGCGGTCAAACGGCATGGATGAATGACCTCCTGATGGAGGCAATATCAGTCCAAGTTGGCATCGTTGAAATGTCCCATAAAGACATATACCCTCTTCCAAATAAAGAAGACTGGTATGCGGCTGAACGTAAAGAGCTAGACATGCTCAAACGCCGCGGGGTGATCACGGAGCTAGTACCCCTGCCTGCAGGAAGGAAAGCTCTAAGGAACAAATGGGTTTACAACGAAAAGTCCGATGGGCGCCTGAAAGCACGCCTCGTCGCAAAAGAATTTTCACAAGTAGAAGGGATCGACTTTGATCAGATCTTCTCACCAGTCGTAAGATATGAAACCGTCCGACTAATACTGGCATTGACAGCCCTTGAAGGGTGGTTCATGACTCTTTTGGACGTCTCATCAGCCTTCCTCTATGGAACGCTCCGTGAAGTCATCTACATGCGACAGCCTGAGGGCTACATAGTAAAAGGGAAAGAACACCTCGTGTACCAACTATTCAAAGCTCTATATGGACTTAAGCAGGCCGCATTAGCCTGGTGGAGGGAACTTGATTCCTCCATGAAAAAGCTCGGCTTTGTCCGGCTTCACTCCGATGCGGGAGTATTCATTCACAAAAGTACCAACGGGGAAATTGTAATTGCTGTCATCTATGTCGACGACTCTGCTTTTCTCGGCACAAACCGGGAATATACGCTAGAAAAGAAGAAGGCCTTCATGAAAACATGGGAATGTAGGGACCTAGGTCACCTAGTGCCCGATGGGGAACCAAAGGAATTTCTCTCAATCCAAATAAGGCAACGTGGGAAGAAGATCTTCATTGATCAAGTACCTTACCTTGAGAAAATTCTGGCACGCATGGGGATGAGCGAATCTAATGCCACCCATACCCCACTCCCTACGGGCTACAAGCCCATGGCGTCCGAAGATGAACCCAATGCGGAACTCCGATCTAAGTACCAATCCGTCATCGGATCACTCCTATATCTGATGATTGGAACGAGGCCTGACATCTGCTTTGCTGTAATCAAAATGTCCCAATTTTCCGCAAATCCCACCAAACGCCATTTAGAGGTGGCTAGGGATATTTGCAGATATTTAAAGGCAACAAAAAATTACGCGATCATGTACGATGGGGACTCAGGGAAAGGGATCTATGCATTCACAGACTCCAACTGGGCGTCAGATGAAAACACGAGGAGGTCTACCACCGGCTTCTTCATATCACTGGCGTCTGGAGCGATAACATGGGTATCATCGGCGCAAAAGACCATCGCCCTCTCTTCTACAGAAGCAGAGTATATGGCGCTATCAGATTGCAGTCGCGCAGCAACATGGCTGAGAAGCATGCTTGCTGAACTTGGAATGCAGATCGGATCAGTACCGATCTATGGAGATAACAACGGCTCCGTCTTTATCGCATCCAACCCTGTAACTGAGAAGCGATCCAAGCACATTGACGTGCGATTCCACTTCGTCAGAGAAAAAGTCTCCGAAGGAATTATTACGGTCGAATTCATCGAAGGAGTGAATAACCCTGCAGACCTTTTAACTAAGAATCTGGGGAAAATCCTCTTTTCCAAGTTTATCCCGTACTTCGGATTGATAAAAAACTAGGCGAAACAGAGTACCTATATATATGTGGGAAAAAGTAAGATGTATTTAGAAGTATGTACTAAATATGGGGGGGTGTTGAAACTTTTCCCATCACGTAGATTAGATTAGATTAGATTACATCACGTGACCTTTACATATCTTCGTTACATACTTGTTTGGTTGGTACAAACAGTAGTACGGTATATAAGACCAGGAAACTGTCAATATCATCAAGTTGTCTCTTGACTCTTAACCGCCTCCATCGCTCTCACCAGCCTCAACCGCTCTCACCAGCCTCACCCTCTCCAATCTATGTAAGTGGTCAGAACGGTATCGTAGAGTACTTCCACTGTAGCCGGTTGCTTCAGTACACTTGCGGCTAGCGCCCAGGTGGAACTTCAACAACTGCTGCCACCACAACTGCTGAATTTGGCTGACGAGGATGATGATGGTGGAGGGGTGAGGTTGTTTCTGAAGTGAAGCTTGCGATGAAAGCTAGTAAGTTTTTATAGGCTTCATTCAAGCACTTGTCTTTGACCTGGTAACATCCTCAGTTCGAGGTCTGCCTCGCCAAGTGGGGGTGCTTAGCCTTCACTTAGGACTACCCTCACTCCCGACATTGATCTCTCGGTTTCTCTATCAACAAGCACACCCAGATGTCAACACAGATACGGTCCCACTTCAGGATTGTCCCCAATTTTTGGGGAAAGTTTTTGTTTTTCCATCTGCGGTAGCCACCTTTTATGCACCAAGTGATCTCTCAGGTATAAAGGGTATGATTCGCGAATGCATCCGATGTGTCCAGTCATGGCGAGGTGGGCCAGCACGTCGGAATTGCGTGTACATCAGCCATGACCCCACTCTTCCTGGTTTTCAGGGGATGCATGTGGCCCGTGTTCGTCTTTTTTTCTCTTTCCGTTATGAGGAGGTTCAGTATCCATGTGCACTCGTCTCATGGTTTACTGTCCAAGGGGATGAACCATGTGATCAGACAGGGATGTGGATCGTTACTCCGGACGAGGATCAACCAATTATGAGTGTTGTTCATCTTGATGCCATTGTACGTGGGGCACATCTTATTGGAATTGCAGGGGAGGATCGTGTGCCTTTGGGAGTTACCCATCATAATAGCCTTGATGCGTTCTCTGCGTTTTATGTCAATAGATACATAGATCATCACGCCTTCGAACTAGTACTTTAATTCAATGTCTATACCACCTGGCACCTCTATTGGCAAAAAAAGATGTTGGTGAAGGCTCAAGCTAAAGATGCCAGAATGAAAGTTGAAGATGCTCAAAGATATTGATGCTCAAAGATGAAGTTGCTCCAAGTTGTTCTCAAAAAAGATGAAGCTGCTAAAGATGCTGGTTTCAAAGTTGAAGCTGCCAAAGCAAAACTTGCCAAAATGCTGATGAGAAGTCTCCCCTTGTCGGTAGTATGTCATCTTCTGAGTATACACGCGCCGCAAGGACTGTGCATCGCTCTTCAGGCCTTCAGGTCATGAACAGCGATCTTGGTTGGTGTTTGCCCCTATTGACCTTCTGCTCGATCATGACGTGATACGACATCTTCACGCGTCAAGACCGCCATGTCCACCCCTTCTCGCGTCCTCATCGTCGGCGGCGGGGCAACAGGCATGTCCGCTGCTTATGCTTTCGCTCAGCACCCCGATCGTTTCAACGTCAAGCTCTACGAACGTTCTTCCCATCCAGGGGGCATGGCCACCTCATCTCCAATCAACAAACACAAGTACGTGCCGAGTATATAAACGATGGCGTCCAGGGCGCCAGTCCCGTCTTCCACAATACATACAAGATGTTTGAGCAGCTCGGTTTTGGGGCGAGCAAGGTGGGCATGCAGGTCAGTTTTGGTAGGGATGAGAAGAACGAATTTTGGAGTAATGTATTCCCAAGCAGGGTTATCGACAAGTTCGTTTCATCCTTTGTCAGAGCCTGCTTATATTCATCTACTCTAGGTTTAGGCGCGATATCACCAAATTTGGCAAGGTCCTCAAAGTTATCAAAGTTCTTGAACCTCTTTTTGCTATGATTTCCGTCAGTGCCATGCTGCGCATATTTGGATTCTCCAAGGTACCAGAAGCTATCTTGTGAAGTTTGAGCCTACGGTCCTTTTTCTGAAAACTGCGCATACATCCAGGAATTCGGCGAAGTGATCGTCTTTCCACTGGTCGCTCTTTTTTTTGGAACAGGAAACCAGACTCCCTTCATCTCCTCTGCTATCCTCGAGCGCGTTTTTATGGATCCCAACATGCGTCTGGTAAACACTCTTCACGCTTCTCTCAGCACAGACAGTGACCGTTGTTGGATAGTTTGAATACTCATCTGACACCTTCCTCGCTTCGATCCCTGAAATGCGCGCCTTCCCTCGCCTCTCCCTACTCTACCATACGTGGAAATCGCACATCGAGACAAAGAGTGGGGGCGCGGTGAAGATCGCAACAAATTGCGAGGTCACACGCGTGAAAAGGACTCACTCCTCTTTCTTCCCACTCTCCTCCCAGACAAACAAAGGCAATATAAAGGTGTGGAGCCGCAAAACTCGTGGGACGGACAATGAGCAAAACGTGATTGAGCCTGGGGAAGAAACGGAGGAAGAATTTGACGAAATTATACTTTGTACCGACGCAAACACTGCGCTCAATATTCTGGGCACCGATGCCGGGTGGATGGAGAGGACGGTTTTGGGGAACGTAAAGGTAGGTGTTCATTCTTATTTCACGATGTGTAGATATTGATGAGGGAATCAGTATTTATGGGACATGACGGTGACTCACAATGATCTCGCCTATATGGAAAAGGTACTGTCTTCTACTTATTCTTCTGTACTACCAACTCATGGATCCGTGCCCCCGCCAGTTCTACCGTGTCAAATATGACCCTTCACTCCAGTCGCAAATGCAACAGGACGATCCTGAATCTCAGAAGAAATTTCAGTATGCCAAGGAGCATTTCGAACCCTTGTACTTTATTCGGAGCTACCCTGAGGATAGGAAAAAGGTTGAGATGAGTTTCGATTTAACGGTATACCAGCCGCAAGTACGTACTCATTTTGTCTTCCACGCATATACTCATGACTTCCGACTAGTTTGAGGGAGTCTCGCCGTATGGTCCGGGTCGCGATGCTCCATCATGGCCTGTTTCTGACTCGGAAGCGCACTCCGTGTCTGCGTCATCCTCCGGGACCGAATCCGAAAGTCAATGGACTGAAGTCATTGAACCAATGGGCAGAGGAGAGGGTGCAGACGGGGACGACTCGGAGGAGGCAGTCCATCAAAAGCAAACTACCAAGATCCCACTCGAGAACCACGTCTTCCAGACGATCTTCCTTGACAAGGTAGAGGAGAGTTCGAGGCTGTGGTCTAAAGACGAGATCGATCCTGATAAGGTGATTGTCTCGGACGACGTTTCTGGGGAGATAACTGATAAATGGGAAACAGATTATCATGCAGAAGTGGTGGAAGCAGCAGAGCCATAGATGGCAGCACTGTGCGGGGACTGTACCCTGGATGGGTCTGATTAATGGAAAGGTGAGTACCATCCCGATCTATGGGACTCAATTTAATCGACGTTTTTTTTTCAGAATCATACATATTTTGCAGGCGCTTGGACCATCCTCAGTACGTATCCTATCTTATAACTTGATTTTTATCTGAAGGATTCGTTTACCAGATATGCACGAGATCGCTGTTGTCTCTGGTTTTGCGGCAGCGTATCGACTTGGTGCAGAGTAGGTAGACCTTCACGATGCCTATTTTCATTTCTCATGTCTCGTACCAACGATAAACTCAATGGTTCTATAGATACCCATTCAAAGAAGATGCAGAATGCAAGAGGTTGTTTACGCTTTGCCTTGCGGCGAATCATATGGCTAGATTGGTGGGTTATTTAGGCTTCTTCTTCGGAGTTCCACTGATTCGAGCCGTCCGCGGCCACAGAGGAAGGAGGACAGGGACGGATTCTTTACGTAGATCACGGACGAATTTTAATTGAACCTTGGGGGTTTGAATGAAACATTGGCCCGCGTTAGTCGGATACTTCTTTTTGGTGAGCTTCTGCGGAGTCGTACGATATACTTTCCTTCTGTCAACCCTTCTTCCTAGACCATAGCGCATAAGCAGAAATGTCAGACAATCAAACAATAATCGTTGGACCGTAAGTATATGCAACCATACAAAACCGCGAAATAGTATATTTGCCCAAAAGCAATGGGTCATAACTTGGCGGTAGGCTTCGGCGCTGTTTTTATTCCAACAACCCATTCCCTCTTGCATTCAGGGAACATCTCTTTCTTGGGCACTGGTGTCAAAAAGAAAACTTTCAAGCATTAATGGGAGCGTTCTGACGATAAGCCACGTACACCAGGTGTATCCCTCATCGAACGAACCCACATTCACGATCTTGAAAGTGTTGTCATCGCCGGACATGAACACCGACGAGCCACACTTTGGGCAAAACCACCGAATGAGCGCGCGACCTGTCTGCGTTTCGGTGTCACGGTAGTTTTTGATGATTTCGCTGCCCAGCGTCGTGACTACTTGCTAGAAAAAGAACAGAAACCAGGTCGTTCAGTAACTTCCGCCATAGGCCTTTCATCGACACGCTGAACTTGTCACCTCCGGTTTATAAAACGCATTCGACAGGAAAGCTGATCCCGAGGACTTGCGGCAGTTGATGCAGTGGCAGACTGCGGAGAAGTAGGGCTCGCCGGTGACATTGTATTTTATCGAGCGGCAGAGACAGGAACCTTGGTGAACTTTGGGCGAGGACATCCGGGGGGGGCTTGCCAGTTGGATTCCGAATTTCGAGGAAGACCGGGTAAGTCGGGTACCTGCAGCCTACTTGTTATATCGCCGGAGGAATGTTTGTGCTTGTAGTGGTTCTGGTCCGTTGTGAGCGGCATTGGAATCCTGCTCTGAGCGAGAAACAGGAATATTCCCGCTCCCTTCGCCGGATCTCCTGATGCGCGGGTGAGTATCTTCGATTTTCCTCTGAAATCGTTGCAATGATGTACAACACACTCCACAGGATTCGGGCTAACCTGCTCAATGCTCATCAGCAACTCATCAGTGTGGGTCCATGCGCCAAAACGGCCCTCAACACTCAAGTTTTAACTTTGCTCGGACGCCCACTGCTTCTGATGATGTTTGATTCTAAGGCGATGACGAGAGAAGACTGAGGGCCTGTAGGAAAAAATCGCGAAGCGATCGGTAATCTATGATTATGACGGAAGAAATACACGTACTTGGAGCACGGTGCGCACGCATATACTTACAGCACTGACCATACTGGGTTGTTCCAATCAAATAACCTCGCCACGCTGTCGAGGAGCCTTCCAATAGGCGATTCGACCAGACACGACGTCGGAAGAAGGTTGCGCTGACGTCACGCCTTAGCATTCATCGATGCACCCTTCCGGTTACAAACGAAGCTTAGGCCCCGCTTGGCAATGCATGGTTAGGTGATCTCATATTGCAGAGTCCGGAGGTCGGTCCGACTCCCTACTTATAAGTACACTGTTCGTGTTTCAAGTTTCAACTATGGCGCGTTCTACTCATACACCCGTTCTAGATTTGGATTTAGGACACCAGCCTCAATGTCTCTAAAATATCGACTGCGAGTTTTCTCGAGTCCAGGAGAAACGTGAACGGGATGCACCATCTGGGGCATTCCTCGTGCAACACCAATCCGACCCCAACCTCCAAGTCCATACAATCTGACAGCGAATTGCCTGCAGTAGCGACATCGAACGATGCGGCAGCGACACGGCGCCGGTATATGGGCACGCCCGGTACTTACTACTGAGTACCGTCACCCACATACACTCCCCGTTCATGACACCTCAGGCAACTAGGTGGCAGTCCCACTACACCAAATCTGAGACGCCCACCCCCGGTTGAGGACAAGAACGACCCTCTTTTGAGAGACACTGGGCCCTTTCTTTCCTTTCTTGCACGAACTTGAATACTCATGAGCCACTTGACGCCGTCGGAGGCTGTGACGCCGCGACCCCAGGGACAGGACTTTATCGATTTTGGAATACTTACACCTCTAAGTACAGAACGTTTCTTGCAGCGAATGACAAGTCAACTGTATAAGGTAAGAAGGACGAAACAACTGACTGCCTATAGCGTGTACGCTGCCAAGAACAATTGAACTAATCAAGCGGTCTGGGGAAACTGGTCGTGAGTGTGCGCAACCACTGAAATGACTTTGCCACCTGTGAACTTACCAGCTCGAAGAGCCGACCGAAGGCACTCCTCTATTGGCGTTGTTTCGACACCATCAAAGGTACTCTACATTCTCGGGTGAGCCCAGTTGAGTCAGGCAACGGGGAAGGTGACTCAGTACCTTTACCACTCGAGGAAAGGCCTCCGACGCTCAAGGCGCCGCGGGTGGCAACACCCGCCGAGTTCGATCGCGCAGGGAACAAGAGTGTAGAAGCAGCTGCCTATACGTGCCTCCAACACTGGGGTTGGTGGCAATGCAAAGGTGCTGGAAATGCATACAGAGATAGAAAAGATCAGGACACGGGAGAAGTGCATAGGGACTCGGAGTCTGAAGAGTGTTTGTTGTTAAAAGGTGATGTCCAGAAACTTGAAGAGTTGTTTCTGCAGATGACGAATGCCCCCAGCATCGTTTTCATATGTCACGACGACACCGGCCGGTCCATGGACGGCGGAGAAGTCCGATCAGTGGGAAGAATTGGCGGAATGCTTAGTACATCCGATGACCAGAGAGAAGGGGGTGTACGGACCACGGGGCCCGAGTGGGTGCTGAGTAAGGTAACCTCTTGTCTCGCCAAACCGGTGGCCTGAGGCGTGCGATCGACCGGGGACGAGGTACGTCCCACTTCCACAAGCTTACCACAGGAATAGTAAAGAGATTCTTTCAGAGGTATGATGGACCGTGGGTTCGATGAGTCAAGTCAAGTGCAACTGACCCCAGAAGCCTTCAGGTTGCCACATCAGTCAGGTCATATAAGTCAGAGCCGACAATCGTGGCTCAGCGGTAAGCCTGTTGTTCCCTTCCTCATACATAGTCCAAGGTCCCATCCGCATTAGACATCACCGTGACCATGGCCTGCGTTCTGGTGAGTTGATTCAACGAGAATTCTTCTTCTTTGAACCGCCAAGGTATATTACAAATTCGAGTGGGACTTCGCGATGGGAAGAACGTTCGTAGAGCTTGACGTCGAGACGTTCGGGGTGCTGAGCGAAAGCATAAGCGGCGGACATCCCTGTTGCCCCGTCGCCGACAATGAGGACGCGAGAAGGGGTGGTCATGGTGGTCTGTGGACCATTGTGACACGTGAAGATGTCGTATCACGTCATGATTGAGCAGAAGGTCAATACGAGCAAGATCGCTGTTCATGCTTTCCGCCATCGCACTGGTGAGTTTCATGCCTCGGAAAGAAAAAAAAATACGACATCCAGCCGCTTGTCGTCAGATACAATTCGATGCCCTGTGGAGCCTCAAGTTGAAAAGCAGTGCTGTTCTTCGTTGGAATTGTGCGATTGTCGTTTCGGTGGAGTCCTCGGCTTTCAAGCCCGAAACGCTTCAAGTCTCTTGCAAGAGGAAGGTGATGCCTCTCAAAGATTCCCAAAGAGTGGTTACTAAGTATTCGGTACTCGGACGTACCTTGTGCCGCGGTCGATCGCATGCACCGGCAGGCCACCGGTTTGGCCACAAGAGAAGTGGAATGGAAAAACACCATTGGTAGGTCGGGGGTCATAGTGTGAGTGTTCACCACACCCGGTCTCACGAAAATTCCAATAGACTGACATGGAAAGCTCGTAAATTGCCCCTTTTTTTTTCCAGGTAATACTGCGTAAAGTTGGGCTTCACATCCTGTTGAACATATCACCAGATATGTCGCACCATGTGCTTGTCACAAGAAGTGACTATAAGTCACTATTACCATATATGTGAGTTTATGGTATAACCACGGACGCATGACTTGTTTATGTATTGTTTGTACAATGGTCCGTGCGCATATTGGATTGGTATAAATACCCATGTATTTAGTACGGTAAAATCCTAACTCTTGAACACCCCAGTTCTCTGAGACGTTGTAGCTAGTTAGCTTCTTCATTCCACTAACGTCTCTTAACCAGGTTAGTCTAGCTTCCATATGCCTTCGTACCGATATGTCTTGAGCGCCCTTTGGGCTGCCTACATCGGTTACATCATTAGGTTATGGGCCCCGGCCCTAGCGCCGCATGCTCTAAGCATCTTAGCTTTTGCGCTACTATTGGCAGCATCCGCTTTGTATGCTAGCCTGGAGACTGGTTTCCTCAGCATCGAATACATCAAGCTCGACGGTTCCCTCGACGGTGAACCTTGCAGCATTCGAGATATTGAATGTACCTTTCAGTGGGCCATTCTTGATCGATTGCTTGAGAGAATCCCTGTTACAATGATCGTATCACGAGAGCAAGTCCATATGGTGCCAACGGCACAGGGCTCAGTCCCTTCAGGTCTTGATGACAATGGACGCATCGTTGCACGATGCGGGGTGTGTCGACAACTTGTTGTTGACAGTCAGCATTGCCCAAGGCATTGCATAGACAACACCACCTTTGACTACTCGTGTATTACATGTGATGCAGGATCAGCCAGGACTCGAGTTCAAAACCGAAGACGGCGTAATCGCCGTACTGAGGTACCTGTTGCGGTACCTACCCAAGATGGAGATCCCACGGATCCTCCGCCCGTGTATGTTGATGATGGGACCATCCCTGAAGCACACGGTGCACCTCCTCTTTCGCCTCCGGCCCGACAAATTCGGTTGCCGGATAATGACCCCTTAATTGAGGCGGCGAACAGAGCGAATGAAGTCATGCTCCCTATTCAGGGAGGATCTTGCACCTGTGGGCAACACAGCACTCAGGGCGCACATGACGATTGGGTAGAACTAGTGATGGCATTCCATATGCTACCTAGACCAAACAGAGAACGAAGAATGATGATCGACAAGGCAGCTCGTCTATTTATTTTCTGATGCGCTTTTTCGATATTTCATATGCTGATTCTATTTATGTTTCACAGCATCATCATGTCTTCAAACTCAAAACTCGACCTTGCTTCCTCCGTTCCCAAGCTCACCACCACCAACTTCTCCATCTATCAGGAGAAGATGAGCGCCTACTTAAAGGCAGCTAAAGTGTGGAGGATCGTCACCGGCGATAAAAAGATCCCGGCTGACCCTAAAGAGACAGATTTCCAAGACAAGTTAAACACTTGGCATGAGCAGGACGATCAGGCCCAAGGCCTAATCCAGATGTCCATTTCGGACTCGCTCGTCCATCACATCAAGGGAGCTAAAACCTCCAAGGAGATGTGGGACCTGATCGCCACTAAACTGTCCACGGTCGGCCCGTCCACCGTCTTTGCTGATTTTCAGCAACTCCTCCGCACCTCTCTTTCTCCTGCCGATCCTTTATCTGGCATCGATAAGATGCAGACCCTCTTCCAACGACTCGAGCACAACCATATAGACATCCCCAAGTTCGTCCGGATCATGATGATCCTGAATGGACTGCCTCAAGGCTATGATGGTCTAGTACACAGCATCCTCTTTGATGCGGTGCACTATGTGGCGCCTGGCGGCAATCAGTCCACAGTACTCGAAATCGGGAAGGTAATCGAGCAAGTACGCTCGGAATACTTCCGTAAAAACCCGCACGCTCCACAGTCCCAAGGAAGCGCTCACGCGAACAAGATTTCTGCGGTGAAACGTGCTCGTCCCAATCCCCCAAAGTACCAGCCTCGCACTGGACCCTCTCAGGGATCTTCGGAAGGACCAGCTGCTAACCAGCAGCATTCGCATCAGCACTCCAAGCCCTGGAAAGGCAAGGGACATGGAACTTCTGCCGGGAAGACCAAGGGCAAAGGACCCTGGAAAGGTAAAGAGAAGGCGCATTTTGCCTCCTCTGCCATGGATAGCGCCCCTGATGGGCCGCTCCCAATCCAGACCTTACCCAACACGGTCATTTACGGAAATGGGTCTATCTTCACTCCGCACCCCTCATCATCCACCGACTGGAGGATAAGGAACAACCAATCGCTTGCGATCGGTAATATTCCTGGCCCAGGCCCTTTCACGGACCTGGATGGAGCGCGCACACTGGCTAACAGCATTGGTGTCCCTCCAACAGCTCAGAATCTAACTCGCCTCGTCGAGGTCCCTGCGCTTCAACGTAATGAAGCTGCAACGTCAAGGCCGCTCTCAGCGCCTCCGACAATGGACCCCCGGAATCACCGCATTCCGGTTTTCAAAGAAACACCGAGTAGAATCAGCTGGGCCGATGAGATGGAGACAGAAGACATAGCCCCCACCATAAGGGGCTATTACGATGAAGGATACATCAACGACTATATGGAGTATGAAGTTTCCCGTGGTGATGGAAACAACGACGACATGGGGTATGTTTCACATTCAAAAGCACGTACAATGCAGTTAACAAATACTTCACAGAAGCCTCTTTGGAGACGAGTGAATGGACGGCGGTCCAATGTATTTTTATCACCTGCTGTACACGCGCTTATAGCGCAAATAAATTCTCATTATGTGAATTGTGCTGAATGTAAGAAACAGAATCAATCCAATTGGATTCTTGATTCAGGTGCATCATTGCACTTTACTTATGATATCAATGATTTCATTGAGTATACCCCACTAAAAGATCGTCAATCTGTGCAAATTGCACAGAAAGGTCACACTATTCAGATCCTTGGACAAGGAACGGTGTTGATTAATCACACCATCAAGAAAAACGGGAGAAAACAAAACAAAATAACTCGTCTATCACCCGTTTATTATATACCAGATTTAGACGTTCGTCTTTTATCTGTAGGCGAGATTCTTAAACAAGGAAATGAAATTAGCGGACGATTTGGTTCGATCGCGCTAAAGACCAATTCAGGTCTTCCTTTGTTTATGTGTTATCCTCATAAGGCAAATGAATCGATTTATTGGCTAAATGCCACGATCATTAAAGAGGAACGAATACACTTGGTTAGTCTTAGTGTCTCACAATCTGTTGATTATGACACCTGGCACAAGCGATTCGGACACCCTTCACATGAAGTACTACGACATGCTTCTAAACATGTCAAAGGTTTCAATGGAGTGGACAAACCGTCCACTGAGCGACCCTGCAAAGGATGCGCTCTTGGAAAGATGCCTTCAAAATCTTTCCCACCATCTCAGACACGCGCTAAAGCACCTCTTGAGCTAATCCATTCGGATTTAAAGCAATTCAAGAAGGCGACTTATGGCAAATATAATTATTATATCAGCTTTGTTGATGACTACACGTCACACGCCTGGATCTCTTTATTGAGACTAAAATCCGATGCACACTCTGCACTTCGTGATTTTAATGCCATGGTTAAAAACCAATTCAATACGACAATTAAAACTTGGTGTTTTGATGGCGGCGGTGAGTTTGTCCCTTTCCAAGCAGATATGCATGAGATGGGAATCCAGGGTGAAGTTACTGTGCCGCACCAGCCACAACAAAACGGTCGTGCAGAACGTTTCAACAGAACTTTAATGGATAAAGCACTTGCTATGTTGCATGATGCTTGCCTACCCGAAATATGGATTCAATTTGCAGTAGAACATGCACTTCACTTGTATAACCGAACTCCATTGAAAAGACATGGATGGCTTACTCCGTATGAGTCCCTTAAAAAGGAAAAGCCTGATGTGTCAAACCTACACGTTTTTGGATGTGGTGCTTATGTCTTTCTTCCAAAAGAAATTTGTTCTACCACCGCTAAATCCGAACTGATGATCTTCATCGGATTTAAAACTGGAACTAAAGGTTACCGGTTTATGCGAATCCCAAACAACGTAGTCTTCATAGGTGTCACAGCAATGTTTGATGAACAGCTGTTCCCAAAATGTTCTACAATGAACAAAATACCTTCGATAACACAATACCATGATCCAACATCAGACGATATGGGAAACGATGATGCAAATGGACATGATGGCCCGTCTGTTTTACCAACCGACGATTTCCATTCGGAAGACAATGATGCATATGGTCCTGGCGGTTCACATTACCCATCTAATCCAGGAACCCATGATGACAATCATAACCTCCCTGATACAAATAGCGACCAAACTGGTCAGCTTCCCGAAGGTTCCAGTCAGACTTCTGATGGAACAAACAGACAGGACACCGCTGAGAATCAGCAGTGGGTTCCCCGGACTCGCAATCCAGGGAAACGTGTGCGCACAGATGCACCAAACGATGATCATACCTTACCAGGCGATTATCGTCCACAGACTGATCGTCCTCGTCGTACTCGGGTTATACCCCAGCGTCCTGGAAATGTTTACGGGAATGACCCAGCTGAGGCCTTGCATCAAAATCAACGTGATTGGAGCAGAACCGTTCAGGAGGATTCACGGCGATACGCCTATAATCCCCGATCGGAGACCAGACCCCAGCAATCTAGCGCTGTTCCATCAACTAGCTCCGCTGATCCTCAGATGTATCAGAACAATTCCAATCCGAATCCGGATATAGATATGGAGGAATTACTCTATATTAGGGAAGGGGGAGGACAGTCACAAATGCTTGCGCACTTGCTATCTAAAGCAATCCCTGCATATGACGAAATTCCACAAGACCCAAAGTCTTGGCAAATGAAGGACATAAATAAGCTACCTGAAAAGGAAAAGCTTGAATGGAAAGCAGCATGCCGTGAGGAATTAGAAGCCCTCCGGAAGCGCAATGTCTTTAAGTTGGTTGACCTGCCTAAAGGTCGTAAAACCATCAGAAATCGATGGGTATTCGACGTCAAGACTGACAGACGAAAGAAGGCACGACTCGTTGCCAAGGGTTTCTCACAGATCGAGGGTATCAATTTTGATGAGATCTTCTCACCTGTGATACGTTTCGAGACTATCCGAATCCTCTTCGCCGTAGCTGCGCTTGAAGGATGGGTGATTGAAGGAGTAGATGTCAAATCAGCTTTTCTCTATGGAGAGCTCGATGAGGAAATCTATATGAATCAACCCGAAGGCTTTGTTGTCAAAGGCCAAGAACGGAAGGTCATCCGTTTATTAAAAGCACTCTATGGCCTAAAACAGGCTGCGAGAGCGTGGTGGATCGCGCTCAATGCATCCATGGAGAAGCTAGGTTTTACTCGATGTAGAACTGACTCAGGTGTCTTTGTTTACCACAACAAACAATCAGGTGATTTGATAATCGCTTTGATCTATGTTGATGACGGCCTGTTCATGGGATCAAACCCAGATCTTGTTCGCAAGATAAAATCTGACTTTAAAAATAAATGGGAGAGTCGTGATCTTGGTATTGCCAAAGAATTCTTGTGTATGAGAATACGACAAGATTCAGAAAAGCAGATCGTAACAATTGATCAGTCAGAATACCTGAAGAAGATCATTAAGCGCTTTGGCTTAGAAAATGCAAAGGCTGCTGACACTCCACTCCCAAAGGGTTATTACCCTGCACCAAATGAGGGGGAGGTGGATCCCACACTCAAAACAAGGTACCAAATGATCATTGGATCATTATTGTACTTGTCCATTGGAACGAGACCGGACATTGCCTTTGCAGTTGCAAAAATGTCACAAATGTCTGCAAACCCTTCCAAAGAGCATGAGAAATACGCTCTACGGATTATCAGATATCTTGTCGGTACTCAAGACTATTCTATAATCTATGATGGTCGATCCAAAGCTTCCTTTGAAGCATGGACAGATTCAGACTGGGCGTCAGACCCATCTGATAGAAAGTCCCAATCGGGATATTTCCTTAAGCTTGCAGGAGGACTTGTTCTTTGGAAAAGTCGCAAGCAAAAGACAGTGGCACATTCGTCCACTGAGGCGGAAATGGTTGCTGCCAGTGAATGTTCGCGGGAGTGCGAATGGGTTACCCATCTCTTCAAAGAGCTTGGACTACAGGACATTACCAAAATGCCGTTCCATGTAGATAACCAAGGCGCGATTTTCAATGCGCAAAACCCAGTCACTGAAGGCAGAACCAAACATATGGCAATCCATCATTTTGCTATACGCGATAGAGTTCAAGATGGATTGATCGAACCACGGTTCGTTCCGGGAACAGAGAATCCGGCTGATATGTTTACCAAGCCACTTGGTCGCCAGGAATTTGAGAAATTCCGCGCTCTACTCCGAATAGAGTTTAAAGAGCCTTATACTCCACTTATGAAACCTACCCGGGATTCTAAGTGAGGGGGAGTGTTGAACATATCGCCAGATATGTCGCACCATGTGCTTGTCACAAGAAGTGACTATAAGTCACTATTACCATATATGTGAGTTTATGGTATAACCACGGACGCATGACTTGTTTATGTATTGTTTGTACAATGGTCCGTGCGCATATTGGATTGGTATAAATACCCATGTATTTAGTACGGTAAAATCCTAACTCTTGAACACCCCAGTTCTCTGAGACGTTGTAGCTAGTTAGCTTCTTCATTCCACTAACGTCTCTTAACCAGGTTAGTCTAGCTTCCATATGCCTTCGTACCGATATGTCTTGAGCGCCCTTTGGGCTGCCTACATCGGTTACATCATTACATCCTTCGTCCTCAGTGCCGACTCGGACTCGAGCCCCGTGGATAATGGGTTCACGCCAAGTTCACGTAGCACTGTGACAACGAGAATCAAAGAACCGGCCTCTGAGAATTGGAAGCCTCTCATGAGAAACTCAACCCTTCAAGTTCTTTCTCGTTATTGAATGTACCAGTATTCCGACTTCGGACCTTCAAGTTCTTTCGCTTGATTCTTTCCAATCGAATATATCCAGGTATCGTCATTAGATGTTAAAGGAATGCCGAAGGCATTCGTCATCTGCAAAACCACTGTTCAAAGTCAGCCGGAGATCCCCACCATGGTCACAATAGATTGAGGCCGAAAAGTTTGGCGGGGGTGGTCTGGAAAGACCGAGTCCTCGTAAACTCGAACTCGGAACTAAAGTTGGGTTCACACAATGATACAGATATTTTTTGTACTCGATGCCCACTCGGGCCCCGTGGATAATGAATGGGCTTACGCCAAGTTCAAGAACTTCACGTACCACCGTAGGTTCGTGACAACGAGAATCAAAGAAGGTGAGACTCTGAGAATATCAAGTTCTCTCTGGTTATCGAACATATTCCGACTGACCCTCAAGCTTTCTCCCATGATTCTTCCTAATTGGATGTAGTGACCCTCCATTGACCCCGTATCGTTAAAAGGAATGCTGTCCGAGGCATTCGTCTTCTGCCAGAAACAACTCTTCAGGTTTCTTCACCTCGCGTCCAAAAACAAACACTCTCCCTATGCACTTTTCCCATATCCTGATCTTTTTCATCTCTCCACTGTCGGGGGCCCTTTGCCAACTTCATGTTGAAAATTGCCCTAAAATCTGCCTCGTGAAACAACCCCCGCCACAGTGTTCCAAGCGTTGCACTGGTATCGGCAAAGGGATGCTTTCCGCCAAGTGATAAAGGTCAGTCACTATCCCAGTTGCCTGACTCACCGGACTCACCTGAAAATGTGGAAAAGTTTGATGATACAGAAACAACGGCAATAGAGAAGAGGCTTTGAGCGGGTAAGTACGGACGTAGCAACTTAACTCATCATGGCAGTGGTTGAACACACTCACGACCAGCCACAACACCGACTGTTTAGAAATTAGGAGTCTCCCATTTGTTTCCCCAGGCCACCTGTTTAGTTACTTGTTCTCTTGTACTTGTATCAGTGTACGCTATAGTATGCAGTCACTTGTTTTGTTACTATAGTACAGTTGTTGACTTGTCATTCGCCGCAAGAAATGTTCTGTACTACTAAGGGGTTGTATTAGGCCTGCCCGGCGTCATTTGAGTCGTCCACCCACCGGATTTTCTTCGCCTCATCTTGCGGAGCGTTTCAAGGAGAATGAGTGAATCGGACATAGCTCCTCCGTGTCACATATTTGGCTCCTTCTCGTCAACAACCTCAAGTTCCTCGTCCCAAGCTTCGAACATATTCTTTCGGACCAACATTCGCCCGACGTTGACGTGAACCAGATCTTCGATATTCGTGAAATGGGGGCAAATCAATATATTACAGGCCCTATGGATGTATAAGGAAACCGTACACGGCGTGATATTCGAATAAGGACAGCGGGATGTGTATACCGTAGATAACAGGCGACATGCTGGCGCCAACGAAGGGGAGACACCTCTATCGTTGTTATAGGTCCCAGGATTGCTGTTTTGGACTTCTCCCAGGCTCCTCTCAACCACCCCGACCAGCCGGGAGTCGACAGGGACGGCGAGCAGCTGCTCATCGGGGTGCGCGACGTGTACGAGGCGCTCAAGAAGTCAGAACCCCGTCATGAGGTTCGCGTACGACAAGCCAGGACGCCCCGCAGTGGTCCGCGACGTGCATCGCCAGGCGTGAAGCCTGAGCTTTGCTGCTGGCTGACGTTTTTCGGCAGCGGACATCCAGCACCTTTCCAAGAAGAGCGCCCAAGCTGACTCGGAACGTCCGAGTTGAACTTGATCCAATTCCGGACGTTGGGGGCGCAGACTCGCTAGGCCACTTGCCAGTTGCTTGCCAGTAGACAGCCTTAGGTAGCCACAAGACGTACTCAGTTGAAAGACCACTTGTTGAGGAGTTTTGATTACGAAATCGCGCTCAGCGTCCACCAATGCACCGCATACGAGCTTTGGGAGACCTGTCGACTTTTTAGGTTCACTCGTCCCAGCCCTTCCCCTGATGTTCGAAAATGCATTACTTCTCAACTGCCAGCACAAGATTTCGAGGGCATACGAGAAGTGATTCGCACAAACCATACACGCGATCGCCGGTGAGTCTCAATGATGCTCCGAAAAAAAATCGTCAGACACAAACTCGATGCCCTACGGTAAAGCTTGCAAAGCAGTACCGTTCTTTGTTGGAGTTGTGCGTTTGGTGGAGTCCTGGGCCTTCAAGCTTCAAGCCCAAAACGCGGCTTCAAGTCTCTTGCAAGAGGAAGGCGATGCCTTCGAAAGATTCTCAAAGAGTGGTTGCTATTCCTGTGGTACTACCGAGAGCAAGTCGGACGTACCTTGGCCGATCGCGCGCATTGGGCCACTGGTTTGGCCACAAGAGAAGTGGAATGGAAGGGTCAGGAAAAAACCGTGAGTAGGTCAAGAGTGTCCAACACGCCCGGTCTCGCGGGTATTTCGTGGAGAGCTCGCCAGTGGCACGGTTTTTTTCTTCTCAGGTGCGACTGCGTAAAGTTGGGTTTCACACAGACAACGAGAATCAAAGAAGCGGCCTCTGAGAATTGGAATGCTCTCATGAGAATATCACAGCCTTCAAGTTCTTTCTCGTTATCGAACGTATTCCGAGTGGTTTTCTTGCTTGATTCTTTCCGATCGAATCTACCCGCCCTCCATTGACCCTACCTGGCGTGCACACATTAGACTCGTGTAAATACACTTTTAAAAAAAAAGTTTTTGGTTGAAATTTCCAAAAATTTCGAAGAGTTGGTCGGAGGAGTACAGTACTCCTGACGGTGTTTCTCGACGAATAGGCTTGTAATGGAGTATACAAGTTTTTGTTTCTCACTCAAGGAGCGACGGCCTTCATTTGAGCCTGATGAAAACAAGGAGAAGAGTGTTACGTAGTAAAAGAGTAGATAGCGCTGCACATAAATTACAACAACTCAAGATATCATGGCCTTCGTAGAACCGCCACAACTTAAGTACTTGGGAAGGAGAAGAGAAGAAACACGGACTAAAGGAAGCAATTTGAATAACTTTTCTTATATATTGCATTCTGGGATATTGGGAACATGGCCTCTATTTGGGCGGAGGTGTAGGTGGTCCTAGAGGATTAAATTGTCAGATTTTCACCTCATCCATGACAATAAATAAAAAGGACAGTACCAAATAAACCATGATTCGGCGCCTGCGAGCTCGGAAGCGGAGCTGCCGCTGCAAGAACGGGGGTCGGCGCTAGCAGAGGATTGGCTGTGCACCAGATCAGCCCAAGGTTTCTCGAACGAGCCCGTAAAAAAAAAAAAAAAAGAAAGTCACTCACGTCTCCAGTTCTGCCAAGCAGGAAGCTCCTGGCGTGGAGGCTCTGCAGGCATGAGCGCCGGGGGAGGAGGCGTGGCCGGCGCTGCTGCGCCCCTCAACAACCTCTGTCTCCGCTCCGGGCGCTTGTTGACGACACGCCATCCCGGGCGGGCCTGTACCGGTGGAGCCTCTTCGATAGCCGGTGGAGGAGGGGTTTCAAGAGGGGGAGCTTCAATCTTTTGATGATGCTTATTTAGACAAAAAGAAATATCAAATGTAACCAGATGAAAAAACGTACTTTGGGGTGCCAGTCTGGCGCATACTCTCCTCCGGCCCCATGTTTCGACTTCAAGTTCATGAGCTCCGCGATCTCACTGACGACGAACGATCTTGCGGTCAGGAAAAGTGAAAATTTTTCCAGCGACGATGGGGGGACTGACTATTGCAGTGACCTGCGCTCATCTCTCAGCTTTCCCACTTCTTCCAAAAGCACCCGCACTTCCCCCGCTAGCGCCTTTGTGAAATCGTTGAGGTATCTTTCAGGGGGGGGGGGGGGGGTAGAAAGGTGGTGAGATTGGATCGTGCCACGTAGATTGGACAGCATAAACAAACCTCGCTTACTTGGGAGGCTGCATAGGCATCGAAGTAGTGCCCTTCCCGCTCATGATGGACAATGGCGGCGATGAGCAAGGTTCTGTTTGTTTAGTGTGGAGATCGGTTCTTCGCCTCGAGGTGGCGGTTGAGAGCAAAGGCTGTTTGGATTAACCCCATCTGGCAATAGCCTGGGAGGATACGAACAACATTCTATCGTATCATATGCACAGTGAGAACATCATCTCTTGCTACCACGCAGAAGCTGCAAAGCAAGCTCTTCATCATCTTCAAGCACACTCCTCTCCACACTCCTCTTCCCACTGCGCCGCGAATCCGATACTCTGCTTCGTTTCAAAGGGGGCGCCAAATCTTCATCCTCATCCTCAACCGACCCACCATCCGGCAGATCAAACACCGGCGAAACATACCCATCATCTACATCCGAATCCGCCGGCACCACCACAGCCGGACCATCGACCCTTTCAACCTCCCTCACCCTCTCCTTCCTCTTCCTCTTCCTCTCCCTCTTCTTCTCCCTCGCCTCCTCCCGATCCACCACATCCGCAACACGCAACCTCCCCCTCTCCCCCTCCGCAAACAGCCGCCCCTCCGCTTGCGCACCCACCA
This sequence comes from Entoloma clypeatum, assembly GCA_963565915.1. NCBI lineage: Eukaryota > Fungi > Basidiomycota > Agaricomycetes > Agaricales > Entolomataceae > Entoloma > Entoloma clypeatum. The sequence continues at coordinate 4,553,206 of OY751490.1, read as the reverse complement.
AACCCCCGCGTGCCGCATACCACTCGTCCGCGTCGCCGAGCTCGTACAGCTCGTGCGCCTCGCCCGCGTCGTCGAATACGAGCTTCTTCGCGAGCCCGCCCTCTGCGATGGTGCGCTTGGCGCGGCCGAGCTTGAGCTTCCGTTTCGAGAGGTTTTCTCGGTCGGGGTCTGCGGTGGTGTTGGTGGTGGGTGGTTTGCCTTTGTGGTCAGCGGTGGCCTGGCTCGCGGGGGCGGTATCCTCATGTATGTCTTCCTCATCATCGCCAGAGAGTGCATGATCGGCACGTTTGAGAGTGATAAAGTCGTCTTCAGAGTCCGAAGAGTGGTCGGAGTCGTTGTGTGCGATGAGTTTGGAATAGTGCTCCGAGAGGATGTTTTGATTCTTGCGCTCAAACATCCGGTCGTATTTCGTCCGGACGCCGTTAGCCTAGACAAAATGGCGTCATTTGTGATTGACTGCACAGAAAGTGCAAACGTCGAAACATACTTTTGTAGATTTGGCAGGTGGCAGCTCTGCCTCTGCCTCTTCTCCCCTCTCCTTTCTATCTTCATCCGCTACTCCGCGGTCGCTTCCTTCATCATCATCACCAGCCTCGGAAGAATCACCATCCTCCTCTTTTGCATCACTCCCATTCTCATCGTCGCTTTCTTTCTTTAAAGCCTCCCTCTGAGCAGCCTCGACCGTCCTCGACACATTCTTCTTCGCCTTTGCAACTTCCCTGCTCAAAAACTTGATTTTAGGTGCCCCAGGGAGCCCAAGCGACTCTGCAAAGCGCTGCGTAGGCAACTCCTCAAGTTTGAATATCGATTTGTCCTTGTGCAGATGCACAGAGCGGAGGTACGACACGAAAGCCTGCAAAAAAAACACCTGAGATTAGCAAAGCCAAGAGACAAAAGGAGAGGAGTCCCACCCGTTGCCCCAAGTACTTGATCTCCGGATCCTGGAACGCCAAATTCTGCAAATGGTTCTCAATGCTCTGCGTCTTGCTCGCGCGGATCTTGATCAGCTGAACCTCAATGCTCTTCCTCCGCAACGCCGCCTTCATCCCCTCCTCCTCGCTCGGCATCAAAAAAAGCAGCGCCTTCCCCGCCCTCTCATACCTCGCCGTCCTCCCAACCCTATGTATATACGTCTCCGCGTCCTCGGGCGCATCCACCTGCAAGACCCAATCCACCGCCGGAAAGTCAAGCCCCCGCGCCGCCACGTCCGTCGCAAACAGCACCGCATGCTTCAGCGTCATAAACTTGTTGTACATCCCCAGCCGCGCCATCTGCTTCTGCTTCCCGTGCAGCAGCAGCAGCGGCACGCCCGGGTGCAGCCTGCAGAACGTCTCGAAGACGAAGCGGACCTGCTTGCAGCTCGAGAGGAACACGAGCGTCTTGGCCTGGAGGTGCGTCTTGATGAAGCTCCAGAGGACGTCGAGCTTCGTGTCGAGCGTGCATTGGATGTAGTGCTGCTCGAGAGTCTGCGGGATGAGAGAGGCGGCGGCGGCGGGGTCGAGCCCGATGGCCACTGGGTCGTCTTTGAGGCTGAGCCGCGCGAGGGCGGCGACGGACTGGGTCTGCGTGGCGGAGAAGAGGAGGGTCTGCCGGGTTTTGGGGAGGTGCGAGAGGAGCGCGGTGAGTGTGCGGGAGAAGCCCATGTCGAGGATTCGGTCGGCTTCGTCGAGGACTTTTGTGTGAGCGAGGGTATAGAAAGTGAGTTTGGATTGGGGAGGCGGGATGAGGTCGTGGGAGGACTCACCGAGCACCTGGAGATTGTCAGCTGCGAATCCGACGGTTTGATCCATGTGCTGCAGCAACCGACCTGGTGTGGCGACGAGGATGTTCATCCGGGACAGACGCTCGCTCTCGTCTTTGAGGTTTTTTCCGCCTATGACTAGCCCCGCAGAAAAGGAGTGTAGGCCACCGATTGAGCGTAAGACTTCGAATATTTGAACAGCCTGGTTTTACAGAGCAACGTTACACCCGATCGATCCGGTAATATGATTGGAAACTTACGAGTTCCCGAGTGGGTGATATGACCAATGCCCCCAGACCATCACTAGGTCCCCAACGCCTCCGGTAGAGTATCTCAAGCACAGGAACGAGAAACGCGAGTGTTTTCCCGCTACCTGTCCGTGCGGCGCCAAGGACATCCTTCCCTTTCAAAGAGACAGGTATGCTCTGCGCCTGAATATCCGTCATCTTCATGAAGAACGCCTTCTTCAATCCTAACCATGAAAACAATCCTGAATGGTTAATTCTCTGCACAGTTGACAAATCATACGCACCTCGCTTGGACTGCTCCGATATAGGGAGATCTGAAAAGAGCGTTAGGCCCTCTGGAGGCACCTGATTGTAAAACACGATTAGTCTGACGAAAAGAACATCAACCGGTGCTATGCTGCTACCCACAAAGTTCATGACATCCCGCTCCAGAGCATCGAGTTTCTGCTTTTCGGTGAGTTTCTTGAGCTTTGCGGTCTTCAACGGCTTTTGAGCAGGTTTCTTTTGATTTCGCTTTCGATGGGGGTTCGAGGGGCCTGCTTGGGGCTGCGTCGACGCACCCATCGGCAAAGATGATGAGGGTAAATTTCTGAAGGAAAGCCTTGGGATCAAACAAGGCACAACAGCAGAATGATTTTCTCCGGAGTTTCTCCGCCCACGACGTTTATCATACGACAAACTGTGGAGAACAACACTTGCTGGATCTTTTTTGGCCTACGCAGTTGCTCGTGTCAGAAGACTTTTAGCTGCTTCCTGGTAGCAACAAGCTGTCTCCCAAATCTACTCTAAGTACTCTGGGCTCTGACTATGGCACGCTCGCTACGATTTCATCTGAAGCCAAAGTTCGATTCTCGTTGCCCGGGCGGCTAACATACTTTCGTCCTAGACTTGAGATTCAAGGTCTCGAGGCTGACATCTGAAGGCGGCGGACATCCCCACGTAAGTATCCAGCCGCTTCCATTGAATCTCATCCACCGCGCGACCACACCAACGATGCGCCTTCCCCTTTACCTATTCCTCCTCTCAATAACCCCCACCAGCACAACAGCCGGCTCCGTCCCTCAAGGCGGCCCTTGCACAGCATCCACCAACCACCTCGACCCCGCCACCCACAAACTCCTCTCGGAATGCAACGACGCGACCTTCTGCTCCGCCGCAACCTGCATTCTGCGCCTCTGCCGCCGCGACGAGTTCCCCTTCCGGACCGACCCCGCCGCTTCGACCCCACCGCTCTGCGACCCGGGGTCCTTCTGCCCCGACGAAGGAAGTGGCTGCGAGCCGCTGGGTCCTCCAGGGTCGCCGTGTCAGCTGAATCGCGACGAGCAGTGTGCGCCCCCTCCTTCTGGGAAGCAGTGGGATGACTCGGATACCGCCAGTCCATCACCGGATGTGAATTCTAATGGTTCAATATGTCTCCGGTCCATCTGCATGTATGTTCCTCATGCCTTCTAAGTCGGCCAAGTTCAACTTTGCTCACTCACACCCGCCACTTTTTATGTCGCTATTCTAAAAGGTACGCCAACGCAACACTGGGACATCCCTGCATTACACAAGATACGACATACTTCGAATTCTTGGGCGAAGGCAGGACGTTCAACCACACCATATCCCGCCACAATTGTCGTCCACCCGGGCTGTACTGCGACTCGGCATCCAACATGACTTGTCAATCGACCAAACCCGCCAGTGTAGCGTGCGCGTTTGATGTAGAATGCCTCACAGTGCGTCCAGGCGATCCCTTCCTGAAATTATTTTATTTTATTTTTCTTCCATCGGCCACAGCGCAACTGCGACGACGCGGCATGTGCGAAACCTCCCGGGCTGCCCGTGGCGATTGCTCCATGGCAGTGGACTGTCATCGCTATCACCATATCATCCTGTGCGTATCCATACATCTTCTCCTTTTCTCCTTTTCTCCTTTCAACCTGACCAACATCCCTTTGTTACCGTTTCAGTCCTGATCGCTCTACTTTCGGCACTCACCTTCCTCCGCCGGCGCAACATTCAAAGGAACGAAAGGGACTCACGAGATTATTACATCGAACAACTCAGGTCCGTGCCATCGTGGTTTCTCGTTATCTTCCCTCCAAAACGTCCACAACTGATTTTGAACACACGTCTTCCTTCTCCCGCCTAACCCAACAACAGCCTCCGTCGATCCATAATTCAACTACACACCACCGCGGCAGAAGGGTTCCCCCATGAGAAGTACTGAGCAATTTTTACGCTCGGAAGGAGTATTTTTCGCGCGTCTTCCCCCCCCCCCCTGTACCACGATGATCGTCCTGTATACATCTGTACTTGTCAACCACGGAACTTGGCTGCCGTTTTGATGGTCCGTTCAATGAGATGTAGGGTGTGTCCGAAAATCCCGACACCGAACAATCCAGCAGAAGTCGAGTACAAGGTACGGTGGTGAACCGTAACATGACACGATGAGAAGAAACAAAAATGGGAGCGGAAGGCCTACGCCCTGTCATGGTCTAGAGTCACCGACGTCGGAAGAGAAGGAATCCTAGAGAGCCACAGCAGGTTGTTTTCATTCCAAGGTCCTACCTCACACTTGCAAGAAAAAAGCCTGACAAGAGTGGGACTTGAACCCACGCCATCTTTCGATGATGAGAAACCCGCGACTGCAGGTAAGCTACGCTTGAGTCACACGCCTTAACCGCTCGGCCATCTTGCCGTGCTCATCTTCACAATCTTGAAACTCCTGATTCGATCCGGACGCGGTGTAACGCATGTCATATGACCGTGACAACCGCCAAGGGCGTCACGCGCCTCCTTCTTGTTCATCTGAATCTTCACGAAACGATGAAGGCATTACCTCAGACCCCACGACGCTCGAAGCGTGGCCAACCAATAGCCACGCCATTTCGTTCGAAACCAAATCCAAGTCTGCACCGCGCCTGGGTCGGAGAACCACTGTGCACCCGACCCACGAACCCCAACTTGGATTACACGAACGATGAGCTGGAGGAGAGGACCCTGCAGGAGGACGACGAAGACGAGGACGGTGGTGATTTTGAGACCAGATTCTACCGGTCATTTGAGATGCAAAAGCCAGGCCACCCCAGGCCGTTCCGAGCCAAGGGAAACGGCAAGAAGAAATCGGAGGAGGGGAGTAACATGGAGGCCTACACCGTGGGCGACACCGTGCTCATCAAAACGGATGATTTATCGTTGCGCAGAGAGCCTCCCAGTATCGGAGTCATCGTAGCCATGTGGGAGACGAGGAGGAAGAGTTCATATGAGGAGTTTAACGCTGAGAAGATGAGGTTGAGGGTGCATTGGTTTGTGCGGCCTCCTGCGAACAAACCACAACATTATGGCTTGAAGCGGGAACATACCGAAGTAAGTCTGATCCTCTTTTGCTGCAAGAGTCGTCGTTAATTATACGTTCTAGAACGAAATATACTATTCCTTAGGACAGAGCGGTATTACTTTCCCAGAACTCATCATCGGACGGTGTAACGTCACCAGCGAGCCGCCCAAACCCCTTCAAACCCACACCGAAGCATCGACGTCCCGGCCGTCGTCCCCTACCAAGAAAAGAACACGAATCCACACGAGTGACAGCGACGACGATGAAGACAACGACGAGACCTCACCAAACTTCTACTGCCGCTACGCTAACAACGGTCAGAACGTCGTATTTTATGACTTCAACTGGGAACAACACCACCTCTCTGCACACCCATCCTCCTCCGAACCCCCTGCATGCGTCGACCTGCAGTGGGGCAGCGGCACACAATGGGACGTCGCAGCGGCACAGACTGACAACCGCTCGTCCAGCAAGGCAACAGGCCCATCACGACCCAGGAAAAAGGCCAAGCTCGCAACCATCGAGTCTGAGCCCGAATCCGAGGGCGATGGCACGGAAGACGACTTTGTCGCCAAAGACGTCTCCGAGGCCTCTGACGTGGCCGAAGACTCGTACCCTCCCACTGCATCCGATGCCAGCGACGACGACTTTGGCGTGCCCAGAACTCCATCCAAAAACAAACGCAAACGCACCGCCCAGGACCCATGCTCGTCACCCACGAAACGCACCCCGCGCAAACCACGCACCACGACCGTCGTGCACCCTACACCGCACTCCAAAGCCCTCCTCAGGAACCGCCGGAAGGGTGCAGTCCCGGGGACCCCGTCGCGGAAGAGCAAGTTCGCCGTGCGGCCGCAGCAAGCGGTGGACGCCGCTGCTCAGGAGGACCTGTCGCACCTCCCTCGGGATCCGTGGCTCCGCGCGATGCACGTTTTGCATGTGGGGAGCCGCCCGGACGCGTTGCCATGCCGCGAGGAGGAGTTTGAGCGGGTGTTGAGGTGTGTCGGGGAGCTGTTGGAGGAGGGGAGTGGCGGGTGCGTGTGTAAGTCATTTACCCCCCTTGGTTTTCTTGCAAATATTCTGGGGTTGACTCGCGTCGTTTTTGATACAGATATTTCGGGTGTGCCGGGGACCGGCAAAACGGCGACTGTCCATGCTGTCGTAAGGCAGCTGAAGCGGATGGCTGAGTCTGGTGTCAGTGGTGTTCCTTCTCCTACCGCATAGTCTGGCACACTCACTTCCATCTTTAGGAGGCCAACCCGTTCACGTACGTCGAGATCAACGGCCTGCGCATCCCCGAGCCATCTGCGGCTTACAGCTTCCTCTGGGAGGGCGTATCGGGGCACGACGTCGCCAAGGAGGGGCACCTCCGCATCGGCTCAAAGGAGAGCTTGAAGGCGCTCACAAGGTACTTTAGCGGCGGGGGGAGGGCGCAGGGGCCTGGTGGACATGCGTGGTGCGTCTACTTCTCTTCACTTTGTTGGATCGTCGTGTTGTATCGATCATTGACGAGATGTGTGTGTGTTTTATAGTATCGTGCTGATGGACGAACTTGACCAACTCGTGACGGCGAAACAGGATGTCGTGTATAATTTTTTCAATTGGCCGACGCTGGTGGGGAGTAAGCTTATTGTCATTGCTGTGGCGAATACGATGGACCTCCCGGAGCGAGTCATGACCGGGCGCGTGCGTAGTCGGTTGGGTGCGTTCTCTTTTCCCTCTCCATCTTTGCTTCCGCCATCCTCCTTTCCTATTCCATGCCCTCATTCCATCATCGTCTATGTTCCTTCCTTTTTGCTTCCTATCATTCATAGCATTCCCAAGTTTATTTCGGGCCCACTGTTAACACTAATTTACAGGCATGATCCGGATCAACTTCCAGCCCTACACCACCCCACAGCTCGAGAAGATCGTACAAGCGCGGCTGCTGTGTGCAAAACATGGTATGGGCGACGCCCACCGCGATGTTATTGGCCCGGACGCGGTCAAGTTTGCGTCGATGAAGGTCAGCAGCATCAGCGGGGATGCCAGGCGGGTGTTGGACATTTGCAGGTCTGTGCAATGCTTATTCCCTCCGATCCGTGTGATGACGAAACTAAAAAAAATCATATGCACCCAGACGTACGGTAGAGCTCGTACACCCCGAACAGCGCACGGCAAGGGTGGGAGAAGTGAAGGAGGTCATCCAGCTCATGCAGAACAGCCCGACGGCGGCGTACCTCCGCGACTGCAGCTTCCATGAGCGGATGATGCTTGCTTCACTGGTGAAGTGCATAAAGCGGGAGGGGGTGGAGGAGATCAAATGGGGCGAGGTCAGCGCTCCGCCATTCTCTCCTCCTTTCTTTGGTGTTGTTCGCTGATTCGATCTCGTCAGGTCCAGCACCAACATCTGCTATATATGAATGTGCTGACGTCTGACGACGACCCGAAGCGGAAGCCGACGCCGGGAGAGCTGCTGCTGGTGCTGGACTCGTTGGCCGCGTCGCGGGCGATGCTGGTAGAGGACGGGGCGGCTGTTGCGAGGAAACCGGAGGGGGAGAGGAAGGTGCTGCTTAATTTGGAGCAGAGTGAGGTCGAGAGGGTGTTGAGCGAAGTGGGTGGGCCGAGGTGGAAGAATGTGCTGAGCACTTGATAAATCGATGTATGGTGGACATAACCTTTCTTCCTGTTGGTATCCGTCTTCATGTTATTATGTTCTCTTGCATTCTAAACGAGGACGGGTGCTGTGCATGCAACGAAGGTCGGGTTCGATGCCATTAGCTTTGACCCACATGAGGATTGTCGCCCATGGCCATCATCCACGGATAGCCACTCAAATTGTGGCCTAACCTCTGATATCCTCCTGAGGGAAAAGGCTCTGGAGGGGAAAAATCGATTGTCGAGGGTGATTCTGATCTTCCCTATGAGAACGGTACGAGTTTACTTGAAAACTGACTCCGAACTTATATGGGCTATCTATTTGAAGAGACTATCGACACCATCACGTCTAGTAGGTCTTGGAAGATACGCTTTACAATCGAACCAGACCTCTGTATTGATCATGGACAAGTTCAGGTTAACCATCATACAAGACCCCCCAGCTTGTTGTGATTAAGTGCTTCCAGCTCGGGGAGGGCTCGGCGGCGATATGACTTAGGTAGGTGGGTAATCTCCGTGTCTTTTCCTGCAAAACCCCGCATGTTCGCTTCCCCGCGTCTCGTGGCCGATGTTGTTTTGATCAGATTTTTCGCATCCGACGGGCGGATTGATCTAGGACATGCAGACACTCACGCAACTTGCAAGGAGGACTCAGGCAACCATGGTCGAGCCTGTAGAGAGGGATCTGACATGAGTGACGATGCCCTTTCTGGCTAAACAATGGAGGTCACGATCCCCATCAGTAGGGCCCTGCCCAGGGGTCAGCATCTGTCTGAATCTTTGAGCTGTCCGAATCTTTGAGCCCTAACAATAATAAAACCGCCTCCGAGTCGGCGTCCTGTCAATGCGCACGACACACTTACGGATCGTGACACTATCACAACAGTGAGGACTTTAGGCCCTATTGAATTCTGGCAAAGAGATAATACTTCAATTTCCTAGGTTCCACGCCGTACTCAAGACCCCCTCACAAGTCCCACTATGCTCGAAGAACCTCACGAGCGACCCCTATGCTAGAAGCCCTAGTCCCTGACCACTCGGATGTTCTACGCGCCAAGAGCGGTTTCGGAGGCAGCTGCTGTATGTTATCGACTCATGCGAATCGTTTTCAAGGCTAAGCGTTTATGGTCTCATTAAACCTTTGGCACACTCAAGGCACGAAAAGTTCAGGTTCCGTTCCATCTTTTTGACAGGCATTAGTATGCACCCTGGGACGGGGACGTATCATGACATCACACCTGAACAGAGATTGGAGGGGACTGCTCTGCCGTGTCCCAACTTGCGAGCTGAAAGACCACGAGCGTTACTGTAAAACAAGGAGTGGAAACGACAAACAGATTGAATCTGATTTTCAAAATGTGGGTGGTGCATTGTCGTAAGTCGCAGATTGATGTGACTGATGACTTTAATAAGACAGACCGGACTGACTGTCTCAGAGAGCCGACAAAGAGCGAGTTCAGTCGGTCTGGGGATTGTTGCTCGTTCCGCCTAGATGTATATCAACTCATTCCACGTCGTGGAATCACAAGTCCGCACAAAACTCCCACCTGCATCTGGCTGCCCTTTGAATTAAGTACAATTCTTCATGTCGATCCCTGCCGCTCATAGTGCATCACCCCTGACAATCGGATGTCAGACGCCGTCAGAAGCTCTTGAACTTTGCAAAGTTGGTGATATTCCCTCGAAGAATATTCGCGGAGACATCTATTTTTCACACTGAAATCATACAGGTCCACGTCGGTCTTCCGTCTGACTCGTGCTATTCATTGTTCCGGACGGGGTTACTGAGTACAAAAATGAAAGCCTGCCAATCTTTGAACAGGGTCCTCGGCCCCGTTTCCTTGCCTCCAACCCCGCCCAAAAAATACTAGCATGGACCATGGCATCCCTCCCCAATCGCGGCCACAGACCGACGACCACCTGCCTGAGGGTCTTGCAGTGACAGTATCGAACACTACCTCATCCACGGCATCACGTCTTGGCCCCCTCCCCCGATGCACGGCCCCTTCACCCTCCTCACGACGTCCGCCGACCTCCTCTCGGAACGCACGGTTCTCCGGGTGCCCCGGAAGTAAGCCCCCGCCGCGCCAGTGTACGTGTATCAGGGGCAATGATTACGCTTCCAGCCAGGCATCTCGCCGGGACGAGAGGCGGGCGCTGCCCGGCCTGGAGCTGGGGCTGGGCGCGCCATGGTCGCCTGGGCCGCTGTCACCTGCTAGTGGAGACCCGACACAATTTGAGGGTTAGCCGCCACCGCCACTGCGACTGCACATAGCCAGGTCGAAAACGATCGATACCCATCGTTCGCTCCCCGTCTCTGACATTGATTATATCGTCCCCGTGAAGGAGAAGGTGAGGGCCCGAGAGAATGCATGCGACTGTAGATATAGACGGAATACTGAACGCTTCATTGATTAGGGCACCTCGTGTCCTTCCGTGGGTGAAAGGCCCATGCCGACCCTCCAAACAGCTAAAAGGGAGCGGGATAGATACGAAAAGAAGGCATACGCGACGGGGTATACTTTGAACATTGCTATTGGGATGCAGGTGGCACTCGGAGCGCTGACGCCGGGTATCTCTGCGGCTACGACTGGCCGACAGGTGACTCGAGTTCTGATTGATGGTTTATATCTCATTGGGCTAACCGTAACGGGACCACCCTCCAGACATCCATATCGACCGCAGTCCTAGGTATGGGCATGTAAATCATAGGCTAAAACACACCGCGAGAGGGCCTATAGAAAATTGCGTGACACTTGCGTGACTTGCGTGCAATGAGATTTTTTTGGACTCCAGTTGCGTGCACAGTTGCGTGCCAGTTGCGTGCTGCTGGGTGGTTTCGCCTAAGTTGTGGGAGGTGTTGCGTGCTTCATTGGGTACATGGCCGTGAAGGATACATAACATCGTGTTGTCGTAATTAGACGTACTGTACTATTATGGCCATAGGTTCACGCACGTGACCAAAAAGTTTTTCCAACAAATCCCCAAAATTTGGATAAATCGAGAAAAAAATTATTTCCGAGGTCAAAAAAAATTGGCGTTACACGTTATGTGAACCTATGGTCATAATAGTACAGTAGTTGAAGTTCCCAGTCTCTTGACGTACTCTGTCACACGTTGTAGTATGCCCTGCGCCCACTGCTGGGAAACATCGTTGTTATTTTCCCCCTCAGAATTCTCGAGACCAACCTAGTCAGTAGGGGTGATATATCTTATCCTAACACCTTAGCACAACTGTGTTGCATGTAGAGCATTAATTACAGGTCTACTGGATGATACATCACGAGTGATGTATCACCCATCTGCCTGCCTCATGATGATGTATCACTGTGATACTGTATATCATGGCTCCCTTGCCAAAAATGTTGCGGCTCATTCCGTTTGCTGGTTCACAGCTGTTCATAATTCGGAGTGCTGTCCGTGCCTCCGGTTTGGCTCATCAATCTTCAGATCAGCTCGCTCTCCATGATATATCACTGTGACCGTTGATGTTTGCCATTGAAATCAAATCAAATTTTAGTATCAACTAGCCCATAGAAACATCCCCCATTATCATCCATCTGGCTGCTGGTGCCCAAAACCTCTCGCATGATGCTGATAATTCACCTCGAAGACAAGCTTGACGTTGGGCGTATGCCTTCCGACCCTCACATGCCTCGGCAGATTGATCCGGCATATCAACGTCCAGACTTGCGCGTGATAGTCAAAATCCTCACTCCCAGGAAAAGAATTCCTTGGTACAGCGCATTTCTTCATAAATCAGCTCACATTCTTCCTCCCACCGATGAGCACGTGCCCTCATCTTACACCATTCAATTCGTAGGGCTATCCTCACTGTCAGAAGATTGGATGGTAAAGGGCAGGCTGGCAGCTAACCTTCTTGTAGTTCCTCTGTGTTATTGCTCACGAGCCCCGGCACCTTCCAAATCCACGTACTAATCATTGTTCCCTCTGTACCCTCATTTTCATCAATGGTAAGGCCCCTGATATCATCGTCCCGAAGCTCCCGGTAGGTGTTGATCCAGGCCTCCCCTTTCTGAAGTGGTCCACTCAATGTGTTATGCTTAACAAACCGTTCCAAGGTTCGGGCAGAGTATGCAGGAAGTGGAAAGGCGAAGAGCAAAGTGATTGCTAAATCTAAGGAATGTAGCTATGGTACATGGGGTTTATATAGTACTGGCTACGAGCGGTAGCGAGTGAGTCAGTAGCTGCGGAAGGCAGTGCGGATGAGTCAGTAACTGCGGAAGGCAGTGCGAAGTGAGTCAGACGACTGTGGACTGAGTAATCCCTACTGCGGAGTGCGAGTCAGCGCGGGAGCGAAGTATACTAAAGGAGAATGGTAGAGTAAAGGTAAATGAATAAGCGGTCCGATGAGTCAAAGAAATGACGAAGGTACAATGCAAGGGAAAAGTGCGTAACATACAAACCGGTAAGTCCGTAACATGTTCCCCTCCTCAAGCTCTGTGTCCTCACAGAGTCATTGTCCCCATCCCTCGTTGTTGCCGGGATCGGACCAGTTCGGACTTTCCTTGAGGCTCCAATCATATATCAACTCCTCGTTGATGGCTACGGCGAGTTCGAGGCCTTTGATAGCCAGCCGAATACGTTGATTCTCGATCACGAGGGTGCTGGTGTAGTTTCCGAGAATTTGTTTTTCCTCGGGACTCGGGGCGACGGATAGGTTGGACAGCGAGTGGAGCCAGATATGCATCTGGCGATGGAGGAGGTCGGCAAGGGAAGTTTCGAGAGCATGGATTTGGTCTCTCATGGAGAGTGCCTCATTCATGAGGGCGGCGATGGCGGGGTTGATGTCGGTGGTGGAGGTGGAGGTGATGATGGTGTTTGACATGGCGGTGAGGATGGTTGAGAGATAAAAGAAGAATGGGGTGGCTATATTGGGCAGGGAGAAGACTAGAGCGGGGAACTCGGTGTGTGGTTGACTGATGAGGTCGATACTGTCATGGGTTTTGAGAACTCGTCTTTTATTGTGGTCGAGACGGGTTCTGCCGATGGAAATCACGGATCAAATCTTGAGCGTTCTGAACATTAGCTCGAGGTTCCCATGTGTTCTCTTCTGGGCCATATCCTTCCCACTGAACGAGGTACTGGGTCTTTCCGCGGAACTTTCGAGAGTCCAGGATCGTAGACACATGGTACTCTTCTCGTCCTTCGACGATGATCGGATCAGGGGCTGGTTTCTTTTTCTGGATGGCGTACTTCGGAGTTTCATATGGTGACAACAGGGTCTCGTTGAACACAGGGTGAATCATTTTCCAAGTCTTCGGAAGATCAAGAAGGTACACGCTAGCTCCTTTCTTCTCTAGGACTTTGAATGGTCCATGTCGGAGTGCATCAAGTTTCTTTGAGGGTCGATCGGTCCTGATGTTAGTCCCTTCCAGCCACACCTTGTCTCCGATGCGGTAGTCCCGAGACGGACTTCGCCGTGTGTCAACTGTCTTCTTCATCTGATCCTGTGCTTGTTTCAGCGCAGCATTGGCTTCTTCTCGTGCCTGTTTGAGTTTTTTCAAGAAGTTGTTGGCAGCCGGATTGGTATCTTCTAGCACGAGTTCTCCCTTCCACAGATGTAAACCATAGTTGAGGTAGAATGGGGTGTGCTTTGTTGCCTGATGTTCTTTGTTGTTGTACTGGAACTCTGCGATTGTGATCCATTCAGCCCAATCATCCTGTTATGGTTGACAAACCCATGCAATGCTTAGGCAGAGAGGCTTAAGTAGCAAAGGCGGATACCAAGGTGATTGCTAGATCTGGGGAATACATGCAATGTATGTACCCTATATATACTAGAAGGTTGAGTCATCTAGATGACTCTAGAGCGGTTCCGGTCTGACTCCAGAAGCGGACCCGAGTAGGTGTCTATGGTAACTGCTGCGGCGTGAGTCAGAGTATCTAAGTATAGTCCAATAAGTAACACGATGTCAAGGATGTGTGAGAGTAACCATCTAGATATGGTAATGATGACCATACTGTAGTGAGTAAGCGGAGGCCGGGGCCCGAATGATGTAAAAGTGAATAGTAAGCCTGAAACCAATAGATAAGATGAAACTGGCCATTAATCAGATAAGGCCTCTATGTCTTGTATCTTGTCTGAGCGATCAATGCCATGGATAGCGAATCCATAACACATCCTGTAGGTGGTTGACAAAGTTTCGTAAGAATGCTTCTGTTTCCTGATGCAATCGCTCGGCCTGTCCATCAGTCTGTGGGTGGTATGCGGTGGACAGGTTCCTCTTGATCCCTAACATGCGGCAGAGTATCTCCATGAACTTCGCGGCGAACTGCGGTCCCCTATCGCTGATGATCTTCTTGGAGATCCCATGAAGCTTCCATATCTGATCCCGACAGATCTTGGCTAATCCTTCAGCTGATAGTTCCACGGTTGTCGGAATGAGGTGAAGCATCTTCGAATGTCTATCTGTGATGACCAGAATTGCATTTTTTCCATCAGATTCTGGTATCGGTCCCACAACGTCGATCCCTATGTCTTCCCATGGGTGACTTGGTGCTGCATGGGGATGTAGCGGAGCATGTCGCTTTTGTCGGTTAATCTTGTTGCGTTGACAAGTGTCACAACCCTTCACGTACTTCTTCACATCATGCAGTATGGTAGGCCACCAGTAGGTGCGAGTGAGGAGTTCATGTGTCCGGTACTGTCCTGGATGTCCTGCCACTGGTGCATCATGTGATTCAAACATCAATTCTTGTCGTAATTGTGGGTCCGGCGGGACATAGACTCGTTCTCCTGCATAGGTGATCCCATTCTCCTGCTGATACCAATGAGGATTCTTTTTTAGACCCTGGGCTACTTCTGTCTCCATGCGGTTTGAACCCTTGATGTGTGTGATCCACGGATTTTCGATGGTTGTGACGTTTCCAATTTTGATGGAATCGGATGTTTCACCCCCTTCAAAGAATTGTTCCTCTGTGAACATCTCCATTTGTACCACATCTTCTGATTCCAACCGTTTCAAGAATAGTCCCTCCTTGAGCATTTGGTCACTGTCCTGTGGTTCGAGTTCCGCTTCATACCAGGGTAAGCGTGACAGGATGTCCGCTTTTGCATTGGTCTTGCCGGGCACATGCCGTAATTCGAAGTCATAGTATTGTAACTTCATTTTCCAGCGTCGCTGTCGTTGATTTAGGTCCTGAGGACGACGGAAATATTCCAAGTTCTTGTGATCGGTCAAGATCTCGAAACGTTCCCTGGCTTCAAGCAGATAGTGTCTCCAATCTTTCAATGCTTCCACGACCGCCAGGAGTTCCTTGTCGTATATCTCGTAATTTTGTTCGGCCGCAGACATGGTCCGCGACAAGAACGCAATGGGGTGCCATTTGTCGTTTTGCTTCTGAGAGAGTACTGCTCCAATTGCATAGCCCGATGCATCGGTTTCAACCCTGAACTGTCCCTCTGGTTTCGGTAATGCCAAGACTGGTGCCGATGTAATTGCCCGTATGAGACCTTCAAAAGCTTGCTGCTCCGTTGGTCCCCAAGTAAATGCTGTACCGCCTGTGAGCGCGGTGAGAGGTTTCGCGATGTTTGAGTACCCTTCAATAAATTGTCGATAGAAGTTAGCAAATCCAAGGAACTTCTGAACTTCCTTTTTTGATGTGGGTGCTCGCCAGTTTTGAATTGTATCCACCTTCTCAGTTTCCATCTCAACACGTCCCTCACCAACCACATATCCCAATATAGGACATTTCGTTACTTCCCATAAACACTTCTTCTCCTTTAGGAACAAATCATTGTCCGATAGGATCTGTAGGATTTCTTCAGTGTTTCGCGCGAGTTCTTCCTTGGTTTTACCGATAACCATGATGTCATCCATGTAGATCACGCAGATACGTCGGCGGATCTGGTCCCGGAATAGACTAGCCATCATTCGCGAGAACGTTCCCGGGGAGTTGCAAAGACCGAAAAACATGACCAATGGTTCGAACAACCCTCGACTGGTGAGGAAGGCAGCTTTCCATTCATCGCCCTCCTTAATCCGGACGTTGTTATAGCCCCACATGATGTCCATTTTATTGAAGTAGACCGCATCTTTCAGTACGTCCAAGAGATCGGATATTCGTGGGAGTGGGAACTTGTCTTTGACCGTGAATTTATTGACCATGCGGTAATCTTGTACCAATCGTTTGGAGCCATCCTTCTTGTTGATGAAGAAGCAAGGGGAGGCATAAGGGGATTTGGACGGACAGATCTTTCCTGTTGCTAGACCCTCGTCAATGAATGCGTCCAATTCCTCTTGTTCCTTTTGCGTCATAGGATATGTATTTCCCCCTAGTTCCTTTGGTGCGTCCGATGTAAGTTCGATACCATGGTCCCATTTCCTCTCCTTTGGGATCTTATCGAAGTTTTCTTTTTCAAAAAGATGAGCAAATCGTTCAACATATGAGGGTCGTTTGGTTGTGGGAGGTGGTGTGGGAGTGACAGCTTCCAAGATAGGGTCTCCAGGCTTCCATTTCTGATCCGACTTTTTGGGTGCATCTTTGTCGCGCACCTCAACCATGCAAACTCGGTGTTTGCGACCATTAAGGTTAACCCTGAAATCCGAGTGTTTGGTTCGACATGTTGTTGGGCACCGGTTAAATGTTACCGCGCCGGTTGTCCAATTGATTGTGGGGTTGTGGTGCACCAACCAGTCATGTCCCAAGAGCATGTCCGTTCTCCCAATGTCCAGTACCATTGCTTCCATGGTTTCCTGATGTGCTCCCAAATCCAGTTTGACTTCGGCAAGTTGGCTCGCTTTCTGTTGTCGATTTGGTGATCCATCCGCATTTAGAATTGCTATGGGTGGTATTCCTCGTGTGGGGAGGTTCTGTTCACGTACTATTCTGGGATGGATACATGTGTGTTCACATCCGCTGTCAACCTCAGGTCGGATAACCTTTGGTCCTCGTCGTGTTTTGAGCTGAGCCAACAGCCTGATTTCTCATCTTTTCGGAGGTTTATCTCCCTTCACAATCTTAGTTGACGCAGCGGCTCACTTGGCAGGGATGACATAGGTTCTATTGTCTGCAGTCATACAAGGCAAGCAAGTCCGTTTAATAGATAAGGGTCGCGACTTAGCGTCGTTTAATCAGACCCTTCGGGAAAATCCTTCTCGTCGGCTTCTAAGATTGTGGTTTCATCATTCTCGGCATCTTCCTCGGACACCTTCCTAACCCTTCCGGAGTTCTTCTTTGGCTTGCGGCAGTTGCACGCGATATGGCCTTCTTGGTCACAGTTGAAACACTTGCGACCATCTTTCTTCTTTGGAGCGCTACAGTCTTTAGCCAGATGACCGAAGCGTTGACAGTTGTAGCAATGGGCTACTCCTGCTTTGTCGATCTCCATGGCCTTTCCCTGACCGCCATAAGTGGTACCCAATCCGGTGCGCATGTCGCCGCCACCTCGGATGACCAGTGTGTGTCCTTCCATCTGTTGTCCCTTGTTTCGGATCTCCTTTGCGTAATCAGTGTATGTCTTGCCATTGCTAGCCACTTGTTCAGAGATTCTGCGGTTGACGTTTTTCTCTAGGATGTATTTCCCAGTTTCTTCGCCAAGGTTTGACAGTCCCAAGAGTTCTTCAAATTCATCCAAGAATTCATCAACAGTGCGTTTCTCTTGTTTCAGAACTTCGAGTCTCGCTTTGGCAGCGACTGACTTGTTGGCGATGGAGAATCGTGTGGTGATATCATCGGAAAAACCTAGCCAGGTGATGTTCTCATTGTCAGCGGTAAGAGCGTCTAACTTGTTGCTGGCCCAGTGTCTGCCGGACCCTTCCATCATGCGGGATAGTACCGCAAGAATCTTCTGATCGTCTGTGAGGCTCTTTTGGAACCTGATGTATAGTTTGGTGGCTTTCCACCACTCGTCAAAGGTGTATCTGTCCTTGAACATCCCAGGATCCTTGATGATCTTGGATGTATCCATCGTTTGTACAGCCGGAGCTTCTGCCATGTTTAGAGTCTGCGGAGGAGAAGAGGAGTCAGGTTGTTGGGATGAAGATGGGGTTCGGGATACAGGTAAGGATTGAAAATGAGTCCCTGTTCTAGGCGTCTGTTCGATATCTGACTGCACGGAGTCAAAAGTAAATTCGTCAGGGGACTCGTCGGCGGAATCGGTGGCAAAACGTTCAGAGTATTTCCTCTGTAAATCTCTAAGGAATCTCTGTTCCTGCGCGTCTGTTGGTCTCGAGAAGGGGTCAAGTCTCTCGTTTCGTGCCCAGCGGTTGTACTCGGTCTGTTGTTCTTCGATGGTGAAGTGGGCGTAGATCTGCTGCTTCGAGTAAGACGTGATGATGTGGCTCTGGGACGTCTCGATGTGAGCGTCCTAATCAATCTTCTGATAACGGTTGTCTGGACACCGATAAACTCTCTGATCTCTGTGATCCGACCTGTCTGAGGTCCTTCTTGAACGCGAAAGCTTTCGAGTTCGTTCTGTCGGGCGTTGTAACACGCGATCTGGTGTTGCCGAGCAAGATGGATGCTCTCTGCTATCTCGCCGTGGGGGCGATGCTCGTCATTGTTTAGTTCTTCGTCAAGCACCTGCTGTAGGATGCGACGGATCTCCGATTCGATGTACTGCTGGATAAGCGTAAAATCGATACTGTCTCAAGGACTTAGCTCCTCCTGTCGGGCTTCTGGCATGCTGAATGGGTTACTGGTGAAGTCTTCAAAGAAGCGCGACGTCTTGACTCGTCTGGTAGTTGCTCTCTTCGCTCTGGGCGAACCTAATGAGATTTAGCAACTTGTTATGCTTAACAAACTGTTCCAAGGTTCGGGCAGAGTATGCAGGAAGTGGAAAGGCGAAGAGCAAAGTGATTGCTAAATCTAAGGAATGTAGCTATGGTACATGGGGTTTATATAGTACTGGCTACGAGCGGTAGCGAGTGAGTCAGTAGCTGCGGAAGGCAGTGCGGATGAGTCAGTAACTGCGGAAGGCAGTGCGAAGTGAGTCAGACGACTGCGGACTGAGTAATCCCTACTGCGGAGTGCGAGTCAGCGCGGGAGCGAAGTATACTAAAGGAGAATGGTAGAGTAAAGGTAAATGAATAAGCGGTCCGATGAGTCAAAGAAATGACGAAGGTACAATGCAAGGGAAAAGTGCGTAACATACAAACCGGTAAGTCCGTAACACAATGCCACGAGTGCTTGACGAGCAGCCCAGTAACATACAGTGTCCATATCAATGGATGCCTTCAATGTGTTGAGAGCAGCCCATGAACGTGTCCCTTCACGCTGGCCGTGCATGTTTCAAGCCCTGTCATACCAGAGGTGGGAGCAGCAGAGAAGTTGCTGGCGGAGATCGCTCAGGAAGTCCAGTGCCTGTGCCTCCCATAGTGACCATTCATATTCGAGAAGGCTAGTCTCACAGGGCATGGGATTGTCAATGATTGCAGATGGAAGATACAGAGGTACTTTGAATGGTCGAGGTCCGTCGCCAGCAGCCACCTTGTCATGGACGCATAGAGGAGCAACAAAAGGCATGTATAAATGCTAAACTGTAGTCCATGCACTTATCCGTCTTCTGAGGGCAGTCCCGCGCTCAAGGATACCGGACTTCTGGGTGGGCATCACATGCTGAGAAAGTGCCTTGGTGTCTACCTGAAGCGTGCGTCTAAGAGTTAATGAGACTTGGAACAATTGGAGACGAGACGGGATCACTTACTGCTGCTCTTTGAGTTTGAGCCCTTTAATAATGAGCATTGATGGAGTAATGTCTTCATGGAGAACACTGGCATCATCTCCCCTGCGGGCTTCATCCTCTTCTGCAAGGTGAAGCCGAATGGATGCTCCAGTTAAAGCTAGAACAATTGGTTTAGTAGTGCAAAGTAAGAAACCTGTATGAATACATATGATTCATGGTCGTTTCAAAGGGGTTGGGGTTCTTCTCATCACTTTCCCACACCTCAACCATTGTTTTCCATTCTGCAACTGATACTTCAGGAATCGCGGAGGTGAATCCATTAAATGTGTCTGTATGCTTGACGCTCTCCATGACGCTATCATCAGTAACCTGGTTCCTTGGTTTGAGGAACCAGGTCTGAAATCCAAGGTCTTCTTTCACCATGTCCCTGATTGCTCGGACCATGGCTTCGAACCACATCATGCAGTGCATGACTTTGCCTCCTCGATACACATTGAGTGTGGTGAGTCGGCCTCCAGATCCCTCGATTTCAATACGAAACAATTCATGGATGACATGCTAGGCAACTGGAACAACCTGTATCAGTCCCCCAAGTATGTTGGCCGTCACTACCAATTTCCGAGGTTGTGCGTCAGACGCCAAGACCATGCTCAGGCCAAAAGAATGAAGCCGTCCCACCTCAAGGGCGGCACATGGCTTAAGGATGTGGGCCACTCCCAATCCCTCACGGCTCAAATGGTCCACGGCCTCACCAGTCACGTCCCAATTGGCCACTATAGACATAGGTTCAGTATTGGTGACAAGACTGAACAATGCGACTGTGGATCAGGGTCCGTTGAGGACTTCGCCCACATATTCTACAAATGTCTGCACCACCCCACCAGGCCCCCAGACATGCCCACCTTCTCGAGGAACTCTCCCGTATGGGACGTCTTCAGGAAATTCATTATGGACAACCCAGGGGCATTTGCCTTTAGGGACCGTCCAACGCCCAACACAACCGTTGGCGGTAGTCGCGTGGTAGCGCGCTGGGTACAAAGGGGTGCAGCCCCCTCTGGCAAGCAAACATGACCAAAGGGTAAGAACCGCACTGGCACTTCTTTGGTGGGTAGGGCGCAGACACCCCCCAGCGCCTCCAACGGCCAACCTCACAAGGTTGGAGTGCTCCTGTATCGCGCAGCCGAATATTCGGGTGCGCATACTAACATGTTTGTTTATAACAGACCCCCCCGTCCTGGCGTGAGGACTTATCAGCTCGACGGAGCTTTGCGCCGCTTGTTCTTCATGTGTACGTAGATCCTCGGATCGATGTAGTTTACTCTATGTCAAGTGGACTGTACCCCTAGTATACCGCTATATAAATTGTTGACAAAAAAAAAAAAAAAAAAGATGCTCTCCATGATAGCATCTTTCAGCTTTTCGTGCAGCTGACATGCTGCATATATATGATAAATAAAGTAGATTATCTCATTAAAATAGGGATGTATGAAAAGCGATGGTCTTGCACCAGTTCTGGTCATTGAAATGGTGGTTGAGGGTGTCACGGTGGGAGCCAGGACCCATTTCCTTTGTGCTTGGTGCTAAAGCGTCGATAGCTGCCCAACCTCGCTCAGGTGCTTCGCCATCGGTCCAACCCACGAAAGGAGCCAAGTTGAGTGAATAATTTAGCCGACACAATAAGGTATGAGCATTGAGATGATATTTTGGCACAAAAACTCGCAAATCCTCCGGCTTTTGACTGAGCTTCAGTGCTGGGGGGTATTTTTCCATATGTTTGAAGAGATTGATGAAATACTGGCAGGCAATGTCATAGCAGATGATGAGCAGCAAGAGGCCAAGATGAGGGTCTTGATGCTTCAGACTATTGGCAAAGAAGTAATCCATGTTCACCTGACTGAAAAATGGGCGTGAATTTCGTGGTTTGACATGCTGATGATGAAGGGAAGGCCTACCGTTCTCCCTTCTGAAGATCACCCACTGAAAGCGGCTGCCACATGTCATGTCGGCTGCAGCCGTATGCACCAAGACCACTGGCTGCGATTCCGGGACCTCCTCATGTGTCATCAGCAAATCAGACATGTGCTACAGAGTGCTACATAGCACTCTGTAGCATACATCCCTGAGAATGTAGTGCCCTATAGTGCCTATAGCAGCCATAGCACATGTCTGATTTGCTGATGGTTGGCGAGCTTGATGGCATCAAAATTATTGCGTGTTGACCGTTCCTCGGTAAAGGCTTTGTCAAATGTGGCCAAATGGTCCTTAAACTCTGTATTCTCAATGAAGAATGTGTATCCTTGGATGAGACCAGGATCCAATATATCTGATGATACATTGAGTCGGCGGCAGCAAAAATTTGCATCCATTGCAATGAAAAGAGTGTAGAGCCAACTGGAAATGACATGTTAACCCAGGGTCACATCATCAGAGTTCTGTTACATTCCGATCCATTCCGACGATTTCCGACCAATCCCGACACCTCCGACATTTTGACTAATACTTATTATGCATACTTACTGTTATGAATCTCGTTACTACGTACATTACTTACATCCGATCATTTTACTTATGTTAAGAATCTCCGACAGCCACTCGTTATCCGACTCCGACGAAGCCACACGTCCTCCGACATAGTATTTAAACTTATGTAGAATCGTGTATTAGCTTCAGTTTGAATATCAACTTAGATTCGACATCATACCTCCCGTCCTCTTTCCGACTCTTAACTTGAGTCCGACCTCCGACCTCCGATCCTCCGATCCTCCGATCCTCCGATCCTCCGAAATAAGGACACCAACGTATTAGCGAGGGCGCAACACACAAGTTGAAGCCAAGTCCTTGCCCCTACGTTGCACGCGCTCCGACCTTCCGACCTTCCGACGCGTCCGACGTAGCTCCGACGTTTTGTCGATCAGTTCTTAACAGTATATTCAAACTGCCACTCGCTTATCCGTATTTCAAATTCCAGTTATGGCAGCCCGCAACACACAGAACTCCCGCGCAGCAGCAGCCGCAGCGGAAGCTTCAAACCTGCAGGACACCAGGGCGACATTTCTACATACGTTCCAAGATATTCCCGCAGAAGAATCTGCACCCAAACCTGACCCCATATCTCCGACACCTCGTCTCCGAACACCTCAGACACAAGGACCTCCGATTCCTGAAGAATTCCGTCCTTTTAAATCGCCGACCTCTCCTTTTGACGATAACAATCCTTTCCGTCGCGAGCAAACTCCAAACCTCGCCGAAGCAATTATGCTTATGACGCAGGAGCTCCGACGTAGAGAGACTCCGAAAACTCCGAAAAAGAAATCGAAGGAACCCGACACTTTTGACGGTTCCGACTCTCGGAAACTCACCAGTTTCCTCGCACAATGCACACTATATTTCCGAAACAACCCCGCCTTTGACGATGATGATAACAAAGTCAGTTTCGCTCTGTCGTACCTCCGAGGAACCGCGCTCGAATGGTTTGAGCCCACCCTCTTGGGAGAGTCCGACGACGACTCTGTCTGGTTGGACGACTGGTCCGCCTTTGTGCACATCCTCCGATCTGAATTCGGACCTATCGATCCGACCGGAGAAGCAGAGGATAGCCTGGATCACCTTCGGATGCGCGACAATCAGAAGATCCTACGTTACAACGTGGACTTCAAACGTCTTTCCGCTCGCACGCAGTGGGATGATGGCGCGCTCCGATATCGGTACTATACCGGTTTAGCGGAACGCATCAAGGACGTTTTGGGGACTTTTCCCAAACCAAAGACTCTCGCCGAGTTGAAAGTAATGGCCCATAACATTGATGCTCGCTACTGGGAACGTCAACGCGAGAAATTGCGCTCCTCCGACAAATCTACTCCGAAATCCGACAAATCCGACAAATCCGACAAAAAACAGACCCCCGCTTCATCATCCTCCAACAACAACTCCTCATTGTCTAAACCCAACTCGCAACAACAACAAAAATCGTCATCCACCTCTCCGAAATCCGCCCTCTCCGACAAACTTGGCAAAGATGGGAAATTAACTCCCCAAGAACGCCAACGACGATTTGACAATAATTTATGCATGTTTTGCGGCAACGTTGGTCATCAGGCTTCCGACTGCTCGAAGAAATCGTCTTCTAAGGCCAAAGCAAAAGCCCGCGCGGCCCAAGCTGAGGACAAATCGGAGAAGACGACCGAGTCAAAAAAATAGTAAGCAGTCCTCAGATTCCAGCACGTACTGGGGATTGCGTTGACTCCTTTCGTGCACCTTTGGAAACCCTCCGACTCAATGCGTCCGCTCTCTCAAATCCGAACTCTCTATGTATTGATTTGATATCTCCGACCTTTTCCGATTCTCTTCCGATAAAGACTCTTATTGATTCTGGTTCTACACATTGCTTCGCAGATACCAGATTTATTTCTTCTTTAAACTTATCTCCGACTCCGATTCCTTCACCTATGGTTTTGAAACTTTTTGACGGTTCTTCAAATACTTATATCACACAATCTATCGATCTTCCTCTCCGATTTCCTTCCGGTGAATTTCTGACCGTCGCGTTTTACGTGACAACCCTCGATTCGTCTTGTAATTTGGTTCTAGGACACAACTGGCTCACCCGCTACAATCCGTTGATTGACTGGGTATTGGGCAGTATCTTATTCCGTTCTACGTTACCCGACACTCCGAGTCCGACTCCGACGTCGACTGCTGAGGCAGCTCCGCCACCTCTGCAGTGTCCGCCCTCTCCGATGGGCACCTCCGATCCGCTCACTCCGAACACCTCCGACCCGCCACAGATTACCATGGTCAATGCAGCCGCATATCTCCATGCATGTAAAGCTCCTGGGGCATACGCTTTCCGCGTTCACCTCTCCGACATCTCCGCCAATTCCGCGTCTGTCTCCGACGACGCTCCCGACCTCTCTGGCATACCCGAGGAATACCACGATTTTGCTGATGTATTCAGTAAGAAAAAAGCCGACACCCTTGCACCCCACCGACCGTACGACCTCAAAATCAATTTGGAGGAAGGTACTTCCCCTCCGATTGGTCCGATGTACTCACTCTCGCAATCCGAACTTGGATCCCTCCGAGACTTCATCGATGAGCACCTCAATATCGGTTTCATCAAACCTTCTAGTTCACCTCACGGCGCTCCGATCCTCTTCGTCCGAAAGAAAGATGGATCACTCCGACTATGCGTCGACTACCGAGGCCTGAACAAAATCACAAAGAAGGACCGATACCCACTTCCGCTCATCTCCGACCTCTTAGCCACTGCCGGAAAAGCACGCGTTTATACCACCATAGACCTCCGACACGCATACCACCTAGTCCGCATCGCTGAAGGTGACGAATGGAAAACTGCATTCCGCACTCGCTATGGATCATTTGAATGGTTAGTCATGCCATTCGGATTGTCTAACGCACCTGCAGCCTTTCAACGTTTTATGAACGACATCTTCTCCGACCTTCTGGACAACTGCGTTACCATTTACCTCGACGACATCCTGATCTACTCCGACAACCCCGAGGAACACAAAAAACATGTCCGAGAAGTCCTCCAACGACTCCGACAACATGGTCTTTACGCCCGCGCCGACAAGTGCGATTTCTCTGCCGAAACTGTAGAATATCTTGGATTTATCCTTTCTCCCGACGGACTCAAAATGTCGGAAGCGAAAGTCAAGATTATTCAGGATTGGCCTGAACCGCGCAGAGTGAAGGACGTCCAGTCCTTTTTAGGTTTTGCAAACTTTTACCGACGTTTCATTCCATTCTATTCCAACATCACTATTCCACTCACTCGTTTAACCAGGAAACATGCCACTTGGCTGTTCTCCGACGACGCTCGAACCGCTTTTAATGACCTGAAAAAGGCATTTACCACCGCTCCGATCCTGACACACTGGATTCCCGACTCTCCGATAATTGTCGAAACCGACGCATCCGACTATGCCCTAGCGGCTATTCTGTCGATAGTCACCTCCGACAATGAAGTCCACCCCGTCGCATTCCATTCCCGCACCTTCACGGCCCCCGAAGTAAACTATGACACCCACGATAAGGAACTTCTTGCCATCTACGAAGCGTTTAAAATTTGGCGCCATTACCTCGAAGGCTCCAGTACTCCGATTGACGTCGTTACCGACCACAAAAATCTCGAGTATTTTGCCACCACCAAAGTTCTTTCACGCCGACAAGTCCGATGGTCGGAATACCTTTCTCAGTTCAACCTCGTCATCCGATTCCGCCCCGGCCGATTGGGAACTAAACCTGACTCTCTAACTAGACGTTGGGATGTCTATCCTAAAGGGGGAAATAGCGACTACGTCGACATCAATCCGACCAACCTCCGACCAGTCTTTTCGCAAAAACAGCTCTCCGCTTCAGTTCGCGCGACTCAACTCCTTGAGCCCGTCCTCCGTGCAACCATTATCATGGACACAGAAAAGCTTCACCACGACATACTCACAGCACTCCCTTCCGACACTCTTTACGACACTCTTTCTAAAGATCCTAAACCCCGCTGGTCTCTCGACCCCGATGGTTTCCTCCGACATGACGATCGGATATACGTTCCCGACTCCGACGACCTCCGACTCCGAGTCCTACAGCACAAGCACGATCATATGCTTGCTGGACACCCAGGTCAGAACAAGACACTCAGTCTCATTCAGCGTGATTATACCTGGCCCGGAATACGAGATTTCGTTAAACACTATTGCAAGTCATGTACCACTTGCATGCGATCGAAGCCACAAAGACACAAGCCTTACGGCCTACTCAAACAGCTTCCGATCCCCGAACGTCCTTGGAATTCTATCTCAATGGATTTCATCGAGACCCTTCCGACCTCCGACAACTTTGATTCAATCCTCGTTATCGTTGACCGATTAACGAAACAAAGTATTTTCATTCCGACAACAATTCACTGCACCTCCGAAGACCTTGCCGTACTCTTCGTATTGCATGTCTTCTCTAAACACGGCGTCCCCGAACATATCACCTCCGACCGCGGCCCCGAATTCGTCTCCCGATTCTTCCGATCTCTCGGAAAGGCTCTAAACATGACCCTCCACTTCACCTCCGGTTACCACCCCGAAGGCGATGGCCAAACCGAACGCACTAACCAGACCCTCGAACAGTACTTGCGGATATTCTGCAACTACCAACAGGACAACTGGTCCGCTCTCCTTCCGATTGCGGAGTTCGCGTACAACAACGCACCTAGTGCTACCACTGGCATATCTCCCTTCTTTGCTAACAAGGGTTACCATCCGAACATTACTGTTCACCCGGAACGAGACCTCGCCTCTTCCCGAGCCCGATCCTTCGTGACCGACTTAGACGAACTTCACCAAGAACTGAAAGCCACCATCTCCGACGCTCAACGACGTTACCAGAAGTCCTCCGACAATAATCGGATCGCACCTCCGACATTTTCTGTCGGACAACAGGTTTTCGTCAAAGCACAGTTCTTCCGCACAACACGCCCATCCAAGAAACTCTCAGAAAAGTACTTGGGACCATACGAGATCATTGCACAACCCGGCACACACTCCTTTACCCTCCGACTCCCCGACACATTCCGCGGTGTTCACCCCGTCTACCACGTCTCCATGCTTGAACCCGCAACTCCGAACACCATTCCGAATCGGACCCAACCTCCGCCTCCTCCGATTGACATTGACGGAGAACTTGAGTACGAGATCGCTGAAATAGTCGACTCAAAGATCGACCGACGACGTAGCTGCAAGCTACTATATTTTGTCCGTTGGTTAGGATATGAAAACACTGATGAAGAATTCTCTTGGCTACCAGCCAATGAATTGGAAAACGCCCCCGAGCTTGTCTCCGACTTTCACTCCGCTTATCCCGACAAACCGGGTCCGCTCACATCGCTCTGAAACAAGAAAAAACAAGTACTATTCTATCTACTTAGTACGTTGTTTCTTGTTCGACGGACCCTCCTCCTTGTCCGACTCCTCCTTACCCGACTCCGCCTTCTCCGACGGCTCCGAAATCGACATGTCGGAATCGTCCGACAGCTCCGGCAACTCCAACCTTTTCCTATTCACCAGGTCCTTCCTAATCCTTCTCGCAATCCTCTTCTCCAGTCTCAACTCGTGCGTCTCCTCCGCCGTATCCATCTCCGACTCCGACCCTTCCTCCGACACCTCCGGCGACTTGGGTTGGTACTCGGTGTTCACCGAGCCTTCGACTGCTGTTAGCAGTCGCCTCACCTGCCTCGTCTCCGCCAGTATCATCTTGAGGACACCCAAGACGGTGTCCTCCGACCCACTCTCCGACGGCATCTCCGACGCCTTTTTCTTCCCCTTAACCACCTTCACCGTTCTCTTCACCTCCTTCACCTCCGACCCCTCCGACGCTCCGACCTCGCACTTCTTCTTGTCTTTGATACATCCTTTGCAGGACGACTTATTCCTAAAAAAAACAAGGTTAAAACAGAAGAGACGAACCAAAGAGGGACTTACTCATCGCGTTCGCATTCGACGCCCTTCACAATGCACCTATCACAGGTGCCGACCCCGACCCCGACTCCCGACCCCTCTCCAACCATCGCCGACACTTCTTCCACCTTCCTCTTCTTCGTCGTCTTCTTCTTCTTCTCCGCCTGCGGCTCCCCCGACCCCTTGCTCGATGCGCCTTGCGCAGCGGCCACTTCATCGGCCCTTTTCTGAGCCGCCAGCTCCGACGCCCGACGCATCTCCTCCGCTAACCGCGCCGCCTCCGCAGCCCTCTCTTCCTCCGCTCTCCGCTCCTCCTCAGCCTTCCTCGCAGCCTCCTCCTCCGCTGCTCGCTTTTTCGCCTCCACCTCCGCGAGCTTAGCCTGCAGCGCCTCCATCTCCTTTTGAAAATCGGATGCCGACATATTGAGGTTTATTTTCGGAAGAGTTTAAAACGAAAAGAGAATGGGGGAACAAGAAGAAAAAACCACTCAGACGGTATTTTCAACCAACGCATCACATGACGCAGTTCACGCGCACCGACCACCTAGGTCCTTAGGCCTCATAGGTTCGGCCCTAAGGGGGAAATACTGTTACATTCCGATCCATTCCGACGATTTCCGACCAATCCCGACACCTCCGACATTTTGACTAATACTTATTATGCATACTTACTGTTATGAATCTCGTTACTACGTACATTACTTACATCCGATCATTTTACTTATGTTAAGAATCTCCGACAGCCACTCGTTATCCGACTCCGACGAAGCCACACATCCTCCGACATAGTATTTAAACTTATGTAGAATCGTGTATTAGCTTCAGTTTGAATATCAACTTAGATTCGACATCATACCTCCCGTCCTCTTTCCGACTCTTAACTTGAGTCCGACCTCCGACCTCCGATCCTCCGATCCTCCGAAATAAGGACACCAACGTATTAGCGAGGGCGCAACACACAAGTTGAAGCCAAGTCCTTGCCCCTACGTTGCACGCGCTCCGACCTTCCGACCTTCCGACGCGTCCGACGTAGCTCCGACGTTTTGTCGATCAGTTCTTAACAAGTTCCACTTACGCCTTGTTGCTTTTCGCCCAATTGTCCGGAATATTGATTCCTGGCTGGGGGCAGGCGGGGCAGAGGACCACACATTCTCCTGGTCTCATAGCCTTGACTCCCCCTGGATTGTGTCCCCGAGCCTTCTGTTTCAACATCATAACAAAGCTCCACTCGCATACCATCCGCATAAATTCCCATCGTCGGTCCTGATGAAAGATGAGCAACCACATATATAGATGTAAAATTAAGTGAACTTACAGGAGGGGCTCTCAGGCCTGTATTATGTGTCAGATGTGCCAATGTATCATAGAACACGGAGCCGGTGGTCTTTGCCGTGTAGGTGAGCAGTTGAAAATGTTTGAGAATGCAGAAAGTCGCCATGGTGCCAGGATTCTTCACTGTTGCAGGAAAGAGATGATGACGAAGTAGCTGGGTGATGCGAAGCTCTCGCGAGGGGCATTCACAGTAGCGGAAGTAAACAGAATGGATGCCATTAACATTGAGGATGGTTAGAAGTTCCCTGGGAGCTGTCTCGCGAGAAGGCTCGCCAGAGTCACTTGGTTTCCTCTTCGCAAGGGGACATTCTTTGCCAAGAGGATGCCCAAGCCTGCATGGACAATACTCTGACACTTGTGACTGTGTGCCTCTACCCTCCAAACAAAGAAACTCAGAGACATAGAGGTTGACGTAGGCCTGCCTCCATTGCTCCAATGGGCGGTCCTTCGAAAAGTATCAGACTTGAATTGTCGAAACATGAAGATCACTTACTGAGGCGTATTTCCAACACGCATGGGCCTTGTTAACTGTATCATTGACTGTATCATTGCTTCCCTCCTCAACAAGATCCTCCTCGTCCTCGGGAAGGAGAGCCTGAGGATCAGGCATCACATCATCAAGGGGATCATCCAGATATAGACCATACCCATAGAGGGCCTCCTTGCATGTAGTCGGAAGCCCTATGGTTGGGACAATTCTGGTAGTTTGCAACCGATTGATTAATACATTTCTAGATGATGCCGAATGTGCTGAGGCACTGTATGAAGTGTGAATGAAGACTTCCGGCTGAGAGAGTAAAGACTGGGAAGGTGTTGTATTGAATTCTACGGGTATTGACTGGAGATCCTTTCGGCGGCACTTCCTGGAACTGCTTGCCATGGAGAGGAACACCATGTTAATTGTGGTTAAAATAATTCGCTGTATCAATCAACCAAGGCACATGACCTGTCTTGTGATAGTGACGTGTTCATACCAAAGCCGAAATATGAACCACAGTACTATTCTACTCAGCGGTGGGCCGTTGGAGTCTGAAGGGTTTCACCTTGGTAACAAAGTCATCCTTCTCCTGTTCTCCCTCCTTCCCATAGTCTTTCCACTCCAGGAACACATCATGAAGTGTTTCCATCCAATCCTCGGAGTGCTCTGGAACCAAGAGAGTTGAACAGCTGGCCTTGGCCAGACGAAGATTCAAGATTTCTTCCGTCTTGATGTGCAATTGGAGCAAATTTTTGATGTCCTAAAAATTCCATTTAAAAGTAAGTGTAAGCGACATGAACAAAAAGATAGCTACCCTTCGGGCCTCTATAGCCACAGCGTCATCATTTTCAGGCCATCTCCAAAACCAAGCCTTGAAGACGCAATGAAAAAAGGCGCGGAGAGCAAGAGGACCATGTTGACGGCAAATCTGAAAGGCAGGGATGGTCTTTTTGACCAATTTGTTCAGAGAGTCTTCTTGGTGGGCCGAATGTGGAAATGACATTTGTGTTATGCTTAACAAACCGTTCCAAGGTTCGGGCAGAGTATGCAGGAAGTGGAAAGGCGAAGAGCAATGTGATTGCTAAATCTAAGGAATCTACTATAGTACAAGAGGTTTATATAGGTACTGACTATAGGCGGTAGCAGATGAGTCAGTACTGCGGAAGGCAGTGCGCATGAGTAAGGCGACTGTGGAAGGCTATGTACAGTGAGTAAGCTGACTGCGGAAAGTGAGTCAGCGCGGGAGCGAAGTATACTAAAGGGGATGACAAAGTAATGTAATGAGTCAGACTGGGAATTGAAGGTTGCGAAAGTAGACATTAGACATAGTAAGTTCGTAAGAGGGCGCCGAGTCAGGCCGATAAGTAAAAGATATGATGTGGTCCTCATACCGTAGAGTCCGTAACATGTTCCCCTCTCCAAGCTCTGTGTCCTCACAGAGTCACTGTCCCCATCCCTCGTTGTTGCCGGGATCGGACCAGTTCGGACTTTCCTTGAGGCTCCAATCATATATCAACTCCAGTTCAAGACCTTTGATGGCCAGCCAAATACGTCGATTTTCGATGACGAGGGTGCTGGTGTAATTCCCAAGAATTTGTTTCTCTTCGGGAGTCGGGGCGACGGGGAGATTGGACAATGAATGAAGTCGGATATTGTTACGGACTAACGACTACGGACGTATACACTTACCTTTTTACTTTTACTCATCGGCCCCCACTTACACATATCGTATTATACTTTATTTCCTTTAGTATACTTCGCTCCCACGTTGACTCGCTTTCCGCAGCTGTCTGACTCATTCCGCAGTCAGCTTACTCATTAGTGCATAGCCTTCCGCAGTCGCCTTACTCATGCGCACTGCCTTCCGCAGTTACTGACTCATTCGCTACCGCTCATAGTCAGTACTATATAAACCTCATGTACCATAGCTACATTCCTTAGATTTAGCAATCACATTGCTCTTCGCCTTTCCATCTTCCTGCATACTCTGCCCGAACCTTGGAACGGTTTGTTACGCATAACAAGTTGCTAAATCTCGTTAGGTTCGCCCAGAGCGAAGAGAGCAACTACCAGACGAGTCAAGACGTCGCGCTTCTTTGAAGACTTCACCAGTAACCCATTCAGCACGCCAGAAGCCCGACAGGAGGAGCTAAGTCCTCGAGACAGTATTGATTTTACACTCATCCAGCAGTACATTGAATCGGAGATCCGTCGCATCCTACAGCAGGTGCTTGACGAAGAACTAAACAACGACGAGCATCGCCCCCACGGCGAGATAGCAGAGAGCATCCATCTTGCTCGGCAACACCAGATCGCGCGTTACAACACCCGACAGAACGAACTCGAAAGCTTTCGCGTTCAAGAAGGACCTCAGACAGGTCGGATCACAGAGATCAGAGAGTTTATCGGTGTTCAGACAACCGTTATCAGAAGATTGATTAGGACGCTCACGTCGAGACGTTCCAGAGCCACATCACCACGTCTTACTCGAAGCAGCAGATCTACGCCCACTTCACCACCGACGAGCAACAGACCGAGTACAACCGTTGGGCACGAAACGAGAGACTTGACCCCTTCTCGCGACCAACAGACGCGCAGGAACAGAGATTCCTTAGAGATCTACAGAGGAAATACCCCGAACGTTTTGCCACCGATTCCGCCGACGAGTCCCCTGACGAATTTACTTTTGACTCCGCGCAGTCAGATACCGAACAGACGCCTAGAACAGGGACTGATTTTCAACCCCTACCTGTATCCCGAACCCCATCTTCATCCCAACAATCCGACACCTCTCCTACTCCGCAGGTTCTAGACATGGCAGAAGCACCGACAGTACAAACAATGGATACATCCAAGATCATCAAAGATCCTGGGATGTTCAAAGACAGACACACCTTCGACGAGTGGTGGAAAGCCACCAAATTATACATCAGGTTCCAGAAGGGCCTGTCCAACGATCAGAAGATTCTTGCGGTGTTATCCCGCATGATGGAAGGGTCTGGTAAACACTGGGCCAGCAACAAGTTAGACGACCTTGCCACCGATGGCGAGAACATCACCTGGTTAGGGTTCTCAGACGACATCGCTATGCGATTCTCTATTGCCAACAAGTCGGCAGCGGCCAAGGCGAGACTCGAAGTCCTGAAACAGGAGAAACGCACCATCAACGAATTCTTGGACGAATTCGAAGAGCTCTTGAAGCTGTCAAACCTTGGCGAAGAAACTGGGAAATACATCCTGGAAAAGAACGTCAACCGCAGAATTTCTGAACAAGTGGCTAGCGATGGCAAGACGTACACTGATTACGCAAAGGAGATCCGAAACAAGGGACGACAGATGGAGGGACATGCATTAGTCATCCGAGGGGGTGGCGACACACACACTGGATTGGGCACCACTTATGGTGGTCAAGGCAAAGCCATGGAGATCGACAAAGCAGGAGTAGCCCGTTGCTACAACTGTCAGCGCTTTGGTCACCTTGCCAAAGACTGCAAAGCCCCAAAGAAGAAAGATGGTCGTAAGTGTTTCAACTGCGACCAAGAAGGACATATTGCGCGCAACTGCCGCAAGCTGAAGAAGAACTCTGGAAAGATTAGGAAGGTGTCTGATGGAGATACCGATGATGATGAAACCATCACCATAGAGACCAACGAGAAGGATTTTCCCGAAGGGTCCGATTAAACGACGCTAAGTCGCGACCCTTATCCATTAAACGAACTCGCTTGCCTGGTGCAGTTACAGACAATATAACTTATGTTATCCCTGCAAAGCGAGCCGTTGCGTCAACTAAGATTGTCAAGGGAGATAAACCTCCAAAACGACGAGAGATCAAGCTGCAAGCTCAGATCAAAACACGACGAGGACCAAAGGCCATTCGACCCGAGGTTGATAGCGGATGTGAACGCACATGTATCCATCCCAGAATAGTATGTGAACAGAACCTTCCCACACGGGGAATAAAGCCCATATCAATCCTAAATGCAGATGGATCGCCGAACCGACAACAGAAAGCAGAAAAACTTGCCAAAGTCAAGCTGGACTTAGGAACACACCAGGAAACCATGGAAGCAATGGTATTGGACACTGGGAGAACGGACATGCTTTTGGGACATGACTGGTTGGTGCACCACAACCCCACAATCAATTGGACGACTGGCGCTGTAACATTCAACCGGTGCCCATCAACATGTCAATAGTACGCGAACAGAACCTTCCCACACGTGGAATAAAGCCCATAGCAATCCTAAATGCAGATGGATCGCCGAACCGACAACAGAAAGCAGAAAAACTTGCCGAAGTCAAGCTGGACTTAGGAACACACCAGGAAACCATGGAAGCAATGGTATTGGACATTGGGAGAACGGACATGCTTTTGGGACACGAATGGAAAGCCGCCTTCCTGACCAGCCGAGGATTGTTTGAACCATTGGTCATGTTTTTCGGTCTCTGCAACTCCCCGGGAACGTTCTCTCGGATGATGGCCAGCCTATTCAGGGATCAGATCCATCGGCGCATCTGTGTGATTTACAGGGATGACATAGTGGTTATTGGTAAAACCAAGGAAGAACTCGCCCGGAACACCGAAGAGATCTTGCAGATTCTGTCAGATAATGACCTGTTCCTAAAGGAGAAGAAGTGTCTTTGGGAAGTAACGAAATGCCCCATATTGGGATATGTCGTTGGAGAAGGACGTGTTGAGATGGAAACCGAAAAGGTGGACACAATCCGGAACTGGCGAGTACCCACATCAAAAAAGGAAGTCCAGAGGTTCCTGGGATTTGCCAATTTTTATCGACGCTTCATTGAAGGATACTCAAACATCGCAAAGCCACTCACAACACTTACGGGGAATACAGCATTCACATGGGGACCAGCGGCGCAAGAAGCATTTGAAGGTCTCATACGGGCAATCACGACGGCACCAGTCTTGGCATTGCCCAAACCGGACGGACAGTTCAGGGTCGAAACCGATGCATCGGGTTATGCGATTGGAGCGGTACTTTCACAGAAACAAGACGACAAGTGGCATCCTATCGCATTCTTGTCGCGGACCATGTCCGCGGCCGAACAGAATTACGAGATATATGACAAGGAACTCTTGGCAGTCATGGAAGCACTGAAGGACTGGCGACATTATCTACTTGAAGCCAAGGAACGTTTCGAGATCTTAACCGATCACAAAAACCTGGAGTATTTCCGGCGTCCTCAGGACCTAAACCAACGACAGAGGCGCTGGAAGATGAAGTTACAAGATTATGACTTCGAATTGCGACATGTACCTGGAAAGACAAACGCGAAAGCAGACATCCTGTCACGTTTACCCTGGTATGAGACGGAACTCGAGCCGCAGGACAGCGACCAAATGCTCAAGGAGGGGCTATTTTTGAAACGATTGGAATCAGAAGATGTGATACAAATGGAGATGTTCACAGAGGAACAATTCTTTGAAGGGGGTGAAACATCTGATTCCATCAAAATCGGAAACATCACAACCATCGAAAACCCATGGATCGCACGCATCAAGGCCTCGAATCGCATGGAGACAGAAGTAGCCCAGGGTCTGAAGAAGAATCCTCACTGGTACCAGCAGGAAAATGGCATCACCTACGCAGGAGAACGAGTCTATGTTCCACCAGACCCACAATTGCGCCAAGAACTGATGTTTGAAGCGCACGACGCACCAGTGGCAGGACATCCAGGACAATATCGAACACATGAACTCCTCACTCGCACCTACTGGTGGCCCACCATCCTACATGACGTAAAGAAGTATGTGAAAGGTTGTGACACCTGTCAATGTAACAAGATCAGCCGCCAAAGGAGACACGCCCCTCTACACCCTAACGCCGCGCCAAGTCAACCATGGGAAGACATAGGGATTGATGTTGTGGGACCGATACCAGAATCTGATGGGAAGAACGCAATTCTGGTCATCACGGACAGACATTCAAAGATGCTTCATCTCATCCCGACAACCGTGGAACTATTGGCTGAAGGATTAGCCAAGATCTATCGGAACCAGATATGGAAGCTTCATGGGATCCCTAAGAAGATCATTAGCAACAGAGGACCACAGTTCGCCGCGAAGTTCATGGAGATACTTTGCCGCATGTTGGGAATCAAGAGAAACCTGTCCACTGCATACCATCCACAAACTGATGGACAAGCCGAACGATCGCATCAGAAAACCGAGGTGTTCTTACGAAACTTTGTCAACCATCTACAAGATGATTGGGCGGAATGGATCGCAATCGCAGAATTCCAGTACAATGACAAAGAACATCAAGCGACAAAGTACACACCATTCTATCTCAACTACGGTCTGCATCCTTGGAAGGGAGAACTTGTGTTGGAAGACACCAATCCAGCGGCAAACGACTTCTTGAAAAAACTCAAACAGGCACGAGAAGAAGCCAATGCAGCACTGAAACAGGCCCAGGATCAGATGAAGAAAACAGTTGACACACGACGAAGCCCGTCTCGGAATTACCGCATCGGAGACAAGGTGTGGCTGGAAGGGACTAACATCAGGACTGATCGTCCCTCAAAGAAACTTGACGCCCTCCGACACGGACCGTTCAAAGTCCTAGAGAAGAAAGGAGCTAGCGCATACCGTCTTGATCTTCCCAAAACTTGGAAGATGATCCACCCTGTGTTCAACGAGACCCTGTTATCACCATACGAAAC
Source organism: Entoloma clypeatum (assembly GCA_963565915.1). NCBI lineage: Eukaryota > Fungi > Basidiomycota > Agaricomycetes > Agaricales > Entolomataceae > Entoloma > Entoloma clypeatum. The sequence continues at coordinate 4,516,646 of OY751490.1, read as the reverse complement.
CCCGAAGTATGCCATTCAGAAAAAGAAGCCAGCCCCTGATCCGATCATCGTCGAAGGACGAGAAGAATACCATGTCTCCACGATCCTAGACTCTCGGAAATTCCGTGGAAAGATCCAGTACCTTGTCCAATGGGAAGGGTATGGCCCAGAAGAGAACACGTGGGAACCTCGGACTAATGTTCAGAACGCTCAAGACTTGATCCGAGATTTTCATCGGCAAAATCCATCGCGTCCACGATAAAAGAACAAACTTTGAGAACCATTTTCCACATCGACTTCTGTCACATCGAGTTCCCCGCTCCAACTCTTCTCGCCCAACACGCCGTTCTTCTTATACCTTTCAAACATCATTTCTGCCATGTCCAACATCACCGCCGCCTCCACCGATGCTTCCAATATCAACCCCACCATCACCACCCTCATCGGCGAAGCGCTCTCCATGCGCGACCAGATCCATGCGCTCGAAACCTCCGTCGCCGACATCCTCCACCAGCAGATGCATATCCGCCTTCATACCCTCTCCGATTTACCAACCGTCCCCACCGCTGAGGAGAAGCTCATCCTCAAAAACTATACCAACACCCTTGCTGTCGAGAATCGACGCCTTCGCCTCGCCGTTCGAGGTTTAGAGTTTGCCACGGCGGTAAACAATGAACTGATAAAGGATTGGGGTAACCGAGTTGACCCTGCCTGGGCCGATCCAAATGGCAACGATGGATGGGAGTAGGTAGTCTGTGAGGACACAGACCTTGAGGAGGGGAACATGTTACGGACTAACGACTACGGACGTATACGCTTACCTTTTTACTTTTACTCATCGGCCCCCGCTTACACATATCATATTATACTTTATTTCCTTTAGTATACTTCGCTCCCACGCTGACTCGCTTTCCGCAGCTGTCTGACTCATTCCGCAGTCAGCTTACTCATTAGTGCATAGCCTTCCGCAGTTGCCTTACTCATGCGCACTGCCTTCCGCAGTTACTGACTCATTCGCTACCGCTCATAGTCAGTACTATATAAACCTCATGTACCATAGCTACATTCCTTAGATTTAGCAATCACATTGCTCTTCGCCTTTCCATCTTCCTGCATACTCTGCCCGAACCTTGGAACAGTTTGTTACGCATAACAGATATTCATCTGGCGATGAAGGAGGTCGGCGAGGGAAGTTTCAAGGGCAAGGATTTGGTCTCTCATGGAGAGCGCTTCGTTCATAAGGGCGGCGATGGCGGGGTTGATGTCGGTGGTGGAGGTGGAGGTGATGATGGTGTTTGACATGGCGGTGAGGATGGTTGAGAGATAAAAGAAGAATGGGGTGGCTATATTGGGCAGGGAAAAGACTAGAGCGGGGAACTCAGTGTGTGGTTGACTGATGAGGTCGATACTGCCATGGGTTTTGAGAACTCGTCTTTTATTGTGGACGAGACGGGTTCTGCCGATGGAAATCACAGTGAGAAGCGAGTTTGTGACGAGCGCTGAAAAATGCGAGAGACTCTGGTCAGAGCTCTACAAACACCTCAAACACCCAACAACACTCTCAACAATTAGTTCAAGGGTGGCGGGAACTTAACCACTTATTTCGTAAGTAGTTAGACTCATTTGTCTGTTGTAGAAAGTCGTCGCGAGGTCGCGCGTCGACAATCAAGGGTTTTGATCAAATAAAATAATAATATGAGATCGAGTTTCCTCAGGGTTCACTGAGACTCCCTTTGGATGAGACTTAGAAAATCTAACCACTCAATCAATCACTGAGAGAGAGAGAGGGATTGGATCTGGCTGGGGGGCCTTTCTAATCTACAGTACATGGCAGGAAACTACAGTTTTTATACATGACAAGAGATGAAATATATATATAAGGTTTATCACAAGATATGTCCATAACAAATCGGTTTCCAGGGTATCTGTTATTTGAGCATGGTCCAAATATTCACAGGGGTCCTTTAAACATATTTCCGAGGTGTCGAGAGGGCAACCGGCCCTGGCGGAGTGGAGCGACAAGAACACGTCGTTTCGCGAGCATTCTAGAACGCCGCATCAATATTGATGTTGTCGATCAATCAATCAAGTTCCCGGTTGTCATTGATCGGTCTAAGCGTCACGGACCGGGAACCCGTTTCCAGGGTTCGGTCTATTTCTGGTAAGTCACACAGATCGGCATCACGGCATCTGTGATCGCGCGTCGTACACTGTGATGCTGGGCATCCTGCTCATTATTATGAGTCCCCCGAGCCCTCAGATTGTCCATAGTCAATAGTAGTGATTGGATAGGGTGATATGTCATAGAATATTCTTATTAATGACTGGTCCCCTCAATGGTCTTATCCATTGAGAAATAAAGTGTTTTGTGTCAAGTTTTGGTTAAGCCCTCAAAGTGACTGTTCCCAAGATCATGACCAAAGGTGGTCCAGTGGTATTTAGACACTCTTAGGTAGCCAGTAGTACCATCAGTTCCAATAGAATATGTTTGTGAAGGGGCCAGCATTATATTCTTATATTGACAAAACTGTGGGAAAAGTGAATTTTCACACACAGCCGCGCAGCGGTCGTATCAACGGATCAAATCTTGAGCGTTCTGAACATTAGCTTGAGGTTCCCATGTGTTCTCTTCTGGGCCATATCCTTCCCACTGGACGAGGTACTGGATCTTTCCACGGAACTTTCGAGAGTCTAGGATTGTAGACACATGGTACTCTTCTCATCCTTCGACGATGATCGGATCAGGGGCTGATTTCTTTTTCTGGATGGCATACTTTGGAGTTTCATATGGTGACAACAGGGTCTCGTTGAACACAGGGTGAATCATCTTCCAAGTCTTCGGAAGATCAAGAAGGTACGCGCTAGCTCCTTTCTTCTCTAGGACTTTGAATGGTCCATGTCGGAGTGCATCAAGTTTCTCTGAGGGGCGATTGGTCCTGATGTTAGTCCCTTCCAGCCACACCTTGTCTCCGATGCGGTAGTTCCGAGATGGACTTCGCCCTGTGTCAACTGTCTTCTTCATCTGATCCTGTGCTTGTTTCAGCGCAGCATTGGCTTCTTCTCGTGCCTGTTTAAGTTTTTTCAAGAAGTCGTTGGCAGCCGGATTAGTATCTTCTAACACGAGCTCTCCCTTCCACGGATGTAAACCGTAGTTGAGGTAGAATGTGTTGAAGTTCCACCTGGGCGCTAGCCACAGATGTACTGAGCAACCAGCTACAGTGGAAGTACTCTACACAACCGTTCTAGTCACTTACATGGTTTGGGAGGGGTGAGGCTGATGAGAGCGGTTGAGGCTGGTAAGAGCGATGGAGCTGGTTAAGAGTCAAGAGACAACTTGTTCGTATTGACAGTTTCCTGGTCTTATATACCGTACTACTGTTTGTACCAACCAAACAAGTATGTAAGAAAGATATGTAATGGTCACGTGATGTGATCTAATCTAAATCTAATCTACGTGATGGGAAAAGTTTCAACACCCCCCCATATTTAGTACATACTTCTAAATACATCTTTATTTTTCCCATGTAGGTACTTTTCTTCGTCTAGTTTTTTAGTAATCCAAAGTACGGGATAAACTTGCTAAAGAGGATTTTCCCCAGATTCTTAGTTAAAAGATCTGCAGGGTTATTCACTCCTTCAATGAATTCGACCGTGATGATGCCTTTGGATACTTTTTCTCTGACAAAGTGGAATCGCACGTCGATGTGCTTGGATCGCTTCTCAGTTACAGGGTTGGATGCGATAAAGACGGAGCCGTTGTTATCTCCATAGATCGGTACTGATCCGATCTGCATTCCAAGTTCGGCAAGCATGCTTCTCAGCCATGTTGCTGCGCGACTGCAATCTGATAGCGCCATATACTCTGCTTCTGTAGAAGAGAGGGCAATGGTTTTTTGCGCCGATGATACCCATGTTATTGCTCCAGACGCCAGTGATATGAAGAAGCCGGTGGTAGACCTCCTTGTGTTTTCATCTGACGCCCAGTCGGAGTCTGTGAATGCATAGATCCCTTTCCCTGAGTCCCCATCATACATGATTGCATAATCTTTTGTTGCCTTCAAATATCTGCAAATATCCCTAGCCACTTCTAAATGACGTTTGGTGGGATTCGTGGAAAATTGAGACATTTTGATTACAGCAAAGCAGATGTCAGGCCTCGTTCCAATCATCAGATATAGGAGTGATCCGATGACAGATTGGTACTTGGATCGGAGTTCCGCATTGGGTTCATTTTCGGATGCCATGGGTTTGTAGCCCGTAGGGAGTGGGGTATGGGTCGCATTGGATTCACTCATCCCCATGCGTGTGAGTATTTTCTCAAGGTAAGGTACTTGATCAATGAAGATCCTCTTCCCATGTTGCCTTATCTGGATCGAAAGAAACTCTTTTGGTTCCCCACCAGGCACGAGGTGCCCTAGGTCCCTACATTCCCATGTGGTCATGAAGGCCCTCTTTTTCTCTAGCGTATATTCCCGGTTTGTGCCGAGAAAAGCAGAGTCGTCGACATAGATGACGGCGATTACAATTTCCCCGTTGGTACTTTTGTGAATGAAAACACCCGCATCGGAGTGAAGCCGGACAAAGCCGAGCTTTTTCATGGAGGAATCAAGTTCCCTCCACCAGGCTAGTGCGGCCTGCTTAAGTCCATATAGGGCTTTGTATAGTCGGTACACGAGGTGTTCTTTCCCTTTTACTACGTAGCCCTCAGGCTGTCGCATGTAGATGACCTCATGGAGCGTTCCATAGAGGAAGGCTGATGAGACGTCCAAAAGTGTCATGAACCACCCTTCAAGGGCTGTCAATGCCAGTATTAATCGGACGGTTTCATATCTTACGACTGGTGAGAAGATCTGATCAAAGTCGATCCCTTCTACCTGTGAGAAGCCTTTTGCGACGAGGCGTGCTTTCAGACGCCCATCGGACTTTTCATTGTAAACCCATTTGTTCCTTAGAGCTTTCCTCCCTTCAGGCAGGGGTACTAGCTCCGTGATCACCCCGCGGCGTTTGAGCATATCTAGCTCTTTACGTTCAGCCGCATACCAGTCTTCTTTATTTGGAAGAGGATATATGTCTTTATGGGACATGTCGACAATGCCAACTTGGACTGATATTGCCTCCATAAGGAGGTCATTCATCCATGCCGTTTGACCGCCCAGTCTCCGTCTTCGATCTAATTTTTCAAGATCAGACGCTGGAGTGTCTTCCCCATAGATGCTTCCTGGCATCTTCCGAACTCGTCGTTCCCTGATCGGTCGATCTGGTACTTGCGGTTCGTCATCAGGCTCACTGGCAGGCAATTCGTTGTCTGATTCAGGTTGATCCTGTTCAATGGGAAGTGGGTCATGAGGTGTTTCGTTGTGACTTTCGTCGTCGTTGCTGCCAGGGATGAGATCCTCAAACTCATCAGCCGGCTCTGGGTTTTCCATTTCTGGATGGTTTTCTGGCAAAGGGTCGATGTGGCATCTAGGGTACTTGCTTTCATCAAAGATAGCTTTCCCACCCATGAAAATCGTGTTGGTCTCAGGATCCATGAAGCGGTATCCTTTGACCCCTGGTTTTGATCCGAGATAAATCATCAATCGAGATCTTGACTCCAGGGAGTTTCTGCGTTTTTCTTTTGGGATATATACGTATGCTTGGCATCCAAAGACTCTGACGCTAGACATGTCAGGGATCTCATTGGTTACCCTGAAGTAAGGGGTTTTCCATTCAAGACGCTGCATGGGGGTTCTGTTGTAGAGAAATGCTGCGTGTTCCAAACAGAATTCCCACCACATGGGCGGTAAGCATGCATCGAAGCGCAATGCCTGAGATTTTTCCCATAGTGTTCGATTGATCCTTTCTGCTCTACCATTCTGCTGGTGCTGATATGGGAGCGTGACATCGATCAGAATTCCATGATCGGCAAGTACATCCTTGTATTCGTCAAATTCTCCACCTCCATCAACCCGCCACTTTTTAGGGGTAGCGGCAAATTGATTCTGGATCATCGCAAGGAATTGTTTCAGCGCCGTGATGGCGCCTGACTTCTTCCTAAGCAAGACGACCCAGACATGGGATGAAAAATCGTCCAAAAATGTAAGGAAATATTTGTACTTATGGTAAGATGCCGTGGATATCTGCTTCAAATCCGAATGGATCAAATCAAAGGGTTTGACAGCCCTTGTCATCGAGTTAGGATAAGATTGATTCGGCATTTTCCCTTTTAGGCACCCCGTGCAGTTTTCCTGTGATTTTTCACGTACTAACGTTTTGGGTACTCCTTTGGTACTGGTGGGAATCTTATTGAGCGCTTGGTCATTTGGGTGGCCAAGGCGTTTATGCCAGGTTTCGACAGTGATTTCGCTAGAGATCGCGTGGATTTGGTCATAGCGTATTTCAGTGTCTAACCAATAAATGGTTTGTCCGAGAATGTGAGGCGAGAACTGTATTTTGTTCTGTCCTTTGGAGATGTTGATTTCTCCACGCATTCCGTCTACTTTGTAACTGTGATTAAGGAAGACGCCTAGGGACAATAGGCGTGTGTCCATGTCCGGAATGTAGAATACAGGTCGGAGAAGGTGGGTTTTTATTTCCCCATTTAGGGTATGCCGTACTGGAACGGCCCCAACTCCGAGAATTTCCAGTTTCTTTCCCTTTTCAGCTGTTTGGACAAATCGCTTAGCTTTAAGAGGCCTGTAGTATGCGAAGTCCTTGAACTCATGGGTAAAGTGTAACGAAGCACCGGAGTCTAAGATCCATTGTGCACGTTCTTTCTCCTTACAGTGTGTGCATGACGCAAAGTGCTTTGTGTATTTTTTATATAGATCGTTGTCAATATGATCCATACATTCTGCACTAGTACTAGCTAATATTTTACACGTCTGTAAGGAGGTGTTATTAGCTTTCCTTAATTGGTCAGATTCAGGAGAGGAAGATGATGAACCGTCAAGTTCAATGAGCCCATCTTCGAATTGGTCCGGCCCCATCCGCTTGCTTTGATGGTCTATGTCCATCATCCTAAGGGTTTGGTCCAGCGGCGGAGTAACTCGACGCTGCTTGGACGGTCTTTCGTCTTCTTCTGGGATAATCGTATCCAGAATGCGAAGATTTGACCCTGAGGGGCGAGCACCAATGCCGCGCGCGAGTTTGCGAACATGGTCGTTTTTCTTCCACACGGACGGCTTGCCCGAAGGAAGCCCGGTGTACTGGGATGGAGGCGGGTTCATTCGCTGAAGGAGCGACTGCATCCGCTGAGAGTCTGGCTGGGCGGTACTCATCGTTTTTCCGCGCCCGGTGACGGTAGTGAAGGATGGTGGAGGGAAGTGTATGGCGGGAGCAACAAACTCAACCGTTTCCTCCACATGGTCGGACGTGTTGTCCGCAGTGTTGGCGCTTTTCTTCTGATTGCGCCAGCGTCCTTTTCCCTTCTTCTTTTCAGAAGCGGTACTATGGTCGGTCGAGTTAGGCTGCTCGTCAGCGTCGTTCTGTGAGGTACTCGGCTTTTGCTGCTTTTCCCATTTGGGGTCCTGCCCCTTTCGCTTTGTCCCAGAAATTTTCTTGGCCTGCTCATTGGACGTACGAGTAGACCCGACCGAATACTTGCGCCTGTATTCCGAGATGACGCTGTCGGCGACGGCCTGCCATGTGAAGTCATCGGCGTCGTACACCTGGAAGAGAGCGGTGGAGAGTGATGACCAGGCGTCGGGAATCGCATTGGCCAAGATCATTGCCTGCATCAGATCGGGGACAACAAAATTCGAATCGGCGAGACGGGTGAAGAGAGACCCCAGGTGTTCGATTTCAGGGACGGGGTCGTGTCCAGACAGTTTGTAGGTGGCGGCGGCTTTGAAGTCGCCGAAGATGACCGCCGGGGATATCTTGGAGTAGGCGTCTTTCAACGTTTTCCATGCGCCAAGAGCCGAGGTACTGTTTTTGATGTGGCGTCTGATCGCCTCAGAGATTTTTAGGCGTATCGCCCCGAGAGCTACGTCGTCGTCCCTGATCCAGGCTTTTTCTTCCTTGCGGAAGCCGGGCTGGTCAACCGTGGTAGTCAGCACAGGGGGAGCAGCGGCGGTGGGACTGGGAGTGGAGACCGTAGTGGTGAAGTCGGCGATCTCGGGACGGGTGATATCGCCAGAGACGATGCGCCAGACTCCTTGATGGAGGAGGTAGGACTTCATTTTCTCGGCCCAGCTTTGGTAGTCAATGCCGTCAAAGGGGGCGATGGTGTCAAGAGCAGAGCGAGAGGTAGACATTGTAGATGGATCTAAAAAAGGGTTCCCAATCAGTGATGTGTTATGAATATGATTCAAGAAAACAATTAAATGATTCCTTATGACATATTCCCTTTAGGAATAGTGGTCACGGGAAAACCCTTTATATGTCAGAAACGTATAAGGTGTGATCAACGTTTCCACATGAAGTGTACTAGGTCAATCCCCTTAGGGACGTCTCATGACAGGTACTTGTCGTAATGACGTTCCCAGGTTCATATGTGAAGAAGTATGACTCAGAACCTAGATCTTTCGATCGGTTCTTTGCCAACCAGGGTAGAGTGGGCAGGTACTTGCTGTTGCCAGCGTTTCCCAAGTCCCTCTGCTATCCGGGGCCCATAACCTGTTGAAGTTCCACCTGGGCGCTAGCCACAGATGTACTGAGCAACCAGCTACAGTGGAAGTACTCTACACAACCGTTCTAGTCACTTACATGGTTTGGGAGGGGTGAGGCTGATGAGAGCGGTTGAGGCTGGTAAGAGCGATGGAGCTGGTTAAGAGTCAAGAGACAACTTGTTCGTATTGACAGTTTCCTGGTCTTATATACTGTACTACTGTTTGTACCAACCAAACAAGTATGTAAGAAAGATATGTAATGGTCACGTGATGTGATCTAATCTAAATCTAATCTACGTGATGGGAAAAGTTTCAACAGAATGGGGTGTGCTTCGTTGCCTGATGTTCTTTGTCATTGTACTGGAACTCTGCGATTGCAATCCATTCAGCCCAATCATCCTGTAGATGGTTGACAAAGAACACTTCCATCTCCTGATGCGATCGCTCGGCCTGTCCATCAGTCTGTGGGTGGTATGTGGTGGACAGGTTCCTCTTGATCCCTAACATGTGGCAGAGTATCTCCATGAACTTCGCGGCGAACCGCGGTCCCCTATCGCTGATGATCTTCTTGGGGGTCCCATGAAGCTTCCATATCTGATCCTGATAGATCTTGGCTAATCCCTCAGCTGATAGTTCCACGGTTGTTGGAATGAGGTGAAGCATCTTCGAATGTCTATCTGTGATGACCAGAATTGCATTTTTTCCATCAGATTCTGGTATCGGTCCCACAACGTCGATCCCTATGTCTTCCCATGGGTGACTTGGTGCTGCATGGGGATGTAGCGGAGCGTGTTGCTTTTGTCGGTTAATCTTGTTGCGTTGACAAGTGTCACAACCCTTCACGTACTTCTTCACATCATGCAGTATGGTAGGCCACCAGTAGGTGCGAGTGAGGAGTTCATGTGTCCGGTACTGTCCTGGATGTCCAGCCACTGGTGCATCGTGTGACTCGAACATCAATTCTTGTTGTAATTGTGGATCTGGTGGAACATAGACTCGTTCTCCTGCATAGGTGATCCCATTCTCCTGCTGATACCAATGAGGATTCTTTTTTAGGCCCTGCGCTACTTCTGTCTCCATGCGGTTCGAAGCCTTGATGCCTGCAATCCATGGGTTTTCGATGGTTGTGATGTTTCCAATTCTGATGGAATCAGATGTCTCACTGTCACGTAGCGTGTTTCTCAACGTCGGAAAACGTCGGACGAGTCGGAGCGGAGTAGCAGAGGAGCAGAATGCGGTAAGTGCGACGTTGGCAGAAAGGACCTGGCTTCAACTTGTGCGTTGCGCCCCACTCTTTGATGTGGTCCTTGATTTCGGATTGGCGGATGTCGGATGAGCGGATGAGCGGATGAGCGGAGGTGACAGAGAGAATGCTCAAAGGCAAGTAGAGACGGATGCGAATGAGGTATAACATATGATATTTGAACTGAGGTTCTACAACAGGTTTGTACACTATTTATAGTAGACTAGAATGATCAGCATTACTATAAGTGATGTGCAGATATTGGAGTTGACCATCAGAACATTCGGAGTACGGAGAGTAGCAAATGAAAAGTGAACAACATATGTCTACTTGTAAGTATGGTTGAGATGTTACGTAGTAGAAGTATATTCAATATAAATAGAATGTTGTTGGAGCGGATGTCGGAGCGGATGAAATGTCGGAGTCGTCGGATAAGTCGGATGTGAATCGTATGGTTATGACAGTATTTCCCTCTTAGGGCCGAACCCTGAGGCCCAGATGAGGTAATCCATGTGACCGTTGGTTGAAAAGCTTTGTGTGTGATCTTTCTCTCTTGTCACCCAACCACAACATCTATCCCAACGCCTATCCGTTATGTCCGCTGAGAACTCACCCCTCGCCGCTCTTCGTGCTGAAAGGGAGCGCCAGAAGAAGGTCACCGAAGAGTTGGAGAGGAAGCTGCAGGAGGCAGAGGAGCGCGCGAAGGAAGATGCAGAGCGCGCAGAGGCGAAGAGGGCGGCGAAAGAGCGGAGACGAGCAGAGAGGAAGGCAGAGAAGGTGTTGAGGCGACGCTAAGTCAAACGACGTCGCGAGCCCAAACTTAAGAACGAAGTGGAAAATGTGAAGTGAACTGAATTGCCCAGAGACCCAGCAGGAATCTCAAGAGAACAAGCTATCGAATACAAGTGAAAGTACTCTACTTATATATGTAAATTCCATGAGGCTGCATTGTGGCAGCGTCATGCTGCGTGATAATGATAAGATGTCCTTATGTGCGATATGATGTAGATAAGATAAGATCGAGATAAGATAAGATAAAGTGAAAAGTGAAAATACGATCATAACATTACCCCCTTTCTAGATCTCGACTTCCAGGCGAGATATGATGTCGTCCGGGGTGTTCGTGAAATTTTCATATGGTTTAAATTCCAATCCTTCAAAGATGTTTGCGCGTAAGCGCCGAGGTGCATTCGGGTTTAATTTAAAGAAGTCCTCCACCGCTTCCTTGGCATGTTCTAGGTGATCCTCAGGTTCCCACGTGTTGTGGTCCTGAGTCAGACCCTCCCATTGCACTAAATATTCCAGCTTTCCTCTCTTCAACCTTGAGTCAATAACTTTTGCGACATCGTACTCCTCTTCGCCATTGATAACTATCGGGTTTGGTGCCTGCACCCTTTGTGACATAAATAGTGGTTCCTTAAATAATCGGACTCGTGATACATTGATGACCGGGTGGATTTTCCAGGTTTTCGGTAATTTAAGTTCTACGGCGTGTGACGAAATGATTTTGGTTATGGTATAGGGTCCAATCCATCGTTCGGCAAGTTTCTTTAAGGGTCGGTTCAACTTCAGGTCTTTAGTCGATAACCAAACTTTGTCGCCAACTTTGTAAACTGGTGCATCACCCCGTTTCAGGTTCGCATACCGTTCCATCTCTTCTCGTGCTTTTACTAGCGCCGCTTCCGCCTCCTCATGTATCTTCTTCATTCGCTCTGCGAATTCTTTTGCCGGTTCTGACTTTTCTGCCCTCCGAGGTTCTACGCCCATCCTAGGGTTAAACCCATAATTTACATAGAACGGCGAAAACTGAGTTGCCGTGTGAATTTTATTATTATAGGCGAACTCCGCGGTTGCCATCCATTCGGGCCAATCTGTTTGCCGATGGGAAATAAATGATCTTAGATATTGTTCCAACTCCTGGTTGATGCGTTCCGTCTGTCCGTCTGTTTGCGGATGATACGCCGTTGATAATTTAGTTGTGATCCCCAATATTTTATTTAGTTCCTTCATAAATATTGCCGCAAATTGTGGTCCTCGATCTGACGTTAATGATTCTGGCAATCCATGAAGTTTCCAGACTTCGTCCCGATACAGTTTAGCTAATCCTTCTGCTGAGACTTCATCGCGTGTTTTGATAAAGTGTGATTGCTTTGTTGATCTGCAAGCCACGACTAATACTGCGTTGTACCCCTGAGCTTCTGGGAGTCCTACGATAAAATCTGCTGTAACATGTTTCCATGGTCCTGCATGTTCCGTGTTTGCTTTTAATTTACCGGCTAGCGGTTGAGGCACGTTTTTTGATCGTTGACATCTGTCGCAGCCCTCGACGTATGCTTTGACCATGTTTGTAATGCTAGGCCACCAATAATTACGTGTAACCAATTCCAGGGTCTTCCACTGCCCTGGGTGTCCTGCAACTGGGTTGTCGTGGTGTAATTTAATTATTTCCTCCCTGAGTTCCTGACTTTTCGGAACATAAACCTTTCCTCTATGTAACCAGAGTCCCTGCTCTTCATGCCATTCATCTGCGCGCAATGTTTTGGTATTTGTTTTCTTTAACTCTTCCACTGCTTTCAACACTTGTTCGTCAAACTCCTTGGCATCCCTGATGCGTTTTAATAGTTTACTTTCTTCTCCATCAATAAGTATGTGACCTCGATCCATTGCTCGCAAGTGGAAGTATTCCGGTTTTAATAATGTTACGTCTTCGTTGTCATTTTCCACCCCCTTTCTATGATCGACCCTTCTTGAAAGAGCGTCCGCCTTTCCCATTGAGGTGCCAGCTTTGTGTATTAATTTAAAGTTGAAGCGTGTTAGATACAACGCCCAGCGTGCTTGTCTGCGATTAAGCTTTCGTCCCTGCATGAAGTACTCGAGGTTTTTATGATCGGTCCAGATCTCGACCTCATGTTTGGCTCCTTCAAGGTGGTGTCTCCATGCTTCCAGCGCTCGAATTATGCCCAGCATTTCTTTATCGTGTACGTCGTAATTTCGTTCCACATCATTTAATCCTTTAGATAGAAAGGCACATGGCCTCCATTTCTCATCCTCGCATTCCATAGATAGAATTGCTCCTGTAGCAAAGTCCGATGCATCTGATTCTACTCTCAACTTCCGATCCGGATCGGGAGATACTAATATAGGTGCTTCCGTAAATAATTTCTTTAGCATATCAAATGCTTCCTCCTGTTCCTCTTTCCAATTCCAGATTGTTTCTTTCCTTGTTAATTTATGTAATGGCCCTGCCACTTTAGAGAAGTCCTTGACAAATCTTCGATAGAAATTGGCCAATCCTAGAAACGACTGGACTTCTTTGACTTTTGTTGGTTTCGGCCATTGTTTGATGGCGTCTACTTTTGAAGGATCCATTCGAATTCCGTCTTTCCCAATAATTAACCCTAAGAACTCTATTTCGTCTCGGTCAAAGAAACATTTTCCTGGTTTTAAGAATAAGTCGTTTTCTCGTAATCTTTTTAGAATTTCCTCCACGATTTCACTGTGTCCTTTTTCTCCTTCAGTTGCTACCAATATATCATCGATATAGATAACTACGTCTCCTTGATCAATCAAGTCTCTAAATATGTCGTTCATCATAGTTTGAAACGTGCTTGGGGAATTATTTAATCCGAAGAACATAACTGTTGGTTCGAAAGCTCCATCTGGGGTTGTGAATGCCGCTTTCCACTCGTCTCCTTCTTTGATGCGTACATTGTTATACCCCCATCTGAGGTCCATTTTGGTAAACCTTTTCTTTCCCTTTAATTTATCGATCAATTCCGGAATCAACGGGAGTGGATAATTATTGCGAACGGTCCAGCTGTTAATGTGTCGGTAATCCTGTACCATTCGTTTCTTTCCGTCTTTTTTGGGTATAAAGAATACTGGCGAAGTTTGTGGTGACTTGGTAGGTCGAATATATCCTTTGCGTAATTGATCGTTTACAAATTCGGATACTTCTTTCCTTTCATCCGGTGACAGGGGATAGACTTTGGCCTTCTTTGGTACGAAATCCGGTTTTAAGTCTATAGCGTGGTCCCATGGTTTCCTGACTGGTAATCTCTCCGATGCTTTCTTTTCAAAGACTGATAGATATTTGTGATATTTCCGGGGGACAACTTGTTCTGCCGGTACTTCATCTGAGGGTTCTCTTTTAGCTGCCCTGAGCGTGTGGATTACTTCCTCCTCCATTTCTTCCTTATTTCCTTCTACTACTTCTTCCATTCTTCCGCCCCATCTGGTTCTTGCAGTTTTATTTAAATAACGTGTTCGACGCATGCCACATTCTTCTGGACATCTTGATAGTTTAATTTCCGCCTTTTCCCAATCGATTTCTGGATTATGGCGTTTCAGCCAGGTATGTCCAACAATAATTTTAGCTTTCCCTAGGTTGCATGCCTCAAACACGGCTATCTCCACATGTCCTTTATACCGCATAGCCATGACTGCTTCATGCGTGATCGAACCTCCTTGGTTAAGCGTGCCATCAACGTTGTAGACCCGAATGGGGAAAGGTAGTTCCCTTAATTTAATGTTGTTCCTTTTGGCGAAGTCCAGATCTATGAACATCCCTGTCGCCCCTGAGTCTAATAATGCTTCAACATCAAAAGTGCGTTTGTCCTGCAACGTTTCCAGCGTGATTTTCATCATAAGCTCCTTTTCCAAAGAAGCGGATCGAATAAAAGATGGTTCCCCCATAGAGTCCGTTTGCCTAGTTAAATTATCTGATTCTTTGCAACAGGGAATTAAGCATTCATCCGTAGGGGACGAACCAAGCCTCGTTTCTGAGGGCTCCCCAATGATATAGTTTACAAGTGTATCTAAGTCCGATTCATCTTTTTTTGGTTTTTCTTTCCTACTAGGTTTATCTAATAGTATTTTATTGTACGTAACTGCAGCATCCGTAAGTTTCTGAAACCAAGATTTTACAATGTCTTTATGTACGTAAGAGTCTATAGGCAAACATTCATATCGATTTGTCAGAGCCAGCGGGGGATTTACTGGTTGACGTTCACAAAACCCTGCTGCCCAGCAGCTTGTCCATTGTTCTGACCATTGGGATTCGGCGCAGGCGCGCCAATCACACCCCTTGGTCCATTTGCGGCTTGTCGTGCTTGACGCCTTGCCGTGATTTGTCGTAAGATTTCTTCTTCCTCATGTTCGTCGATTTGTTCAATCACAGCCGCTCGCACCCTGCGTTGTGGCCGTCTGCATTCCCGGGCGAAATGCCCTTGTCCTCCGCAATTGTAACAATTACCAGGCGCTCGGCGCTGGTTTCTATCGACCTCCATAGCATTGGGATCTCGGCGTCCCTGACCTTGTTGTCCGTTTTGCTGCGGGGCTCGGTACCCCCCGTACTGTTGTTGTCCGAATGGTCGCTGCTGATTCTGCTGGTTTGCGGGCCGATTGCCCCAACCGGTTCTCTGCTGTCCAAAATTGTTGCCGGTCCTCATGCCCGGTCTTGCCGCATAAGTTTCCTCTGCTCTTCCGATTGCTAAAATTTCCTCACACGTGTCTTGCACGGTGGTTTGTCGTCTTCCCTGCTGAAACATTTGTTGTATGATCGAATCCTTGGTGTTCCTTTCTAGCAGAGATATCCCGTGCATTTCCTCAATTTGGCCTTTGATGACCAACGTTCCAAATTGTGTAATAAAATCGTCCACCCGCATGTTTCCTTGTTTAAAGGTTTCGATTTTGGCGCGTGCCCATTCTATTTCTGTTGCTGATTGGAATCTTGATGTCACCTCTCTCATTAATTGCTGGAACGTGGGCCATTGTTCTGATTCCATGCACTGCCTCAAGCGTGTTTCCCCATAGGTGCCTGCTGTAGCGCCTTCCAGGCGAGACCATACTGCAATGCAAATTTCTTCCTGTCCTTGGAACAGGTCCCGATTGACCCTGATCCATGCCAGCATCTTTGTCCACCATACTCCGAACGTTGCCTTGGCCCCATTGTACTTGCCGGGGTCTGCAGCGATTTCTAGTCGTCTTCCATTGGGACGCGGGGCGGCGGGATTATGAGCGGGAGGAGGGAGAGGGGGATTGGGAAGGGGATTGTCGAACTCGTCGTCGTTGTTGTCGGCCATGTTGTGTGAACAATAGTGCTTTGTAGCGGGCGCGCGACCCTGTTCTGCTATTTAAGCGAAAAAGAAAACCTAAAAAGAAAACCCAAAGAACGATCTGTTTACCCAGGCAGCCGAAATGCCCGAATAAAGGAAGATCTGGGAAAAATGAAAACCACGCGGTCAACACCCCTACGCGCGCTGGTTCTGTCGAATCCGGGAAAAGATCGGGGGTTGGAACACCTTTTGAGAACTAAACGTGCGCGACCTTCTTTTCCAAGTCGCCACACGCGCCAGCAGCTTTCCCGAAGGTCAGTTGCGTCGGCCTTTGGTCACCTCGACACGGGACGGGCTCAACGTTTCCCTGTGTGTCTCGAACGGCAACGCTAGTTATAGTGGGTGCACCAAGCGTTTCTCTTCTTATCCCTGAAGTCCGGGAGGTCCCCCTTAACGCTAGGGTCCGCGTGTAATGGCGAGGTGTGACTTTTAACGCAAAAGCACGAAACGGCGGGAATAGTGATGGTGATGTGGGAAGTGTGTGTGTTTGGGCGGGCGATGATGATAAGAGCTTGTTCTTCTGTTGAGGCGACGCTAAGTCAAACGACGTCGCGAGCCCAAACTTAAGAACGAAGTGGAAAATGTGAAGTGAACTGAATTGCCCAGAGACCCAGCGGGAATCTCAAGAGAACAAGCTATCGAATACAAGTGAAAGTACTCTACTTATATATGTAAATTCCATGAGGCTGCGTTGTGGCAGCGTCATGCTGCGTGATAATGATAAGATGTCCTTATGTGCGATATGATGTAGATAAGATAAGATCAAGATAAGATAAGATAAAGTGAAAAGTGAAAATACGATCATAACAGAAGGTGAAGGCGAAGGAACCGGTTGCAGGTGCGGGTGCGGATGCGGATGCGGATGCGGCGAATGCGGAGGTGAAGAAGGTCCGGCTGCAGGGGGTTTTCAAGAATATGCCTGCAAGTTACGAGCTGGGGAAGGAGGATTGCACCTCCTGCTTGAAAGCGGGGGACTTGTGTTTTTGGCCATCGGAGTGAGTTTTTCCTATTTCTTTATACGCTTCATTATTAACTTGTGCTTTAGGAATGACAATGCTTCGTCATGCTGGCGGTTGTTATGCGTAACAAACCGTTCCAAGGTTTGGGCAGAGTATGCAGGAAGATGGAAAGGCGAAGAGCAATGTGATTGCTAAATCTAAGGAATGTAGCTATGGTACATGAGGTTTATATAGTACTGACTATGAGCGGTAGCGAATGAGTCAGTAACTGTGAAAGGTAGTGCGCATGAGTAAGGCGACTGCGGAAGGCTATGCACTAATGAGTAAGCTGACTGCGGAAAGCGAGTCAGCGCGGGAGCGAAGTATACTAAAGGAAATAAAGTATAATACGATATGTGTAAGCGGGGGCCGATGAGTAAAAGTGAAAAGGTAAGCGTATACGTCCGTAGTCGTTAGTCCGTAACATGTTCCCCTCCTCAAGGTCTGTGTCCTCACAGACTACCTACTCCCATCCATCGTTGCCATTTGGATCGGCCCAGGCAGGGTCAACTCGGTTACCCCAATCCTTTATCAGTTCATTGTTTACCGCCGTGGCAAACTCTAAACCTCGAACGGCGAGGCGAAGGCGTCGATTCTCGACAGCAAGGGTGTTGGTATAGTTTTTGAGGATGAGCTTCTCCTCAGCGGTGGGGACGGTTGGTAAATCGGAGAGGGTATGAAGGCGGATATGCATCTGCTGGTGGAGGATGTCGGCGACGGAGGTTTCGAGCGCATGGATCTGGTCGCGCATGGAGAGCGCTTCGCCGATGAGGGTGGTGATGGTGGGGTTGATATTGGAAGCATCGGTGGAGGCGGCGGTGATGTTGGACATGGCAGAAATGATGTTTGAAAGGTATAAGAAGAACGGCGTGTTGGGCGAGAAGAGTTGGAGCGGGGAACTCGATGTGACAGAAGTCGATGTGGAAAATGGTTCTCAAAGTTTGTTCTTTTATCGTGGACGCGATGGATTTTGCCGATGAAAATCTCGGATCAAGTCTTGAGCGTTCTGAACATTAGTCCGAGGTTCCCACGTGTTCTCTTCTGGGCCATACCCTTCCCATTGGACAAGGTACTGGATCTTTCCACGGAATTTCCGAGAGTCTAGGATCGTGGAGACATGGTATTCTTCTCGTCCTTCGACGATGATCGGATCAGGGGCTGGCTTCTTTTTCTGAATGGCATACTTCGGGGTTTCGTATGGTGATAACAGGGTCTCGTTGAACACAGGGTGGATCATCTTCCAAGTTTTGGGAAGATCAAGACGGTATGCGCTAGCTCCTTTCTTCTCTAGGACTTTGAACGGTCCGTGTCGGAGGGCGTCAAGTTTCTTTGAGGGACGATCAGTCCTGATGTTAGTCCCTTCCAGCCACACCTTGTCTCCGATGCGGTAATTCCGAGACGGGCTTCGTCGTGTGTCAACTGTTTTCTTCATCTGATCCTGGGCCTGTTTCAGTGCTGCATTGGCTTCTTCTCGTGCCTGTTTGAGTTTTTTCAAGAAGTCGTTTGCCGCTGGATTGGTGTCTTCCAACACAAGTTCTCCCTTCCAAGGATGCAGACCGTAGTTGAGATAGAATGGTGTGTACTTTGTCGCTTGATGTTCTTTGTCATTGTACTGGAATTCTGCGATTGCGATCCATTCCGCCCAATCATCTTGTAGATGGTTGACAAAGTTTCGTAAGAACACCTCAGTTTTCTGATGCGATCGTTCGGCTTGTCCATCAGTTTGTGGATGGTATGCAGTGGACAGGTTTCTCTTGATTCCCAACATGCGGCAAAGTATCTCCATGAACTTCGCGGCGAACTGTGGTCCTCTGTTGCTAATGATCTTCTTAGGGATCCCATGAAGCTTCCATATCTGGTTCCGATAGATCTTGGCTAATCCTTCAGCCAATAGTTCCACGGTTGTCGGGATGAGATGAAGCATCTTTGAATGTCTGTCCGTGATGACCAGAATTGCGTTCTTCCCATCAGATTCTGGTATCGGTCCCACAACATCAATCCCTATGTCTTCCCATGGTTGACTTGGCGTGGCGTTAGGGTGTAGAGGGGCGTGTCTCCTTTGGCGGCTGATCTTGTTACATTGACAGGTGTCACAACCTTTCACATACTTCTTTACGTCATGTAGGATGGTGGGCCACCAGTAGGTGCGAGTGAGGAGTTCATGTGTTCGATATTGTCCTGGATGTCCTGCCACTGGTGCGTCGTGCGCTTCAAACATCAGTTCTTGGCGCAATTGTGGGTCTGGTGGAACATAGACTCGTTCTCCTGCGTAGGTGATGCCATTTTCCTGCTGGTACCAGTGAGGATTCTTCTTCAGACCCTGGGCTACTTCTGTCTCCATGCGATTCGAGGCCTTGATGCGTGCGATCCATGGGTTTTCGATGGTTGTGATGTTTCCGATTTTGATGGAATCAGATGTTTCACCCCCTTCAAAGAATTGTTCCTCTGTGAACATCTCCATTTGTATCACATCTTCTGATTCCAATCGTTTCAAAAATAGCCCCTCCTTGAGCATTTGGTCGCTGTCCTGCGGCTCGAGTTCCGTCTCATACCAGGGTAAACGTGACAGGATGTCTGCTTTCGCGTTTGTCTTTCCAGGTACATGTCGCAATTCGAAGTCATAATCTTGTAACTTCATCTTCCAGCGCCTCTGTCGTTGGTTTAGGTCCTGAGGACGCCGGAAATACTCCAGGTTTTTGTGATCGGTTAAGATCTCGAAACGTTCCTTGGCTTCAAGTAGATAATGTCGCCAGTCCTTCAGTGCTTCCATGACTGCCAAGAGTTCCTTGTCATATATCTCGTAATTCTGTTCGGCCGCGGACATGGTCCGCGACAAGAATGCGATAGGATGCCACTTGTCGTCTTGTTTCTGTGAAAGTACCGCTCCAATCGCATAACCCGATGCATCGGTTTCGACCCTGAACTGTCCGTCCGGTTTGGGCAATGCCAAGACTGGTGCCGTCGTGATTGCCCGTATGAGACCTTCAAATGCTTCTTGCGCCGCTGGTCCCCATGTGAATGCTGTATTCCCCGTAAGTGTTGTGAGTGGCTTTGCGATGTTTGAGTATCCTTCAATGAAGCGTCGATAAAAATTGGCAAATCCCAGGAACCTCTGGACTTCCTTTTTTGATGTGGGTACTCGCCAGTTCCGGATTGTGTCCACCTTTTCGGTTTCCATCTCAACACGTCCTTCTCCAACGACATATCCCAATATGGGGCATTTCGTTACTTCCCAAAGACACTTCTTCTCCTTTAGGAACAGGTCATTATCTGACAGAATCTGCAAGATCTCTTCGGTGTTCCGGGCGAGTTCTTCCTTGGTTTTACCAATAACCACTATGTCATCCCTGTAAATCACACAGATGCGCCGATGGATCTGATCCCTGAATAGGCTGGCCATCATCCGAGAGAACGTTCCCGGGGAGTTGCAGAGACCGAAAAACATGACCAATGGTTCAAACAATCCTCGGCTGGTCAGGAAGGCGGCTTTCCATTCGTGTCCCAAAAGCATGTCCGTTCTCCCAATGTCCAATACCTGTTGAGGCGACGCTAAGTCCAACGACGTCGCGAGCCCAAACTTAAGAACGAAGTGGAAGATGTGAAGTGAACTGAATTGCCCAGAGACCCAGCGGGAATCTCAAGAGAACAAGCTATCGAATACAAGTGAAAGTACTCTACTTATATATGTAAATTCCATGAGGCTGCGTTGTGGCAGCGTCATGCTGCGTGATAATAATGAGATGTCCTCATGTGCGATATGATGTAGATAAGATAAGATCGAGATAAGATAAGATAAAGTGAAAAGTGAAAATACGATCATAACATTACCCCCTTTCTAGATCTCGACTTCCAGGCGAGATATGATGTCGTTCGGGGTGTTCGTGAAATTTTCATATGGTTTAAATTCCAATCCTTCAAAGATGTTTGCGCGTAAGCGCCGAGGTGCATTCGGGTTTAATTTAAAGAAGTCCTCCACCGCTTCCTTGGCATGTTCTAGGTGATCCTCAGGTTCCCACGTGTTGTGGTCCTGAGTCAGACCCTCCCATTGCACTAAATATTCCAGCTTTCCTCTCTTCAACCTTGAGTCAATAACTTTTGCGACATCGTACTCCTCTTCGCCATTGATAACTATCGGGTTTGGTGCCTGCACCCTTTGTGACATAAATAGTGGTTCCTTAAATAACCGGACTCGTGATACATTGATGACCGGGTGGATTTTCCAGGTTTTCGGTAATTTAAGTTCTACGGCGTGTGACGAAATGATTTTGGTTATGGTATAGGGTCCAATCCATCGTTCGGCAAGTTTCTTTAAGGGTCGGTTCAACTTCAGGTCTTTAGTCGATAACCAAACTTTGTCGCCAACTTTGTAAACTGGTGCATCACCCCGTTTCAGGTTCGCATACCGTTCCATCTCTTCTCGTGCTTTTACTAGCGCCGCTTCCGCCTCCTCATGAATCTTCTTCATTCGTTCTGCGAATTCTTTTGCCGGTTCTGACTTTTCTGCCCTCCGAGGTTCTACGCCCATCCTAGGGTTAAACCCATAATTTACATAGAACGGCGAGAACTGAGTTGCCGTGTGAATTTTATTATTATAGGCGAACTCCGCGGTTGCCATCCATTCGGGCCAATCTGTTTGCCGATGGGAAATAAATGATCTTAGATATTGTTCCAACTCCTGGTTGATGCGTTCCGTCTGTCCGTCTGTTTGCGGATGATACGCTGTTGATAATTTAGTTGTGATCCCCAATATTTTATTTAGTTCCTTCATAAATATTGCCGCAAATTGTGGTCCTCGATCTGACGTTAACGATTCTGGCAGTCCATGAAGTTTCCAGACTTCGTCCCGATATAGTTTAGCTAATCCTTCTGCTGAGACTTCATCGCGTGTTTTGATAAAGTGTGATTGCTTTGTTGATCTGCAAGCCACGACTAATACTGCGTTGTACCCCTGAGCTTCTGGGAGTCCTACAATAAAATCTGCTGTGACATGTTTCCATGGTCCTGCATGTTCCGTGTTTGCTTTTAATTTACCGGCTAGCGGTTGAGGCACGTTTTTTGATCGTTGACATCTGTCGCAGCCCTCGACGTATGCTTTGACCATGTTTGTAATACTAGGCCACCAATAATTACGTGTAACCAATTCCAGGGTCTTCCACTGCCCTGGGTGTCCTGCAACTGGGTTGTCGTGGTGTAATTTAATTATTTCCTCCCTGAGTTCCTGACTTTTCGGAACATAAACCTTTCCTCTATGTAACCAGAGTCCCTGCTCTTCATGCCATTCATCTGCGCGCAATGTTTTGGTATTTGTTTTCTTTAACTCTTCCACTGCTTTCAACACTTGTTCATCAAACTCCTTGGCATCCCTGATGCGTTTTAATAGTTTACTTTCTTCTCCATCAATAAGTATGTGACCTCGATCCATTGCTCGCAAGTGGAAGTATTCCGGTTTTAATAATGTTACGTCTTCGTTGTCATTTTCCACCCCCTTTCTATGATCGACCCTTCTCGAAAGAGCGTCCGCCTTTCCCATTGAGGTGCCAGCTTTGTGTATTAATTTAAAGTTGAAGCGTGTTAGATACAACGCCCAGCGTGCTTGTCTGCGATTAAGCTTTCGTCCCTGCATGAAGTACTCGAGGTTTTTATGATCGGTCCAGATCTCGACCTCATGTTTGGCTCCTTCAAGGTGGTGTCTCCATGCTTCCAGCGCTCGAATTATGCCCAGCATTTCTTTATCGTGTACGTCGTAATTTCGTTCCACATCATTTAATCCTTTAGATAGAAAGGCACATGGCCTCCATTTCTCATCCTCGCATTCCATAGATAGAATTGCTCCTGTAGCAAAGTCCGATGCATCTGATTCTACTCTCAACTTCCGATCCGGATCGGGAGATACTAATATAGGTGCTTCCGTAAATAATTTCTTTAGCATATCAAATGCTTCCTCCTGTTCCTCTTTCCAATTCCAGATTGTTTCTTTCCTTGTTAATTTATGTAATGGCCCTGCCACTTTAGAGAAGTCCTTGACAAATCTTCGATAGAAATTGGCCAATCCTAGAAACGACTGGACTTCTTTGACTTTTGTTGGTTTCGGCCATTGTTTGATGGCGTCTACTTTTGAAGGATCCATTCGAATTCCGTCTTTCCCAATAATTAACCCTAAGAACTCTATTTCGTCTCGGTCAAAGAAACATTTTCCTGGTTTTAAGAATAAGTCGTTTTCTCGTAATCTTTTTAGAATTTCCTCCACGATTTCACTGTGTCCTTTTTCTCCTTCAGTTGCTACCAATATATCATCGATATAGATAACTACGTCTCCTTGATCAATCAAGTCTCTAAATATGTCGTTCATCATAGTTTGAAACGTGCTTGGGGAATTATTTAATCCGAAGAACATAACTGTTGGTTCGAAAGCTCCATCTGGGGTTGTGAATGCCGCTTTCCACTCGTCTCCTTCTTTGATGCGTACATTGTTATACCCCCATCTGAGGTCCATTTTGGTAAACCTTTTCTTTCCCTTTAATTTATCGATCAATTCCGGAATCAACGGGAGTGGATAATTATTGCGAACGGTCCAGCTGTTAATGTGTCGGTAATCCTGTACCATTCGTTTCTTTCCGTCTTTTTTGGGTATAAAGAATACTGGCGAAGTTTGTGGTGACTTGGTAGGTCGAATATATCCTTTGCGTAATTGATCGTTTACAAATTCGGATACTTCTTTCCTTTCATCCGGTGACAGGGGATAGACTTTGGCCTTCTTTGGTACGAAATCCGGTTTTAAGTCTATAGCGTGGTCCCATGGTTTCCTGACTGGTAATCTCTCCGATGCTTTCTTTTCAAAGACTGATAGATATTTGTGATATTTCCGGGGGACAACTTGTTCTGCCGGTACTTCATCTGAGGGTTCTCTTTTAGCTGCCCTGAGCGTGTGGATTACTTCCTCCTCCATTTCTTCCTTATTTCCTTCTACTACTTCTTCCATTCTTCCGCCCCATCTGGTTCTTGCAGTTTTATTTAAATAACGTGTTCGACGCATGCCACATTCTTCTGGACATCTTGATAGTTTAATTTCCGCCTTTTCCCAATCGATTTCTGGATTATGGCGTTTCAGCCAGGTATGTCCAACAATAATTTTAGCTTTCCCTAGGTTGCATGCCTCAAACACGGCTATCTCCACATGTCCTTTATACCGCATAGCCATGACTGCTTCATGCGTGATCGAACCTCCTTGGTTAAGCGTGCCATCAACGTTGTAGACCCGAATGGGGAAAGGTAGTTCCCTTAATTTAATGTTGTTCCTTTTGGCGAAGTCCAGATCTATGAACATCCCTGTCGCCCCTGAGTCTAATAATGCTTCAACATCAAAAGTGCGTTTGTCCTGCAACGTTTCCAGCGTGATTTTCATCATAAGCTCCTTTTCCAAAGAAGCGGATCGAATAAAAGATGGTTCCCCCATAGAGTCCGTTTGCCTAGTTAAATTATCTGATTCTTTGCAACAGGGAATTAAGCATTCATCCGTAGGGGACGAACCAAGCCTCGTTTCTGAGGGCTCCCCAATGATATAGTTTACAAGTGTATCTAAGTCCGATTCATCTTTTTTTGGTTTTTCTTTCCTACTAGGTTTATCTAATAGTATTTTATTGTACGTAACTGCAGCATCCGTAAGTTTCTGAAACCAAGATTTTACAATGTCTTTATGTACGTAAGAGTCTATAGGCAAACATTCATATCGATTTGTCAGAGCCAGCGGGGGATTTACTGGTTGACGTTCACAAAACCCTGCTGCCCAGCAGCTTGTCCATTGTTCTGACCATTGGGATTCGGCGCAGGCGCGCCAATCACACCCCTTGGTCCATTTGCGGCTTGTCGTGCTTGACGCCTTGCCGTGATTTGTCGTAAGATTTCTTCTTCCTCATGTTCGTCGATTTGTTCAATCACAGCCGCTCGCACCCTGCGTTGTGGCCGTCTGCATTCCCGGGCGAAATGCCCTTGTCCTCCGCAATTGTAACAATTACCAGGCGCTCGGCGCTGGTTTCTATCGACCTCCATAGCATTGGGATCTCGGCGTCCCTGACCTTGTTGTCCGTTTTGCTGCGGGGCTCGGTACCCCCCGTACTGTTGTTGTCCGAATGGTCGCTGCTGATTCTGCTGGTTTGCGGGCCGATTGCCCCAACCGGTTCTCTGCTGTCCAAAATTGTTGCCGGTCCTCATGCCCGGTCTTGCCGCATAAGTTTCCTCTGCTCTTCCGATTGCTAAAATTTCCTCACACGTGTCTTGCACGGTGGTTTGTCGTCTTCCCTGCTGAAACATTTGTTGTATGATCGAATCCTTGGTGTTCCTTTCTAGCAGAGATATCCCGTGCATTTCCTCAATTTGGCCTTTGATGACCAACGTTCCAAATTGTGTAATAAAATCGTCCACCCGCATGTTTCCTTGTTTAAAGGTTTCGATTTTGGCGCGTGCCCATTCTATTTCTGTTGCTGATTGGAATCTTGATGTCACCTCTCTCATTAATTGCTGGAACGTGGGCCATTGTTCTGATTCCATGCACTGCCTCAAGCGTGTTTCCCCATAGGTGCCTGCTGTAGCGCCTTCCAGGCGAGACCATACTGCAATGCAAATTTCTTCCTGTCCTTGGAACAGGTCCCGATTGACCCTGATCCATGCCAGCATCTTTGTCCACCATACTCCGAACGTTGCCTTGGCCCCATTGTACTTGCCGGGGTCTGCAGCGATTTCTAGTCGTCTTCCATTGGGACGCGGGGCGGCGGGATTATGAGCGGGAGGAGGGAGAGGGGGATTGGGAAGGGGATTGTCGAACTCGTCGTCGTTGTTGTCGGCCATGTTGTGTGAGCAATAGTGCTTTGTAGCGGGCGCGCGACCCTGTTCTGCTACTTAAGCGAAAAAGAAAACCTAAAAAAGAAAACCCAAAGAACGATCTGTTTACCCAGGCAGCCGAAATGCCCGAATAAAGGAAGATCTGGGAAAAATGAAAACCACGCGGTCAACACCCCTACGCGCGCTGGTTCTGTCGAATCCGGGAAAAGATCGGGGTTTGGAACACCTTTTGAGAACTAGACGTGCGCGACCTTCTTTTCCAAGTCGCCACACGCGCCAGCAGCTTTCCCGAAGGTCAGTTGCGTCGGCCTTTGGTTACCTCGACACGGGACGGGCTCAACGTTTCCCTGTGTGTCTCGAACGGCAACGCTAGTTATAGTGGGTGCACCAAGCGTTTCTCTTCTTATCCCTGAAGTCCGGGAGGTCCCCCTTAACGCTAGGGTCCGCGTGTAATGGCGAGGTGTGACTTTTAACGCAAAAGCACGAAACGGCGGGGATAGTGATGGTGATGTGGGAAGTGTGTGTGTTTGGGCGGGCGATGATGATAAGAGCTTGTTCTTCTGTTGAGGCGACGCTAAGTCCAACGACGTCGCGAGCCCAAACTTAAGAACGAAGTGGAAGATGTGAAGTGAACTGAATTGCCCAGAGACCCAGCGGGAATCTCAAGAGAACAAGCTATCGAATACAAGTGAAAGTACTCTACTTATATATGTAAATTCCATGAGGCTGCGTTGTGGCAGCGTCATGCTGCGTGATAATAATGAGATGTCCTCATGTGCGATATGATGTAGATAAGATAAGATCGAGATAAGATAAGATAAAGTGAAAAGTGAAAATACGATCATAACAATACCATTGCTTCCATGGTTTCCTGGTGTGTTCCTAAGTCCAGCTTGACTTCGGCAAGTTTTTCTGCTTTCTGTTGTCGGTTCGGCGATCCATCTGCATTTAGGATTGCTATGGGCTTTATTCCACGTGTGGGAAGGTTCTGTTCGCGTACTATTGACATGTTGATGGGCACCGGTTGAATGTTACAGCGCCAGTCGTCCAATTGATTGTGGGGTTGTGGTGCACCAACCAGTCATGTCCCAAAAGCATGTCCGTTCTCCCAGTGTCCAATACCATTGCTTCCATGGTTTCCTGGTGTGTTCCTAAGTCCAGCTTGACTTTGGCAAGTTTTTCTGCTTTCTGTTGTCGGTTCGGCGATCCATCTGCATTTAGGATTGATATGGGCTTTATTCCCCGTGTGGGAAGGTTCTGTTCACATACTATTCTGGGATGGATACATGTGCGTTCACATCCGCTATCAACCTCGGGTCGAATGGCCTTTGGTCCTCGTCGTGTTTTGATCTGAGCTTGCAGCTTGATCTCTCGTCGTTTTGGAGGTTTATCTCCCTTGACAATCTTAGTTGACGCAACGGCTCGCTTTGCAGGGATAACATAAGTTATATTGTCTGTAACTGCACCAGGCAAGCGAGTTCGTTTAATGGATAAGGGTCGCGACTTAGCGTCGTTTAATCGGACCCTTCGGGAAAATCCTTCTCGTTGGTCTCTATGGTGATGGTTTCATCATCATCGGTATCTCCATCAGACACCTTCCTAATCTTTCCAGAGTTCTTCTTCAGCTTGCGGCAGTTGCGCGCAATATGTCCTTCTTGGTCGCAGTTGAAACACTTACGACCATCTTTCTTCTTTGGGGCTTTGCAGTCTTTGGCAAGGTGACCAAAGCGCTGACAGTTGTAGCAACGGGCTACTCCTGCTTTGTCGATCTCCATGGCTTTGCCTTGACCACCATAAGTGGTGCCCAATCCAGTGTGTGTGTCGCCACCCCCTCGGATGACTAATGCATGTCCCTCCATCTGTCGTCCCTTGTTTCGGATCTCCTTTGCGTAATCAGTGTACGTCTTGCCATCGCTAGCCACTTGTTCAGAAATTCTGCGGTTGACGTTCTTTTCCAGGATGTATTTCCCAGTTTCTTCGCCAAGGTTTGACAGCTTCAAGAGCTCTTCGAATTCGTCCAAGAATTCGTTGATGGTGCGTTTCTCCTGTTTCAGGACTTCGAGTCTCGCCTTGGCCGCTGCCGACTTGTTGGCAATAGAGAATCGCATAGCGATGTCGTCTGAGAACCCTAACCAGGTGATGTTCTCGCCATCGGTGGCAAGGTCGTCTAACTTGTTGCTGGCCCAGTGTTTACCAGACCCTTCCATCATGCGGGATAACACCGCAAGAATCTTCTGATCGTTGGACAGGCCCTTCTGGAACCTGATGTATAATTTGGTGGCTTTCCACCACTCGTCGAAGGTGTGTCTGTCTTTGAACATCCCAGGATCTTTGATGATCTTGGATGTATCCATTGTTTGTACTGTCGGTGCTTCTGCCATGTCTAGAACCTGCGGAGTAGGAGAGGTGTCGGATTGTTGGGATGAAGATGGGGTTCGGGATACAGGTAGGGGTTGAAAATCAGTCCCTGTTCTAGGCGTCTGTTCGGTATCTGACTGCGCGGAGTCAAAAGTAAATTCGTCAGGGGACTCGTCGGCGGAATCGGTGGCAAAACGTTCGGGGTATTTCCTCTGTAGATCTCTAAGGAATCTCTGTTCCTGCGCGTCTGTTGGTCGCGAGAAGGGGTCAAGTCTCTCGTTTCGTGCCCAACGGTTGTACTCGGTCTGTTGCTCGTCGGTGGTGAAGTGGGCGTAGATCTGCTGCTTCGAGTAAGACGTGGTGATGTGGCTCTGGAACGTCTCGACGTGAGCGTCCTAATCAATCTTCTGATAACGGTTGTCTGAACACCGATAAACTCTCTGATCTCTGTGATCCGACCTGTCTGAGGTCCTTCTTGAACGCGAAAGCTTTCGAGTTCGTTCTGTCGGGCGTTGTAACACGCGATCTGGTGTTGCCGAGCAAGGAAGTATATTCAATATAAATAGAATGTTGTTGGAGCGGATGTCGGAGCGGATGAAATGTCGGAGTCGTCGGATACGTCGGATGTGAATCGTATGGTTATGACACTCACCCCCTTCAAAGAATTGTTCCTCCGTGAACATCTCCAGTTGTGCCACATCTTCTGATTCCAACCGTTTCAAGAATAGTCCCTCCTTGAGCATTTGGTCACTGTCCTGTGGTTCGAGTTCCGCTTCATACCAGGGTAAGCGTGACAGGATGTCCGCTTTCGCATTGGTCTTGCCAGGCACATGCCATAATTCGAAGTCATAGTCCTGTAACTTCATTTTCCAGTGTCGCTGTCGTTGATTCAGGTCCTGAGGACGACGGAAATATTCCAGGTTCTTGTGATCGGTCAAGATTTCGAAACATTCCCTGGCTTCGAGCAGATAGTGTCTCCAATCTTTTAATGCTTCCATGACCGCCAGGAGTTCCTTGTCGTATATCTCGTAATTCTGTTTGGCCGCGGACATGGTCCATGACAAGAACACGATGGGATGCCATTTTTCGTCTTGCTTCTGAGAGAGTACTGCTCCAATTGCATAGCCCGATGCATCGGTTTCAACCCTGAACTGTCCCTCTGGCTTCGGTAATGCCAAGACTGGTGCCAATGTAATTGCCGGTATGAGACCTTCAAAAGCTTGCTGCTCTGTTGGTCCCCAAGTAAATGCCATACCGCCTGTGAGCGCGGTGAGAGGTTTCGCAATGTTTGAGTACCCTTCAATAAAACATCGATAGAAGTCAGCAAATCCAAGGAACTTCTGAACTTCCTTTTTTGATGTGGGTGCTCGCCAGTTTCGAATTGTATCCACCTTCTCAGTTTCCATCTCAACACGTCTCACCAACCACATATCCCAATATAGGACATTTCGTTACTTCCCATAAACACTTCTTCTCCTTTAGGAACAAATCATTGTCTGATAGGATCTGTAGGATTTCTTTGGTGTTTCGCACGAGTTCTTCCTTGGTTTTACCGATAACCACGATGTCATCCATGTGGATCACGCAGATACGTCGGTGGATCTGGTCCTGGAATAGACTAGCCATCATTTGAGAGAACGTTCCCGGGGAGTTGCAAAGACCAAAAAACATGACCAATGGTTCAAACAATCCTCGACTGGTGAGGAAGGCAGCTTTCCATTCATCGCCCTCCTTAATCCGGATGTTGTTATAGCCCCACATGATGTCCATTTTATTGAAGTAGACCGCATCTTTCAGTACGTCCAAGAGATCGGATATTCATGGGAGTGGGAACTTGTCTTTGACCGTGAATTTATTGACCATGCGGTAATCTTGAATTTATTGACCATGTGGTAATCTTGTACCAATCGTTTGGAGCCATCCTTCTTGTTGATGAAGAAGCAAGGGGAGGCATAAGGGGATTTGGACGGGCGGATCTTTCCTGTTGCTAGACCCTCGTCAATGAATGCGTCCAATTCCTCTTGTTCCTTTTGCGTCATAGGATATGTATTTCCCCCTAGTTCCTTTGGTGCGTCTGGTGTAAGTTCGATACCATGGTCCCATTCCCTCTCCTTTGGGATCTTATCAAAGTTCTCTTTTTCAAAGAGATGAGCAAATCGTTCAACATATGAGGGTCGTTTGGTTGTGGGAGGTGGTGTGGGAGTGACAGCTTCCAAGATAGGGTCTCCAGGCTTCCATCTCTGATCTGACTTTTTGGGTGCATCTTTGTCACGCACCTCAACCATGCAAACCCGGTGTTTGTGACCATTAAGGTTAATCCTGAAATCCGAGTGTTTGGTTCGACATGTTGTTGGGCACTGGTTAAATGTTACTGCGCCGGTTGTCCAATTGATTGTGGGGTTGTGGTGTACCAACCAGTCATGTCCCAAGAGCATGTCCGTTCTCCCAATGTCCAGTACCATTGCTTCCATGGTTTCCTGATGTGCTCCCAAATCCAGTTTGACTTCGGCAAGTTGGCTCGCTTTCTGTTGTCGATTTGGTGATCCATCCGCATTTAGAATTGCTATGGGTGGTATTCCTCGTGTGGGGAGGTTCTGTTCACGTACTATTCTGGGATGGATACATGTGTGTTCACATCCGCTGTCAACCTCAGGTCGGATAACCTTTGGTCCTCGTCGTGTTTTGAGCTGAGCCAACAGCCTGATTTCTCATCTTTTCGGAGGTTTATCTCCCTTCACAATCTTAGTTGACGCAGCGGCTCACTTGGCAGGGATGACATAGGTTCTATTGTCTGCAGTCATACAAGGCAAGCAAGTCCGTTTAATAGATAAGGGTCGCGACTTAGCGTCGTTTAATCAGACCCTTCGGGAAAATCCTTCTCGTCGGCTTCTAAGATTGTGGTTTCATCATTCTCGGCATCTTCCTCGGACACCTTCCTAACCCTTCCGGAGTTCTTCTTTGGCTTGCGGCAGTTGCACGCGATATGGCCTTCTTGGTCACAGTTGAAACACTTGCGACCATCTTTCTTCTTTGGAGCGCTACAGTCTTTAGCCAGATGACCGAAGCGTTGACAGTTGTAGCAATGGGCTACTCCTGCTTTGTCGATCTCCATGGCCTTTCCCTGACCGCCATAAGTGGTACCCAATCCGGTGCGCATGTCGCCGCCACCTCGGATGACCAGTGTGTGTCCTTCCATCTGTTGTCCCTTGTTTCGGATCTCCTTTGCGTAATCAGTGTACGTCTTGCCATTGCTAGCCACTTGTTCAGAGATTCTGCGGTTGACGTTTTTCTCTAGGATGTATTTCCCAGTTTCTTCGCCAAGGTTTGACAGTCCCAAGAGTTCTTCAAATTCATCCAAGAATTCATCAACGGTACGTTTCTCTTGTTTCAGGACTTCGAGTCTCGCTTTGGCAGCGACTGACTTGTTGGCGATGGAGAATCGTGTGGCGATATCATCGGAAAAACCTAGCCAGGTGATGTTCTCATTGTCAACGGCAAGAGCGTCTAACTTGTTACTGGCCCAGTGTCTGCCGGACCCTTCCATCATGTGGGATAGCACCGCAAGAATCTTCTGATCATCTGTGAGGCTCTTTTGGAACCTGATGTATAGTTTGGTGCCTTTCCACCACTTGTCAAAGGTGTATCTGTCCTTGAACATCCCAGGATCCTTGATGATCTTGGATGTATCCATTGTTTGTACAGCCGGGGCTTCTGCCATGTCTAGAGTCTGCGGAGGAGAAGAGGGGTCGGGTTGTTGGGATGAAGATGGGGTTTGGGATACAGGTAAGGATTGAAAATGAGTCCCTGTTCTAGGCCTCTGTTCGATATCTGACTGCGCGGAGTCAAAAGTAAATTTGTCAGGGGACTCGTCGGCGGAATCGGTGGCAAAACGTTGCCCAGCGGTTGTACTTGGTCTGTTGTTCTTCGGTGGTGAAGTGGGCGTAGATCTGCTGCTTCGAGTAAGATGTGATGATGTGGCTCTGGGACGTGTTGATGTGAGCGTCCTAATCAATCTTCTGATAATGGTTGTCTGGACACCAATAAACTCTCTGATCTCTGTGATCCGACCTGTCTGAGGTCCTTCTTGAACGCGAAAGCTTTCGAGTTCGTTCTGTCGGGCATTGTAACGCGTGATCTGGTGTTGCCGAGCAAGATGGATGCTCTCTGCTATCTCGCCATGGGGGCGATGTTCGTTGTTGTCTAGTTCTTCGTCAAGCACCTGCTGTAGGATGCGACGGATCTCCGATTCGATATACTGCTGGATGAGTGTAAAATTGATACTGTCTCGAGGACTTAGCTCCTCCTGTCGGGCTTCTGGCGTGCTGAATGGGTTACTGGTGAAGTCTTCAAAGAAGCGCGACATCTTGACTTGTCTGGTAGTTGCTCTCTTCGCTCTGGGCGAACCTAACGAGATTTAGCAACTTGTTATGCTTAACAAACCATTCCAAGGTTCGGGCAGAGTATGCAGGAAGTGGAAAGGCGAAGAGCAATGTGATTGCTAAATCTAAGGAATCTACTACAGTACAAGAGGTTTATATAGGTACTGACTATAGGTGGTAGCGGATGAGTCAGTACTGCGGAAGGCAGTGCGCATGAGTAAGGCGACTGCGGAAGGCTATGTATAGTGAGTAAGCTGACTGCGGAAAGTGAGTCAGCACGGGAGCGAAGTATACTAAAGGGGATGATGAAGTAATGTAATGAGTCAGACTGGGAATCGAAGGTTGCGAAAGTAGACATTGGACATAGTGAGTTCGTAAGAGGGCGCCGAGTCGGGCCGATAAGTAAAAGATATGACGTGGTCCTCATACTGTAGAGTCTGTAACAATCCTCTTGTGCCCAACAGCCTCCACTGATGCCCAAATGGCGTCCTTGTGCCCAACGGCCTCTTCTCACGCCCCCACTGGTGCCCAACTGCCACCTCTCGTGACCTGTGGTCACTGTTAACGCCCAATGGCATCTCTTCTGCCCAATGGTGTCCCTTTGTGCCCAGCGGCATCCTCATTCCCAACGGTGTCCTCTCATCACCACTTTTGCCCAACGGCCATCCCTAGTGCCCAACAGCCTTCACTCATGCCCAACGGCCGTCCCTCATGCCAAACGGCCCCCACTCGCACCAATGGCCATCCCTTCATCCCCAACGCCCTTGACGCATGCCAATGCCCTCGGCTCGTGCCCAATGGCCGTCCCTCATGCCCAATGGCCGTCCCTCATGCCCAATGGCCGTCCCTCGCTCCCAACGGCCCCCACTAGTGCCCAACAGCCCTCACTCAGGCCCAACGGCTGTCCCTTGTGCCCAACAACCCCTACTTCCGCCCAACAGCCCTCACTCATGCCCAATGGCCGTCCCTCATGCCCAACGACCCCTACCCCCGCCCAACGGTCCTCACCCACGCCCAACGGCCATCCCCCATGCCAAATGGGCCCCACTTTTGCCCAACGGCCCTCACCTGCGCCCAATGGCCATCCCTTGGTCCCAGTGGCCCCTACTTTTGTCATTCCCAATGGCCGCCCCTCATGCACAACGGCGTCTCTTCTGCCCGACGGCCTCTTCTTGTCCTCAACTGCCTTTCTCTGCCCCCAACGGCCTTCCTCTGCCCCCAATGGCATCCTCTTGTCGCCACTTCTGCCCAGTGGCCCTCTCATGCCCAATGGTCCTCACTCATGCCCAACAGCATCCTCTCTTTCCCAACGGCCCTCTCTCATACCCTCCTCATGCCCAATGGTGTCCACTCACACCCAACGGCCTCCCCTATGATCTGCGCTTCCTTAGCTTCTCAGTATATAGTAACCATTGTATGTAAATAATTTTGCAGCAATATATTTGATTTCGAGCATCCATTCCTTGTATTGATAAGTATCCAAGATTTGAATTGATATGTTGCACTGGTAGCTCTTGTAGACTCCTACTATGAGGAGCTATGGTAGCTTGACAGACAGGTATGGACAGCTACATCAGCAAACCCTGATTTTTCACAGTAGTAAACTGTAGCAAACACACCCAAACTTGTAGGGTCCTGTAGGGTCATAGTGATCCATAGAGACTGTAGTGCTGTAGTGCTGTAGTGCTGTAATGGTAGGTAGGGTCATAGTGTACAGTAGTATTGGAGTGAGGTAGTACAGTAGTTGTATATTAATAGTAGGAATCCATACCATATAATCCAGCCAAAAAATGCAACCTTGGTATGTATTTCACTCTTAAAGATACTGTATAGAACTGCGAGGGTGGAGTAGACAAAGTATAATATTTCAACTATGTGAAACATGAATCTAAACTAAGCACCGTGACTGCGCACCCCCTAGCCTCCTCACATGTCCCTCTGTTCTTGCATATGTCGCACCCTTCACTCATGTCCCACCGTCCTTCTGCTGTTGTCTGACCTGTCTCTCAGTGTGTTATCACGCATCCCGCACCATCTCCCCTTGCGCCCTATTGGCTGTTCCACCGTCTGTCAGATGTTCCGCCGTTCTTGCACATGTTCCACCCCACGCACATGCTGCCATCCTTGTGCTGTGGCCATTTCAGCACCCCTCCCCACATTATCCCTACCCCCGCCGTTGCCACGTCCCCTTGTGCCCTATTCGCCCTCCTGCAGCTCTTGCACATGTCCTGCCCCACCTGTGTCCTGCTGGTCTGTTAGTATGGGTGGTGTGGCACAGAAGGGTGCTCACCGGTAGTGGGGCCTGCATGGCTGGCATGTGAACAGAGAGAGGAGGGGTTGACGAGAAAGATGACACACGGGAGGTGATGGAGGGGGGTCAAAGGGATGTTGAATTAGACTTTGGCAATTGTTCGATGTTCGGCCATGTGCCTGGAGCTTGCCAAAAGTCGAACAATAATACCCAAACCCAGATCAACATTCCATCACCTCCCTCCAGCACGTCCCCATCTTCCTTGTCAACCACAGCCATTTCTCGCCCCAAACGGCTGCCTCTGTCCCCTACAGCTTCCTCACGCACCCAACGGCTGCCTGTCGCACCCAATGGTTGCCTGTCGTGCCCAAAGGTCGTCTCTCATCTCCAATGGCCGCCTCTCGCCTCCAACGGCCTCCTCACTTTCAAGGGCTGCCTCTCGTCTCCAACAGCCACCTCTCACCTCCTGGCCTCTCTCGTGCCCAACGGCAGTCTCTCATCCTCTACGGTCTTCTCAGGCTCCCTCTCACCTCCAACAGACGCCTCTCACCCCCAACAGCCTCCTCTCACCTCCAACGGCTGCCTCTCATCTCCAACGGCCGTCTCTCATCCTTGACGGTCTCCTCAGGCTTCCTCTCGCCTCCAACAGCCTTCTCTCACCTCTGACAGACTTCTCTCACCCCCAACGGCTGCCTGTCGTGCCCAATGGCCATCTTCCATCTCCAAGGGCCTCCTCTCACCTCCAACGGATGCCTCTCTTCTCCAATGGCCGTCTCTCGTCCTCAACGGTCTTCTCAGGCTCCCTCTCGCCTCCAACAGCCTCCTCTCACCTCCAACGGACTTCTCTCACCCCCAATGACTGCCTGTCGTGCCCAACGGCCATCTCTCATCTCCAACAGCCCCCTCTCACCTCCAACGGCCTCCTCTCATCTCCAATGGCCTCCTCTCACCTCCAACAGCCGCCTCTCATCTCCAATGGCCACCTCTCACCTCCTGGCCTCTCTCTCGTGCCCAACGGCCGTCTCTTGTCCTCTACGGTCTCCTCAGGCTCCCTCTCGCCTCCAATGGCCTCCTCTCGCCTCCAACAGCCTCCTCTCACCTCCAACAGCCGCCTCTCATCTCCAACGGCCACCTCTCACCTCCTGGCCTCTCTCTTGTTCCCAGTGGCTGTCTTTCGTCCTCTACAGTCTCCTCGGGCTCCCTCTCACCTCTAACGGCCTTCTCTCATCTCCAATGGCCGGCCCTTGCCTCCAACTGTCTTTCCTTGCTTCTAACAGCCTCTCCTCACCTCCAACGGCCGCCTCTCGCCTACAACAGCCTCCTCTCACCTCCAATGGACGCCTCTTATCTCCAATGGCCATCTCTCATCCTCTACGGTCTCCTTGGGCTCCCTCTCACCTCCAACGGCCTCCTCTCACCTCCAATGGCCTCCTCTCACCTCCAACAGCCGCCTCTTGTCTCTAACGGCTGCCTCTCACCTCCTGGCCTCTCTCTCGTGCCCAACGGCCATCTCTCATCCTTGTTATATCCATCTCTGAATCTCCGATCCACTCCGATAGTCCTCCGACATTCCGGACATCCGTTACCTCCGCATCTCCGCACGTTGCCATCGTGCATTTCATATTCATAACTCCATGCCTTTATGCATTTCATATTCATATTCCCATTTACTTATGCATCGCCTTTTTCGCATGGTCCGTTGACCGACATCTCC
Source organism: Entoloma clypeatum (assembly GCA_963565915.1). Taxonomy (NCBI): domain Eukaryota; kingdom Fungi; phylum Basidiomycota; class Agaricomycetes; order Agaricales; family Entolomataceae; genus Entoloma; species Entoloma clypeatum. Next base: position 4,480,182 of record OY751490.1, on the reverse strand, counting down.
GATGTTCATTACAGTCGCTGGCAACTTATGCCACAACTCCGGACCTACTCCGACCATCTCCGTAAAGTAATATCATTTAGGTATTTAAGCTTGTACCATACCTGTAGTTCCTCAGTTCGAATATCAACAAAGTTCACTCCTCTACTCCCCGTTCATGCCAGAGATCCTCGCTGTGGTACAATACGCCGACGACATCCTCATCTACTGCTCTTCCTCCATCGTTACCCTTCGACAAGCTCAGTACTGTGTCCGAGTCACAACTCCGACATCGTCCGACCATTTCCACGTCAACGTGTCTCTCACCAAGATCTTTCCGAGGACCTCCGCACCTCCGACCTCTTCTCCGACCTCCTGAAATTGGGACACCTTATCCAACAAACGGCGGCACAACACATACATTGAAGCCACGTCCCTCCCCTTTGTCATTCCTCCGCATTTCCGGAGTTCCGCTCCGGTCTCAGTCCTACGTCCGACCTCCGACGGACTCCGATGAAGCTCCGACTTTTCACCTACTTAACAGTATATTCAAACTCAAACCATTTTTGGATTCCTGCTAGTCATGGCACTCCGAAACACCAAGACAGCAAAAGCCGCAGAAGCTGGCACTTCTAGGCAACAGGTTCTACAAAATGTTGAACAACATTTAACAGAACTATCCCCCGTAACTCCCACTACTCCGACACCTCCAGGTTTTCAGCCCATCACATCTCCGCATAATATTCCGATCCCCACTTCCCCCATAGAATCTGCACCCCCGTCTCCTCAGAATATTTTCGGCCCACAAGACCTTGCGGATGCTTTCCTCTTAATGACCAATGAACTCAAACGCAGCAAAGGTCACAAGCATCATAAAAAGGCTAAGGATCCGGACACCTTTGACGGTTCCGATCCCCGGAAACTGAACCAGTTCATCCTCCAATGCACATTGTTCTTCCGCGACAACTCCGAGTATGACGATGACTCTGCCAAAATCACTCTCGCCATCTCTTTCCTCCGAGGCACAGCTCTCGATTATTTCGAGCATTTCATCATCGAACCAGACCCGGACAACCCCCCGGACTGGCACAAAGATTGGTCCGCATTCCTCCGCACGCTCCGCACAGAATTCGGGGTCATTGACCCCATTGCGGATGCTGCCGACTCTCTGGACAATCTCAAAATGCGCGAAAATCAACATATTCTCAAGTATAATATCGAGTTCACACGCCTTGCTGCCAAAACACACTGGGACAGCTCCGCCCTGCATCACCGGTACTACTCCGGGTTGGCGGAGCGGATTAAAGATGTCCTTGGGACTCAAGCAAAGCCAAGCATGTTACCAGCACTTAGGGAGCTAGCACAGACTATTGATGCTCGCCACTGGGAACGTCATCGCGAGAAATCCCGCTCCGACAAATCCGCATCCAAATCCGACAAATCCGAAGCTAAAACCCCCTCCGCAAACTCCGATAAAAACTCCAAAGCCAAACCGCAGACACAGAACCAGGGCAAACAGTCGAAGCCTTCCTCCGCTCCCAAGTCCGACATCTCCGACAAACTCGGAAAAGATGGAAAGCTAACTCCGGAGGAACGCAAACGCCGTTTTGACAACAACCTCTGTATGTTTTGTGGCAAAGCTGGACACGTCGCGAAAGATTGCCTGAAGTCTTCGTCCTCCGCCTCTAAGGCTAAGGCGCGCGCTGCCCAAGCCAAGACCACGGACGAAACAAAAAATTAGCGGGCAGTCCACAGGACTCTGTACGGCCTGAGGACTGCGTTGAACCCATCCGTACTACCGCTCTACTCAACGCTTCCGCTCTTTCCGATCCCAATTCCCTCCGTGTCCGACTTACATCTCCGCTTATCTCCGATTCTTCTCCGATAGCCGCCCTTGTGGACTCCGGCTCTACTCATTGTTTTATTGACTCCCGTTATGCTTCATCCTATAAACTCCCTTTCACCTCCATACCTCCGATCGAACTTAAATTATTTGATGGAACGTCCAACTCCGTCATTACTCAGGCGGTTGATCTCCCTGTATACTTTTCCTCCGGTGAATATATGGCCATTACAGCCTACGTGACTCCGCTCGATTCCTCCTGTTCTATGGTTCTTGGATACAACTGGCTCACCCGCTACAATCCTATGATTGACTGGGTATTGGGCAGTATTACTTTCCGTCCACAGCTCTTGAAGGAGTCTCCGACCTTGACGTCTTCTGCCAGGTCAGCTCCGCTACCTCCGCAGACCTCTCCCGATACTCCGACCTCCGACTCCGGCACACCCGCTGCTACTCCAGATGTTGTCCCGAATATTGCATTGATAAATGCAGCCGCATTTGTGCGCGCTTGCAAAGTTCCGGGTGCCCAATCCTCCCGAATTCACCTCTCCGACCACACGATCTCCACCCAATCTGTTTCTATGTCCGAGGAACCTCCGGACCTCTCCCATATCCCAGAGGAATATCACGATTTTGCCGATGTTTTTAGCAAGACAAAAGCAGACACCCTCGCTCCGCATCGTCCGTATGACCTCCGCATCGAGTTAGAAGACGGATCGACTCCCCCTATTGGCCCTATGTACTCCATTTCACAATCCGAACTATCTGCCCTGCGAAACTTCATAGACGAACATTTGGCCATTGGTTTCATTCGCCCCTCTCGCTCTCCGCATGGCGCTCCGGTCCTCTTTGTCCGAAAGAAGGATGGTTCCCTCCGCCTGTGCGTCGACTATCGGGGCCTGAACAAAGTTACCAAGAAGGATCAATACCCTCTTCCGCTCATCTCCGACCTCCTTTCCACTGCCGGAAAAGCGCGTGTTTATACCACTCTCGATCTCCGGCATGCATATCATCTTGTCCGCATTGCCGACGGAGATGAATGGAAAACCGCTTTCCGCACTCGTTACGGATCGTTTGAATGGCTTGTTATGCCTTTTGGACTATCCAACACCCCTGCCGCTTTTCAGCGATTTGTGAATGATATCTTCAGTGACCTCCTCGATGTTACAGTGGTGGTCTACCTCGACGACATTCTCATTTACTCCGATGACCCCGCCAAGCACCCCAACGATGTCAAGGAAGTTCTCCGACGTCTCCGCAAGAACGGACTTTACGTCCGCTCCGACAAGTGCGAATTTTCTGTCGACACAGTCGAATATCTTGGTTTCATCCTTTCTCCCTCCGGTCTCCGCATGTCCGAAACCAAGGTGAAGACCATTCAAGAGTGGCCTGAACCTCGGAAAGTGAAGGACGTACAGTCTTTCCTTGGATTCGCAAATTTCTATCGACGTTTCATCCACGGTTATTCGGACATCGTTGTTCCGCTCACCCGACTCACCCGGAAGGGTACTCCGTTCCGTTTCTCCGACTCCGCATGGAGTGCGTTCAACGAGTTGAAGCTCGCTTTTACCAAAGCACCGGTCCTCACTCATTGGATTCCTGATCGACCTATTATCATCGAGACGGACGCCTCTGACTATGCACTTGGTGCTATTTTGTCCATCCGGACCTCCGACGAGGAGATACACCCAGTAGCGTTCCACTCCCGCACCTTCACCGCCCCGGAACTCAACTACAACACGCACAACAAGGAGTTACTTGCTATCCATGAAGCATTCAAGGTATGGCGACATTACCTTGAAGGCTCCGCTGCTCCAATCAACGTTGTCACGGACCACAAGAACCTGGAGTACTTCGCCACTACAAAGGTTCTCACCCGCCGACAGGCCCGGTGGTCCGAGTTCCTCTCTCAGTTCAATCTCTTGATTCGCTTCCGCCCCGGACGTCTCGGTACCAAGCCGGACTCTTTGACTAGACAATGGGATGTCTATCCCAAAGAGGGGAATAGCGACTATGCATTGGTAAACCCAAGCAACTTCCGACCAGTCTTTTCCCAAGAACAGCTGTCCGCATCTCTCCGAGCTACGGAGTTGTTCACCCCTGTTCTCCGCGCCACAGTCATAATGGACATTGAACAGTTGCACTCCGACATCCTCCGTTCACTCCCATCCGACCCAATCTATGCCGACCATCTCAAGGAGCCCAAACCGCACTGGTCCGTAGACTCCGACGGTTTCCTCTGTCATAGTGGTCGCATTTATGTCCCCGACTCCGATAACCTCCGGCTCCGCACCCTCCGCAACAAGCACGACCATATTCTCTCCAGACACCCCGGACAGAACAAGACAGTTAGTCTCATTCAACGAGATTATACTTGGCCTGGTGTTCGAGACTTTGTCAAAAAGTACTGCAAATCCTGCACCACTTGCATGTGCTCTAAACCCCAACGCCACAAGCCCTATGGTATGCTGAAGCAACTCCCAGTTCCGAACCTTCCGTGGAACTCCATATCCATGGACTTCATCAAGACACTTCCGACCTCCAGCGGTTTTGACGCAATCCTTGTTATTGTTGACCGAATGACAAAACAAAGCATTTTTGTTCCGACTATGATCCACTGCACCTCCGAAGATCTAGCCACCTTGTTCATCCTGCATGTGTTCTCCAAGCACGGAGTACCGGAGCATGTCACCTCCGACCGAGGCCCGGACTTCGTCTCCCGCTTTTTCCGCTCCCTCAGAAAAGCCCTCAACATGACTCTGCACTTCACCTCTGGCTACCATCCTGAAGGCGACGGTCAAACCAAACGTACCAACCAGACCTTGGAACAGTACCTCCGCATTTTCTGTAACTATCAACAGGACAACTGGTCCGAACTACTTCTGCTTGCAGAGTTCGCGTACAACAATGCTCCGAGTGCTACGACCGGGATCTCGCCCTTCTTCGCCAATAAAGGTTATCATCCGAACCTCTCCGTCCATCCAGAGCGCGACCTCGCATCCGCCCGTGCCCGACAATTCGTCGTAGACCTGGACGAGCTTCACCAAGAACTCAAATCTACAATCCTAGAAGCTCAACGACGTTATCAAGGCCCCGCCGATCTCCAGCGTGCTCCGCCCCCTCCGCTCGAAGTAGGACAGCAAGCTTTTGTGAAGGCTAAGTTTTTCCGCACTACACGACCCTCCAAAAAGCAGTCTGAAAAGTACCTTGGCCCCTTTGACATCCTTGCCAGGAATGGTACACACTCTTACACCCTCCGACTTCACCCCGTCTTCCACATCTCCATGCTGGAGCCATCTGTTCCGAACGACATTCCGAACCGGACAGTAACTCTGCCTCCTCCGATTGACGTTGAAGGAGAAGTGGAATACGAAATCGCCGAAATCCTTGACACCAAACTGGATCGTCGGTGTTCTTGCAAACTGCTCTACCTAGTCCGTTGGCTAGGCTATGAAGGAACCGATGAGGAACAGTCCTGGCTACCCGCCACGGAACTTGAACACGCGACGGACTTAGTCGCGGACCTCCACTCTGCGTATCCAAACAAACCGGGCCCCTTATCCCACCTATAGAAGCGCGCAAGACTCTCATATTGCAAAAAATAATAAAAATAATGAAAAGGAACTAGAGGGGGGAGGGGCTACTGGGTTTTGGCCTTTTTGGCCGGCGGACCCTCATCCTCCGACCCTTCCTCCGACTCCTCCGTTTTTTCCCCTGTTTCTTCCTCTGCTTTCCTCGCCTGCTTTTTCTCCTCCTCCATTTTCTCCGCTTGCAGTTCTGCAAGCTCCCCCTCGTCCAACCCCTTGTCCTTCTCCTCGTCCTCTTCCTCGTCCTCTTCCGCACTTTTTGCCTCCCCTCTGTCATCCTCCGACTCCGGAGCCGCCGCCTCCAGCAAGAAGTTCTGGTAGGCGAGGTGGTTGTTTAAAATTTGCAGCTGCCGGAGCAGCGCCCAACCGACCCTCGCCGACCGCTCCTCTCTCTCCTCCAGAGCCTCCCGGAGCTCCCGGAGCTCCTCCGCGACCCCTGCGCCACAGCATCTTTTCGCCCCGCTCGGGCTCGCGACCTCCGCGACGGCCTCCTTCGTCTTCCCCCATTTCCACTTCGCCCTCGTCTCGCCGGGTTTCAGGCAAACCTGTTTGCCGTCTTTACACCGCTGGCATGCGGTGCCCTTCCCCTGCCTAAGGAGACTGTCAGTAAGAAAAAGAAGATGAAAAAAGCGGGTACTCACAATGCCCACTTGCACTCCACCTTCGCCTGCGCACAGGCCTGACACGCCTCCCCCTGGACCTCCGATTCCTCTGCTCCGCTCTCCGCCCTCTGTTTCCCCGCCTTCTTCGCCCTCTTCCTCTCCGCCTCCGCCTCTGCTTTCTTCTTCGCCTCTGCCTCCCTCGCCCTCCTCTCGGCCTCCGCCTTCTTCCTTGCCTCCGCCTCCTCCTTCTCCTTGCATATCTGCGCCAGACGGCGCAGGAGCTCCTCTTCGGAGTCGTCTAGGTTGGCGCTGGATCGGGTGGGCTGTGTGCTCGAGCCTTGGGGCATGTTGGTGGTAACTGGAAGAAACCCTTGAAGCCGCTCATCTCCGTTAAATAACCGAGACCACATGACCTTGTTTATTTTCTCGTGGTCTTCCATGGGTGTCAGACCTAAGAGGGGAATACTGTTATATCCGTCTCCGAATCTCCGATCCACTCCGATAGTCCTCCGACATTCCGGACATCCGTTACCTCCGCATCTCCGCACGTTGCCATCGTGCATTTCATATTCATAACTCCATGCCTTTATGCATTTCATATTCATATTCCCATTTACTTATGCATCGCCTTTTTCGCATGGTCCGTTGACCGACATCTCCGATGTTCATTACAGTCGCTGGCAACTTATGCCACAACTCCGGACCTACTCCGACCATCTCCGTAAAGTAATATCATTTAGGTATTTAAGCTTGTACCATACCTGTAGTTCCTCAGTTCGAATATCAACAAAGTTCACTCCTCTACTCCCCGTTCATGCCAGAGATCCTCGCTGTGGTACAATACGCCGACGACATCCTCATCTACTGCTCTTCCTCCATCGTTACCCTTCGACAAGCTCAGTACTGTGTCCGAGTCACAACTCCGACATCGTCCGACCATTTCCACGTCAACGTGTCTCTCACCAAGATCTTTCCGAGGACCTCCGCACCTCCGACCTCTTCTCCGACCTCCTGAAATTGGGACACCTTATCCAACAAACGGCGGCACAACACATACATTGAAGCCACGTCCCTCCCCTTTGTCGTTCCTCCGCATTTCCGGAGTTCCGCTCCGGTCTCAGTCCTACGTCCGACCTCCGACGGACTCCAACGAAGCTCCGACTTTTCACCTACTTAACAGTCCTCTATGGTCTCCTCATGTGCCCATGGCTGCCTCTCGCTTCCAACACCTCCCTCTCATCTTCAATGGCCGCCTCCTGTCTCCAACTGCTGTCTCTCACTTCTAACAGCCTCCCCTCACCTCCAATGGGGTGAGCTGCAAGTCTTTCCTATCCAAAATCTGCCACATTTACTGATGTGCCCCCCGCAGCACTTCATTTCCAGTATCTAGAGAGCCAATGGATATATTTACATGTTCGTAGCATAGAGAAACTTTATAATTATTTTTAATTTTTCATGCAACATCATCATCTGAACAGTGTGATTTCTACACCAGCTATACTACTGGTTGTGGACCCAGAGTAGCTGTCTATAGTACTGGCTGCCTCCTACAGGACACTACAGAATGCTACAGAGTAGCCTGCCAGCCTACCAGGGTCCTCTGTAGTGACCCTGGTCACTACAGAGCTTCCTGTTTCAAATACCCTGTTCTACCACACTACAACACTCTGTAGTGCTCTGTAGTACTCCCAGGGCCAATCAGGTTTTGCTGATGTATGGAGAGCTACAGTAGCTTGGCTGTGAGCTACTGATCACTATGTAATGGGGACTTGTATATGAAGCTACACTTGGCTACCACGTCTATGTAGGGCTATATACTCAAGTGGCTTTTTCCTGATGCCAGCGGTGCGTGAGAAAGTTAACTTCAGATTTCCTTACCTCCGAGTCGCTGTTCTGATGTCAACAATGGTTGAAAGATGACAGACGTGAAATCTGGGACATTCCCCACGCACACAACTGAAGGTGACAATATTTCAACAGAGCGGGAAAATCGAGAACAGTGGGCACTGGGATGTTTGTTTGTTTGGTTGTGTTGTGAGCGCTGTCAGCCTCGAACGAGAGGAAACTTTCCGACGTGAGTCTCCACTTGGTTTTCATTCCCAACTCATATTTAGACATGATATACAATTCCTGTTAAGCACACAATGGCCCGCAACTGTTTGCGTTGCGTGGCACGCAATGCACGCAACGCCCGCAACTCGCGCGCACGGCACGCAACTTCTCCTGTGCCCACCGCGAGACTAACGCCGTCTTTTCACGCCTGTTTCTCTTTTGCCATTCGTATTTCATAGGCGGACCCTCGACTTTAGTCGCCTCCTACCTCGCCCGCGCCCGCGGCTCCAGCGAACCAGAGCTCTCCATCTCACGCGTCAAAGACTTGGAACAGTTCATCCGGGAATGTCAGGCCTTCATCTTGGACAACGGCCACATCATAACGAACGAACTGGACGGAGAGCTTTTCCGGCTGCGCGTGCGGTTCGAGGAGCTGTTGGGGAATGCGAATGGGCGAGCAGTTCCTCTGAGCCTTTACGGGCAAAGCTCACTGTTGACCATTTGAATTTGCTCATCGGGATGCAGGGAACGCAGGTTGTCACCACCGGTTTAACCAGGGCTCGCGTTTTGTCCCTTTCTGTCTTCTTTTCTCCTCACCTGGTATACGCGCCGAATGGACCTCCTTCTGTCACTGTTCATTCACATTTTCACTTCGTTCTCTACTGTTCTCTCCGCCACCAACTTATTTCCAATCTTGAAGATTGGAAATTAAGTTCCCTTAGATATTAATTCTTCTGTTGACCATTGTACTACCCGCTTTTATGTGACACTCCTTTATAACACCCCGTTCCAATTTACTTATTATCCAGGCTCCCAACTTACTCCTGGTTTTCGCTGCATCTGGGTGGTTGGGTTACGTAAGAATGAACAAGACTTATGTTCTTCCATGAGTCCCGCTACATAGTCCCAACTCTTCAAGTTGTTCCAAACATTTCGTACAGAACAGCAGATACCGAAATCTCATGAATATGATGCAACGATTGGAAGCAACGCATAAGCGCCTTTGGAAACAGGAGGCGAATCCCACAGTGCAATCCGGCTCGGATATCACTTGCTTGGTCCCCGAGCTCTCTCGCGAGACACTCTTCGTTCGAGATGAATATATTAAGATATGGGAATACGTGGAGGAAGTCAGGATGCTGAAGTTTCCTAGGATTGGTGGTTTAGTGCTTGTAGGCCAACCAGGGGTCGGTGAGCGCAGCTGAGATGTTTGCAAGACTGATTTCAAAGTTGATCTTCCGCAGGTAAATCCCTCTTTCTGAAATATGCTCTCGGGATGGCATCATCGAAAAAGATCCCTGTGGTGTTCTGTAACACCTCAGATACCTGCTGGTGTATCGACGATTCTGGCTGCCGAGTTGTCCCACTTACATCGCGTTGCAAATTCCCAGACAACTCCCTTGTCTTGGTTGATTCGACGCCTAACATGAAATCTCTTCCTGAAATCTTCTCGACCGATGGCTTTTGTGGATACGTCATACATGCGACATCTATGGACAGCACGCACTGGTACCATTGGGCAAAGGAGAGGTCCGCTCGGGCTTGGGTTATGGGAGGTTGGACGAAGGATGAGGTGTCTCGGCTGCAGTGAGTGAACTTATAGATGCTTATGCACTATCAAAATGCCTGATGAACACACCAGGAAACTCATTGAGAATCAGTCGCCGGAGTGTCCGTGGAAGGCAAAGGATATGTACTACTCCCCGCTGGAGCTTTTTGACCTCCTTGGTCCCTCAGCGAGAACCTGCTTCAGTGACTATTGGGATTGCGTCAAATCGGGCCAAGGCCCTGTGGCCGATTTCGTCGATGATTTCGATCCTACGGTTTTGCTGCTCGATCCCCACAGCTTCTCACTAGTAGCGATTGGTGTCAATGTGCCCAACCTTGAACAAGACGCGACCTTCCATAGGTTCTTTTTCGGCTCGAATACCAACGGATCGAACCCTGTCAAGACACCTCATCTCTCGTACGAGATCCCTACCCCCTTCCTCCGTCGCCTGTTTGTGAAATACTTCCGTCACCTCCAAAAGGAAGAACAGAAAGAATTTGCCAGGTGCATCTCAGGCCCTTCAGGCTCTCTATACGATCAGATAGCCCGGATGTTTTATCAATCGATTGTTGTCGATGTTGTTGAATCTTCGGAGATGGCCCATAATTGTTATGTCTGCAACGCTCCTGTCGAACCTGCGTTCCAACTTGGTCCAGGCCTGCACTGTGCTTTCACTGCGGTCGACGTGGACGGTGCCTTCACTCCCGAGGACAACAAAATTTATATCCCTCCGAATGGTTTCCCGTCTCTCGACGCCTTCGTTGTCACTGAGAACAAGCAACGCGTCACACTTCTCCAAATGCCGATGGCGCAGGAGCACAATCTCAAACCCAGCAGCATTCAGAAGATCGTCGAGCTGTTTCCTAAGGATACGAGGAGTTCAATCAAGTGGTCTTTCCTGTTTGTAACACCAGACGAGCGTGCAGAGACGGTAGCGCAAAACTTCGCCAGGCCCAGTGCCCTCAAATGGTTCACGGTTGAGGGGGATCAGGTAGACGTAGGGATTGGCTGGATGGTCATAAAGGCTAATGATCAATCTATCAACGATGTGTTGGTGAGTCATCATTTCGCTCGCACCAACCTTCCTTCTGAATTCTTTCATTGTGCTGGTCCAGTTTATCTTGTCATATCCGATCTAGACGACGTCTAGACCAGACGGAGTAAATATCTCAATACGGAATGCACTTTGCCAGCGCCGCCAAAAAAATCCCTTGCATTTACGAGATCCAAAGTCAATATTCCATCAGATCCTTGTGATCGACTGACAATACTGTACAGTAGGGATGAATGGGGTTGCACAGTCATTCACTGTTGAACAGTTCTCGCAAAAAGCATTAGATGCTGTTGTCTCATAGCGAGAACTGTCGTATCATGACGTCGTACCAGGACCTTGTTTCGTTCTCTCTCTCTTCGCAGTTTATAGCCTGAAAATGACCCGACTTCCTGCCCTACCTTGGCCCTGTCGTTGAGCGTTGGCTACCTTATCCACATCATCCGATGACCATGATGATGCCTGTTGGGCGTCGTGCTTGATGACAACATCCCGCCCGTCACATTCCAGCCGCCTCCTATCTCTTGGGTCTCCGCTCCGTGGCAGCGGGGACCCTGTCGTCAACCCGAATCTCTCCTGATCTCTCCTCGGAACTTGATTAGACTGGGTGTCTTGTTCGCTTCCGAATTGCGTGCAAAAGCGTTGTACATGTCTTACGAAACACCCTCGGGAATCTATCCATTTTCTCACTTGCCATGGTTATCTCCATATCTCGCCCGCCTCATCAAGTCTGGGAAAACTTGCGACAACACGGATGGTCGCGGAAACACATGGCCACTTTGATGATAGGGAATCATGTACACCCTAATATGAATGAAGACCCCAGCTCTTTGATCTTTGAAGAGGCTCGTACCCTGGCTTCAAAGGATGTGGCCACAAGGCGAAGACCACCCACCTGTGGGTCCTGCAGTGACGATGTCGAACACCACGCCCTCCGCTGAAGTTCGTCCCCCTCCTTCGTCTCCCGATATGCGGCACCTTACTCCTCCTGGTGCCTCGGGAGGAGGAGGCCGCCGTCGCACCAGGCGTTTGTCGGATGACTTATACCATCCCAGTCAGGCGTCTGCCTGGGATGGTAGAGAGGTGCCGCCGGAACTGAGGCTGGGCGCACCTTTACCGCCTATGCCGCCTGGGCTGCCTGGAGACCAAATAAACGTCGAGGGTAGTACCGATCAAACGATAAGGCGGGCCCCCATGGCCAGGACGAAGACGGCCGAGACCTACTATTCGTTTCCCCCTAGTCCACGCTCTGATACCAACTATATCGCCCCTCCGGGGCGGGGGGTGAGAACGCGATCTGGCGCCTTGTGGGCCAACCGTTGAACGTTTCGCTTTTTTTCTTCTTCTGGGTGTTTAGGGCGTTGCGCGTCGGTCTGTGGGTGAAAGGCTTCACCCGACGCTCGAGACGGCTCGGAAGGAGAAAGATAAATACGTAGCGAAGGCAAAGGCGACGGGGTACGCGTTGAACGTGGCTATTGGGATGCAGGTGGTTCTTGGAGTGTTGACGACGGATTTGTCTGCGGCCACGAGTGGCAGGCAGGTAAGGCGCCTTTGTTCATTATCATAAATGATTTTAAGTGACACTTAGACGTCCATATCGACCGCCGTTCTTGGTAAGGTTTATGAACCTGCCCTGAGATATGCGTCGCGAAACTGACTTGGACATTCCTCTTTTTTAGGTGGGTTCTCCACCATGGCCGCATCATACCTCGCCCGCGCCCGCGGCTCCAACGAGCCTGAGCTCTCGATGACGCGCGTCAAAGATCTGGAGCAGTTCGTCCGTGAATGTGAGGCGTTTATCATAGACAATGGACATATCACCACAAACGAACTGGATGGAGCGCTTTTCCGGCTGCAGAGTTGCTGGGGGAATGCTACTGGGTGAGCCGTTATTCTTTCGCCTTCTTTGGTGACTTTTTCTGTTGATCGCTGAACGTTGCTCGTCGGGTTGTAGGGAACGTAAGTTGGGGCCTGCAGTTTGAGCTGAAGTTAGATTGACCGATATCTCATCATATAGCCCGATTTTTTCCTTCTTGACACCCTTCTACCCTTTCTTCACTGCATTACAGACCACTCCTGCCTTTCTGCCCTCTCCACCTCTATTCTTACGCGAACATTCCACTTTGCTATCTCTCTCGTCACGCATCATTGTGCATGTTGGTCGTTGATGATCAGTCCAGCTTCAACCACCCTGGTATTTTCGAAAACGTGGGGCGCCTTGAGGGAGCAAAGCATATTATGACCCAATTGGGTACCAGCAGCCGTGACATCTTTCCCGGACTTTGGCGTTCATGTTATTCAAACTCAAAAAGGCCCATTCCCACCTCTGGAGAACCAATTACCAATCGCAAGCGTCGCCGCAGAGTGAAAGTTGGGGAAGCGTCGAGCAAAAGGAAAAGTCACTCCCTCAACTCTCCAGCTTTGAGCTCAGGCTCGTTCGCAGGACGGTCTGGCACAGCCAACTAAAGAATCCCCACCATAACGCGGCAGACGACATTCTAGGCAATGAACGACCTATCCACCGACATCGAACCCCACAAAGCCACCTCCATCCCGAAAACAGACCGAGACGAGCATCCACACATACGGCTCCACCAGGTCACGCGAGAGCCGACGCGGCCTCTTATCACAGAGCTCTTTGCAGTCAAGGAGCTGTGCAACCATTACGTCCAAGTCAAAGTCTATGGCTTGATTCACACTCGAAAACGCAAGCTCCCGAGGCCCACGGAATTTATCCTCAATGGAGGGCGAATTGGGCAAAGTCGACTCCGAACGACATGGAGGTAAGAGGTCAAAGTCACACAGCACACCTTGCTTCGTCGCATGGTCCCAGGTCATGTTTCTCAGCGTGAGGCGTGGAAGGGGGAGGTTCAACTCGTTTTGGGCGAGATCGTAAACTATGTGAGGAAAACTTTGAACACCCGATGACGAAGGGAGAGTGGGAATTCAACATACCATGATAGCGGTCTTTCCATACTGAGAGAAAGGCCACATCGCTTAGGGACGCGATAGATCTGACCTTGCATAGCATAAGTCGACGACGTGCAGCCTCCGAGTCAGACTGGGGGTGTTGAAAGACGTTGGACTTGTCCACATTGAAGAAAAGGGAAGTCGGCCTCTTCGTAGTAATCAGTCCAGACGTTTGGTTTGAACACGATGCATGTTTTCCGGTATCTGATATGTGCTTAGTGTATCACCGAGTTGAAGACAGAAATATGTTGGAAATACTTATGCTGACCCTTTTCGCTAGCGTTGCAAAACGTCTTAACGTCGTGACCTCCGAATACTACATCGCTTGTCCTCTGGATGGATGTTGTTGTCTCGTCCCTCAGCAGGACCATACAGTCGGCGGCACTGTTTTCGGAGAATTCGGATGATTACACGTTGGAACAGTTGTGGCAGTGCACGAACAATTTGGCTTTACTTGAGTTCATACTTGACCTGGGCTCGAATCTGGGGCTTTCTCAAGACAGGCGCCACCAACGACTGAGCCACAAGGCTCCCTGAAAATGGACACCAGCTTCACTCACCATCACCTCCCCAGATCTGGATGTACAGGTTCGCCACATACAGAGGAGGTCGAGTTGCAGGGCCCGTGATGCTGATACATGGTAAGGACAACCCGTTTATAACGAAGGGCATGCCGTAGTATCAAATATAACCCTAGCTAGCCCTTCTCCCGATGATCCCAAGTCCCGCGTGGCGAACTCGCCATAGGGAGTCAGGAGCTGGTTGTGCCATTCCCGCCCTTGCCTCGTCCTGACCGAAACGCAGTCGTAGAAGCCTTGCCTTCACGTCCGCTTCCTTGTATTTTGCTGGTGGGTTCGGTCAGGACTTGGTGCGGCGGGGGATTGAGGGCGGCCGCTGGTTGACCACGCGCGGAGAGGTGATGATCGTATTCTGTGATGGGATAGTTGCTGACACCTACAGAAGTATGAGTTCAAGTTGCCGCGGGGAGAGACACAGAGAGAGGAATACACACACAGACCAATAACTTGGGGATCCCTTTGTTCATCGAGACGGAAGTGTGTGATTTATTTCTCCTTCCCTCATTATGCCCGACGCTCGCCGCCATATATCCCTCCCCGCGATCATCTGGGGCTCTGGGTTGCTTCTCCGTGTCACAGATCCAGGTCCGACACTTGAAGGAGAGAGTCCAAGATGGGTCATTCTCGTCTTCCAAAGCTCTGTTTTCCTCAACACCGCATCCCAGCTCCACGGGAAAGATGAAGTCGACGAAATTCCGGTGGATGAACGACTCGACGCCGCGGCTCGAGAAGATATGTAGGATTTAGGTACAAAAGAAGACGGCGTGCGGCACAGGACGAGTCAAAAACTGCATTGGGCGACGAGAATGCATACACGAAAAACAACAACAACATAGCGCAAGCAGACAGAACAAGCAACTGAAAAAAGCGGCCAAACCTGATGGGAGACTAAATCAATTTCATGGCGGGTTATGAGTGCGCACACTCACGAGGTTAGACTTACCAGCATAAAGCTCTGATCTACGTTATCCGATCTCTGATTTTTTCAAATGAGCCACGGACAGACAACTGGGACAATGACTGACCTTTATCCGGCCTCAAGCAGCTGGGATGGATACACAACGATTGCGCCACACAACAACCTCCCCTCTTGCTGCATGGAACTCGATTGCTAGGGCACCCTAAGAAACGTGATTCCAACACAGGGAGCGACGATGCATAGGTGCTCGCAACGCATAGAGAGATGGAAAAAATCAGAATACGGGAGAGGTGCATAGTGAGCGTGTTTGTTGTTTGGAGACGATGTGTAGAAACTTCTTCAAGTTGTGATTCACAGTCGAACGTTGAAGGCCCCCAGAATTCCTTTTTCACACCCTAATAACGGGTTGATGGGCGGCGATTATCGTGCGGCGAGAGAACTCGAAGGTCAGGAACACATTCGGAGGCAGTAATCAGTAGAAAGAAGGCCAGGTATTTTGAACCCACTGTCCACGCGGCCGCCTGAATTGCACAAGAATTGTATGATCTGGGTTCGAACCCGAACCGCCAGTGAAAGTATGACTTCATTCGATTTGAACTAGAGTTCTGACCGTGACGATACTAAAAACCAAAGGGCTCACAAAATGTAACGGAGCATCACAACACCTTGTACCTTTGTGGGGCACTGTTTCGGATATATCACTCTCCCTCATCATGCATGAGATAGATGAAGGGTCTTGGTGTGACACGACCTGAGTGAGCCTCATCTATCTACTTTCCTTGCAACCCGTTGCTACACCATGACAGTCCTCTGTTTGGCCTTGAGAAATTGTGAGGTATGTCGAATCACATAGTTGGACAAACTCTCTTGAGTCACGATTGAACACGTACACGGAACTCACATCCTGTCTCTCGGTTCTCCCTTATGTCTGTCATAGACAGGCCGCGGTCCAGTCCAGCCCAAAGCACACGACAAGTTACTGCTCTCCCAGGATTCACAAGCCCGAAAAGTACACTCACAGTCTGGCCAGGCCTTCTTCGCGAACTCATCCGGGATGTATGCCACCTGCGGCTCCACCACTAGGAATCTTTGACGTTGACTTGGAGGTACTTAATGGAGATGGCTAAAATAAAGTAGGCGCCACGGACCGACTTCGAAGGCAACATGATTGCATTGTCCAACGACGTCAACCCGGACCGGCCGCGCGCGACTGCGACCTGTGTGAAACGTTCAGGGCCGGGAGAGGCCCAGAAATCCTCCTGGCCGTAATGCCTTGTTGCAGTCGATTTGGGTGGTATGCACTGCGTGCGTCCCCGCTGCCGTTGTTCAGCGGTGGTCCCCGGGCTCGTCATGTCGTCCTAAGTTGGCACCTCCCCGTGTTCTCACCATCCTTTCTTTTCCTCACCCGACATGACGGTGACAGCGCAGCACACCCATCCCGCCTCTGTCACGGTAGGCGGCGACGGCAAGGACGAAAAGGACTCACCCCACGACCGACTTCGCCCTCCCACCTACTTATTCCTGTTGGGCCTGTTGGGCTTTACTTACCCTTAGCTCGTCCGTCTCGCCAAGGGTGACCGCCGAGGGAGCAGGGGCCATCGTTAATATATGCGCATACACCTATGCTTGCGCTTGCGTCCTCGGAGTTCTCGTAATCGTCGTCGGTTCATATATGCGTGTACATCCCGTGCGCGGGGTGTGCCAGTTCAGTGTCCGAAGTGTTTTTGGGAGGGCCACAAGCCCTGCTAGGTTTATATGCGGTCGCAGCGGGTTGTTATTGAGGAGGTGATGATGATTATGGATCTAAGATCACACTCATCAGTTCCTTGATTGCATTCAATGAAGCGTTGCTGTCTTATCGCCATCTCGGAAGCAAACCGAACAGGCAGCGGGCGGCATTGTTCCTGAACACTCAAGCCAGGTACATTTCGCTATCTTCTCGCCCCATCGGGGACCATGCGGGTGACTGTCAGAATGCATAGAACAAGCGTCGAACGTCTGAAGTCCATTTGGCCAGCTTTCGACGGGGTTCATGATCGCGGTGGCGCTTGGATGGGCACGGGACATGAATCGCCCTATTCGTTCGTTCCCGCATCCCACACCGGAATGTTGAACATATCGCCAGATATGTCGCACCATGTGCTTGTCACAGAAAGTGACTATAAGTCACTATTACCATATATGTAAGTTTATGGTACAACCACGGACGCATGACTTGTTTATGCATTGTTTGTACAATGGTCCGTGCGCATATTGGATTAGTATAAATACCCATGTATTTAGTACGATGAATCCTAACTCTTGAACACCCCAGTTCTCTGAGACGTTGTAGCTAGTTAGCTTCTTCATTTCACTAACATCTCTTAACCAGGTTAGTCTAGCTTCCATATGCCTTCGTACCGCTACGTCTTGAGCGCCCTTTGGGCAGCCTACGTCGGTTACATCATTAGGTTATGGGCCCCGGCCCTAGCGCCGCATGCTCTTAGTATCCTAGCTTTTGCGCTATTATTGGCAGCATCCGCTTTGTATACTAGCCTGGAGACTGGTTTCCTCAGCATCGAGTACATCGAGCTCGACGGTTCCCTCGACGGTGAACCTCGCAGCATTCGAGGTATTGAATGTACCTTTCAATGGGCCATTCTTGATCGATTGCTTGAGAGAATCCCTGTTACAATGATCGTATCACGAGAGCAAGTCCATATGGTGCCAACGGCACAGGGCTCAGTCCCTTCAGGTCTTGATGACAATGGATGCATCGTTGCTCGTTGCGGAGTGTGTCGACAACTCGTTGTTGACAGTCAGCATTGCCCGAGGCATTGCATAGACAACACTACCTTTGACTACTCGTGTACTATGTGTGATGCAGGAGGAGCAAGGACTCGAGCTTTGAACCGCAGATGGCGTAATCGCCGTACTGAGGTACCTGTTACGGTACCTACCCAAGATGGAGATCCTACGGATCCTCCGCCCGTGTATGTTGATGATGGGACCATCCCTGAAGCACACGGAGCACCTCCTCTTTCGCCTCCGGCCCGACAAGTTCGGTTGCCGGAAAATGACACCTTGATTGAGGCGGCGAACAGAGCGAATGAAGTCATGCTTCCTATTCAGGGAGGATCTTGCACCTGTGGGCAACACAGCACTCAGGGCGCACATGACGATTGGGTAGAACTAGTGATGGCATTTCATATGCTACCACTAGACCAAACAGAGAACGAAGAATGATGATCGACAAGGCGGCTCGTCTATTTATTTTTCTGATGCGCTTTTTCGATAAAAACATATGCTGATTCTATTTATGTTTCACAGCATCATCATGTCTTCAAACTCTAAACTCGACCTCGCTTCTTCCGTTCCCAAACTCACCACCACCAACTTCTCCGTCTATCAGGAAAAGATGAGCGCCTACCTTAAGGCAGCTAAAGTGTGGAGGATTGTCACCGGCGACAAAAAGTTCCCGGCTGATCCCAAAGAGACAGACTTCCAAGACAAGTTAAACACTTGGCATGAGCAGGACGATCAGGCCCAGGGCCTAATCCAGATGTCCATTTCGGACTCTCTCGTCCATCACATCAAGGGAGCTAAAACCTCCAAGGAGATGTGGGACCTGATCGCCACTAAACTGTCCACGGTCGGCCCGTCCACCGTCTTTGCTGATTTCCAGCAACTCCTCCGCACTTCTCTTTCTCCCGCCGATCCTTTATCTGGCATCGATAAGATGCAGACCCTATTTCAGCGACTCGAGCACAACCACATAGATATCCCCAAGTTCGTCCGGATCATGATGATCCTGAATGGACTGCCTCAGGGCTATGATGGTCTAGTACACAGCATCCTCTTTGATGTGGTGCACTATGTGGCGCCTGGCGGCAATCAGTCCACAGTACTCGAAATCGGGAAGGTAATCGAGCAAATACGCTCGGAATACTTCCGTAAAAACCCGCACGCTCCACAGTCCCAAGGAAGTGCTCACGCGAACAAAATCTCTGCAGTAAAACGCGCTCGTCCCAACCCCCCGAAGTACCAGCCTCGCACTGGACCCTCTCAGGGATCTTCGGAAGGACCGGCTGCTAACCAGCAGCATTCGCATCAGCACTCCAAGCCCTGGAAAGGCAAGGGACGAGGAACTTCTGCCGGGAAGACCAAGGGCAAAGGACCCTGGAAAGGTAAAGAGAAGGCGCATTTTGCCTCCTCTGCCATGGATAGCGCCCCTGATGGGCAGCTTCCAATCCAGACCTTACCCAACACGGTCATTTACGGAAATGGGTCTATCTTCACTCCGCACCCCTCATCATCCACCGACTGGAGGATTAGGAACAACCAATCGCTTGCGATTGGTAACATTCCTGGCCCAGGCCCTTTCACGGACCTGGATGGAGCGCGCACACTAGCTAACAGCATTGGTGTCCCTCCAACAGCTCAGAATCTAACTCGCCTCGTCAAGGTCCCTGCACTTCAACGTAATGAAGCTGCAACGTCAAGGCCGCTTTCAGCGCCTCCAACAATGGACCCCCGGAATCACCGCATTCCGGTTTTCGAAGAAACACCGAGTAGAATCAGCTGGGCCGATGAGATGGAGACAGAAGACATAGCCCCCACCATAAGGGGCTATTACGATGAAGGATACGTCAACGATTATATGGAGTATGAAGTTTCCTGTGGTGATGGAAACAACGACGACATGGGGTATGTTTCACATTTGACAGCACGTACAACGCAGTTGACAAATACTTCACAGAAGCCTCTTTGGAGACGAGTGAGTGGACGGCGGTCCAATGTATTTATATCACCTGCTGTACACGCGCTTATAGCGCAAATAAATTCTCATTATGCGAATTGTGCTGAATGTAAGAAACAGAATCAATCCAATTGGATTCTTGATTCAGGTGCATCATTGCACTTTACTTATGATATCAATGATTTCATTGAGTATACCCCATTAAAAGATCGTCAATCTGTGCAAATTGCACAGAAAGGTCACACTATTCAGATCCTTGGACAAGGAACGGTGTTGATTAATCACACCATCAAGAAAAACGGGAGAAAACAAAACAAAATAACTCGTCTATCACCCGTTTATTATATACCAGATTTAGACGTTCGTCTTTTATCTGTAGGCGAGATTCTTAAACAAGGAAATGAAATTAGCGGACGATTTGGTTCGATCGCGCTAAAGACCAATTCAGGTCTTCCTTTGTTTATGTGTTATCCTCATAAGGCAAATGAATCGATTTATTGGCTAAATGCCACGATCATTAAAGAGGAACGAATACACTTGGTTAGTCTTAGTGTCTCACAATCTGTTGATTATGACACCTGGCACAAGCGATTCGGACACCCTTCACATGAAGTACTACGACATGCTTCTAAACATGTCAAAGGTTTCAATGGAGTGGACAAACCGTCCACTGAGCGACCCTGCAAAGGATGCGCTCTTGGAAAGATGCCTTCAAAATCTTTCCCACCATCTCAGACACGCGCTAAAGCACCTCTTGAGCTAATCCATTCGGATTTAAAGCAATTCAAGAAGGCGACTTATGGCAAATATAATTATTATATCAGCTTTGTTGATGACTACACGTCACACGCCTGGATCTCTTTATTGAGACTAAAATCCGATGCACACTCTGCACTTCGTGATTTTAATGCCATGGTTAAAAACCAATTCAATACGACAATTAAAACTTGGTGTTTTGATGGCGGCGGTGAGTTTGTCCCTTTCCAAGCAGATATGCATGAGATGGGAATCCAGGGTGAAGTTACTGTGCCGCACCAGCCACAACAAAACGGTCGTGCAGAACGTTTCAACAGAACTTTAATGGATAAAGCACTTGCTATGTTGCATGATGCTTGCCTACCCGAAATATGGATTCAATTTGCGGTAGAACATGCACTTCACTTGTATAACCGAACTCCATTGAAAAGACATGGATGGCTTACTCCGTATGAGTCCCTTAAAAAGGAAAAGCCTGATGTGTCGAACCTACACGTTTTTGGATGTGGAGCTTACGTCTTTCTTCCAAAAGAAATTCGTACTACCACCGCTAAATCCGAGCTGATGATCTTCATCGGATTTAAAACTGGAACTAAAGGTTACCGGTTTATGCGAATTCCAAACAACGTAGTCTTCATAGGTGTCACAGCAATGTTTGATGAACAGCTGTTCCCAAAATGTTCTACAATGAACAAAATACCTTCGATAACACAATACCATGATCCAACATCAGACGATATGGGAAACGATGATGCAAATGGACATGATGGCCCGTCTGTTTTACCAACCGAGGATTTCCATTCGGAAAATAATGATGCACATGGTCCTGGCGGTTCACATTACCCGTCTAATCCAGGAACCCATGATGACAATTATAACCTCCCTGATACAAATAGCGACCAAACTGGTCAGCTTCCCGAAGGTTCCAGTCAGACTTCTGATGGAACAAACAGACAGGACACCGCTGAGAATCAGCAGTGGGTTCCCCGGACTCGCAATCCAGGGAAACGTGTGCGCATAGATGCACCAAACGATGATCGTACCTTACCAGGCGATTATCGTCCACAGACTGATCGTCCTCGTCGTACTCGGGTTATACCCCAGCGTCCTGGAAATGTTTACGGGAATGACCCGGCTGAGGCCTTGCGTCAAAATCAGCGTGATTGGAGCAGAACCGTTCAGGAGGATTCACGGCGATACGCCTATAATCCCCGATCGGAGACCAGACCCCAGCAATCTGGCGCTGTTCCATCAACTAGCTCCGCTGATCCTCAGATGTATCAGAACAATTCCAATCCGAATCCGGATATAGATATGGAGGAATTACTCTATATTAGGGAAGGGGGAGGACAGTCACAAATGCTTGCGCACTTGCTATCTAAAGCAATCCCTGCATATGACGAAATTCCACAAGACCCAAAGTCTTGGCAAATGAAGGACATAAATAAGCTACCTGAAAAGGAAAAGCTTGAATGGAAAGCAGCATGCCGTGAGGAATTAGAAGCCCTCCGGAAGTGCAATGTCTTTAAGTTGGTTGACCTGCCTAAAGGTCGTAAAACCATCAGAAATCGATGGGTATTCGACGTCAAAACTGACGGACGAAAGAAGGCACGACTCATTGCCAAGGGTTTCTCACAGATCGAGGGTATCGATTTTGATGAGATCTTCTCACCTGTGATACGTTTCGAGACTATCCGAATCCTCTTCGCTGTAGCTGCGCTTGAAGGATGGGTGATTGAAGGAGTAGATGTCAAATCAGCTTTTCTCTATGGAGAGCTCGATGAAGAAATCTATATGAATCAACCCGAAGGCTTTGTTGTCAAAGGCCAAGAACGGAAGGTCATCCGTTTATTAAAAGCACTCTATGGCCTTAAACAGGCTGCAAGAGCGTGGTGGATCGCGCTCAATGCATCAATGGAGAAGCTAGGTTTTACTCGATGTAGAACTGACTCAGGCGTCTTTGTTTACCACAACAAACAATCAGGTGATTTGATAATCGCTTTGATCTATGTTGATGACGGCCTGTTCATGGGATCAAACCCAGATCTTGTTCGCAAGATAAAATCTGACTTTAAAAATAAATGGGAAAGTCGTGATCTTGGTATTGCTAAAGAATTCTTGCGTATGAGAATACGACAAGATTCGGAAAAGCAGATCGTAACAATCGATCAGTCAGAATACCTGAAGAAGATCATTAAGCGCTTTGGCTTAGAAAATGCAAAGGCTGCTGACACTCCACTCCCAAAGGGTTATTACCCTACACCAAATGAGGGGGAGGTGGATCCCACACTCAAAACGAGGTACCAAATGATCATTGGATCGTTGTTGTACTTGTCCATTGGAACGAGACCGGACATTGCTTTTGCAGTTGCAAAAATGTCACAAATGTCTGCAAACCCTTCCAAAGAGCATGAGAAATACGCTCTGCGGATTATCAGATATCTTGTCGGTACTCAAGACTATTCTATAATCTATGATGGTCGATCCAAAGCTTCCTTTGAAGCATGGACAGATTCAGACTGGGCATCAGACCCATCTGATAGAAAGTCCCAATCGGGATATTTCCTTAAGCTTGCAGGAGGACTTGTTCTTTGGAAAAGTCGCAAGCA
The DNA here is from genome assembly GCA_963565915.1 of Entoloma clypeatum. Taxonomy (NCBI): domain Eukaryota; kingdom Fungi; phylum Basidiomycota; class Agaricomycetes; order Agaricales; family Entolomataceae; genus Entoloma; species Entoloma clypeatum. The sequence goes on along the minus strand of OY751490.1, from coordinate 4,456,952 downwards.
AAAGACAGTGGCACACTCGTCCACTGAGGCGGAAATGGTTGCTGCCAGTGAATGTTCGCGGGAGTGCGAATGGGTTACTCATCTCTTCAAAGAGCTTGGACTACAGGACATTACCAAAATGCCGTTCCATGTAGATAACCAAGGCGCAATTTTCAATGCGCAAAACCCAGTCACTGAAGGCAGAACCAAACATATGGCAATCCATCATTTTGCTATACGCGATAGAGTTCAAGATGGATTGATCGAACCACGGTTCGTTCCGGGAACTGAGAATCCGGCTGATATGTTTACCAAGCCACTTGGTCGCCAGGAATTTGAGAAATTCCGTGCTCTACTCCGGATGGAGTTTAAAGAGCCTTATACTCCACTTACGAAACCTACCCGGGATTCTAAGTGAGGGGGAGTGTTGAACATATCGCCAGATATGTCGCACCATGTGCTTGTCACAGAAAGTGACTATAAGTCACTATTACCATATATGTAAGTTTATGGTACAACCACGGACGCATGACTTGTTTATGCATTGTTTGTACAATGGTCCGTGCGCATATTGGATTAGTATAAATACCCATGTATTTAGTACGATGAATCCTAACTCTTGAACACCCCAGTTCTCTGAGACGTTGTAGCTAGTTAGCTTCTTCATTTCACTAACGTCTCTTAACCAGGTTAGTCTAGCTTCCATATGCCTTCGTACCGCTACGTCTTGAGCGCCCTTTGGGCAGCCTACGTCGGTTACATCATTACGGAACGGAAGGGGGGTCGAGTTATGATTTGAAGGCGTGTGCTAAAAGACATTAAGGTGGTACAACGAACAATAAAGAGAACTTTGAATCTGGGTGGAGCAGAGAACGTGGTAGGGAACGCGGAAGTAAAAAAAAAGTCCCAAAAGTAACCCAAATTCAATACAAGTATACGCAAAGGGTATTACTGAAAGAAAAGAAAAAAGTGACGGTATAAAATCTGAAAAAAGCTGAATGACAACAAAGAATGAACAACAAGAAACATCAGACTGGAGGCGCCAACTTTCGTTCTCTATTAGTCCCAATAAAATGGTCAAACGGGAAAGTTGACTCGAGAGAGAGTAACCACTCACCCGCTAGCATTGCCCAACAGCTCCTCGAACCGATCGCGCAGCCGGAAAAGCTCCCCATCGATCTCGTTCGTGTAGATGTATCCATTGTCCATGATGAACGCCTCACATTCACGGATGAACTGCTCCAGATCTTTGACGCGCGTGATGGAGAGCTCAGGCTCGTTGGAACCGCGGGCGCGGGCGAGGTACGACGCGACGATGGTTGCGATCCCCCCTAACGGGACACGTCAATTTCGCGATGGGACTTGGATTGCGGGCGGGATTCAGTAAAAAACCTACCGAGAATAGCGGTCGAGATGGACGTCTGTATAAGTAGGCCGCTTAGATCACCGATGACAGACCAACGAAACAGCATCTCACCTGTCTCCCACTCGTGGCCGCAGACACACCCGTCGTCAGCGCTCCTAGTGCCACCTGCATCCCAATAGCAATGTTCAAAGCATACCCCGTCGCCTTTGCCTTTGTCGCATACTTGTCCCTTTCCTTCTTGGCAGTGTCAAGCGTTGGCTTTAGCCGGTCACCCAACGACCGACGCGGGGCACCCTAATTAAAAAAAAACAACCAAAAGGACCCAAAAATTCAGCACCCCTGCCCCCAAGTCTAGTGACCGCAAATGACCGCAGCACTCACCTTCGGCTCCAGAGGAACGATGTAGTCGATATCAGAGTGTTGCATCGAATGGTGCGTGTCAACCGTTTTCGCCCTCGCCTCGGGCGGCCGCCGTACTAGTAGCCGTTGTTCGCCGGCACCATGACCATCGAGGTATGTCTGGTCTCCAGGCAACGGCGGCAACGGCGCACCAAGCCCCACCCCGAGAGGCAGGCGCTTCTCATCCCGAGGCGATGCCAGAGTCGCAGGACTTGCAGGGTAGTCGTCCCATTCTGATAGACGCGTGTTGGCGCGGCGGCGGCCTTGGCCTTCTTCTGGGGCATTGCTACTAGGGACGCGAGGGCGGCGTACGTCGTGAGGAGGGGGATCGGGCCGTGGATCGGGGGGTGGAGGGGGACGTGCTTCACCAGACGAGCCTGAGGAGACTGTCGCCAGAGGACCCGAAGGCGGGGGATCTTGGCCCTGTGGCCGGGAGGGGGGAGGGGGATTATGCTCCATGCACGATATACTGTCTGCAGGGGGAGGGAGTGAGGAGAGATGGACCTTTTCAAAGATCAGTTTTCATTTCTTGTACAAACTCTGCCGAATAACGACAAGTTATTAACTATACATACTTAGGGTCTATGACGAATGAATTGAACCGAGCATTTCCAATGTCACAATTGGTTCCGCAACTAACCTTACTAAGAAATTAGGATAAATTACAGCAAAGAGTTGCGACTCAACGGGCCGCAACTTGTATGCGCCAAAGACCTACAACACTTGACCGACGGCAAACACAACGTCAGCGCTTCAGCAAAGGTGTGCTCATCAACCAAGCACAGCGATCACAACAGTCCGATTGCAGCGCATCCCGAGATGATCGCACATACGACATTACGGCACTCCTCTTCCACAATCAACATCTCGATCTCACGACGAAACCACAGGCACGGCAAACGACCCCCTCCCCCTTCCACGGAACCCTCCTCTGGGCCCTCCTCTCCCCCTCTCGAGTCCCGGCCCCAACCCACCAACAAACCCTCCCCGTCCCCTAGCAAACCCTCCTCTTCCACCCCGTGCAAGACCCCGACCACCATAATGAGGATGAGGACCATGTCGCTCTGCCGCATTCCTATTCGCCTGGGGAAGAGACTTGTTTGCGCCCTTTTCCGCCGCGGGCTCCCCGTTCGCAGGAACGGCAAGAATAGTGGCATGATCAACTTGACCGCCGCCGCTGCCGCTGCCACCTCGCCCATGGGACAATCCACCTCGCCCATGTGGAGGACCACCCCGGCCGTTCCGGTTCGGATTCGCCATTATCTGCACAGGCGTACCCCGGCTTTGACTGCCAGAACAGGCGATCAGATACCAATCGATAATCAAGACAGCGACTAACCTTGGCCCAGAGGCCGGCCTAAACCCAGCTACCGGCGCTTGTCCAGCAGCAGGCAGCACAGCCGGTCGCGGTCCAAATCTCGGCTTAAACGGGACCTGCGTCTGCGGGTTCGGAGGCAGAGGCGGAGCCTTGGGCGACGTCGATGCCACAAACTGAGGATTCGTCAGGTTCAAACACGTATTGAACTCCACACTCGACCCTTTATACTGCGAGCATCTACAACCCCAAAAAAACACGATGATCAACCTCAACGTTAGAAATGGAAAGAACAAGAACGCACCGATCCCCCAACGTTATCCCAGACATGAACGGCACATCCCACACCACATCCATCGACTTTGTGTTCAGCCCTATCACCACGCCCTTCACCGACAGCGGCACCCCACCCGAGTCCTGCACCATCGTCACCCGGTCCCCCAGCGCAAAGTGCTGGTTCTGCAGGCGGTAGACCGCGTGTGCGGGCTTGAGCACCGCTTGACGAGGGATGCCCCTGACGATGGCCTTCTTATATGCAGTCGGCGTCTTGTTCTGGTAGAAGCTCTCTGCTAGCTTCTCGATTTCTGCTACTGTGTCCTGCGTATCGTCAGCACACCATAGGCAAGAAGAATGAAATGCGATTGGATGAGGGATTACCTTGGCTAACTGATCACAGAACAAGGAGACAGGCTCAAAGTCCCGGACGCCCTTTGACTTGAGCCAGGCCTTAATCTCCCTTACACGTGCATCGGAATCACCTCGGGTAAAGATATTCGTCGCTTGCGCCATAGCTTTAAAAGACCAATACATATTAGCCTTCATAGGATAAGCACCAATGACCTCAAACGACTCACCATCTCCAGGGATATCAAGACTCCTGAAAATCTCAGGAAACTTGCCCTATATCCAACCAAAACGTCAGTCTCAATCGCCTACGACGAACTGTGAGGCATCCCGACCTTGTACTCCCGAATCAAATCCACCGCCTTCTGGCTAAACTCCCAATGCCTTCCCTCCTTTCTCGAATAATCAACCACCTTCAGAGCCTTCGCCTCAAACTTCAAGCTCAGCCCCAGATTGATCTTCTGATTGTCAGACGTGATGACCATGAAACTCGACGTGATCTTTGACAGTGCGCGGCCAGACAGTCCGACTATCTCCGCAGCCTTGAAGGAGGGGTAGTATTGCCCGGACTTTCGGTTCTCGACGATTTGCTTGAATTGTTCGTTTTCCGCCTTCTCAGAGGGAAAGAACTGAATCCAAAAGTAATAAGCATTAAGCATGGATGGGGGGAGAGAATGGAAGAAAGGCAAGGTCAGACGCACAGCAAGGATGACCGAAAGTGTTGCATCGGTCGTCGCAGACACCTGGGCAGCAACCCCATAAGCATGCTCCCCGAGGAAGAATATCTTGCTACCGTCCGGAAACTCCTCCGATAGCGGCGGCGCCGCTCGTTCCAAGTACCGCGGATCCTCCGATGAAACTTCAGTAAGACACATCTGCAGCGCCTGCTCAACCTCCTTGTCAATACCCTCATAATCCTTCACAAACGCGCCCGTCTCCAGCCGTTTCAGCCCTAAACAAAACAAACAACCAAACCCCAAGTCAGCCACACACACACCCGCCACCCTCAACAACACAACCAAGAACATCACCTTTCAACGGCCTGATATGCAACAACACATCCACGCTCCCCGTGATCACCCCACACCGCTTCGAATACACCTGCTCTATCCTCTCCGCCTTCATCTTCCAATGCCCCAACCCCGCCGGCGCATGCGGGTTCGACACAACGCGCTCCCGCGCCCCCCTCACCACCGCCACCTTCTCATACTTGAAAAGCGCATCCGACACCGCCACGACCTGGCCCTCCTGCACGAACGGCCACCCCATGAACACCCTCCCGCCGCACATCCTGTCCGCGATGTCCTCGACCTTGGTGTGCTCGTCCGGGTTCTGGATGTGCACGACCATCGACTTGTTCCGGCTCTCGGACCCGTGCACATTCACCCCGTGGAACCCGAGCGCAGACGCGTGCGGGAGCGTCTTGAGCGAGGGGAAACCCGCGAGGGCTTGAGTGCCGACTTTGACGCCGTCACAGAGTCCCGGGATGAGGTGCAGCCCGTCGAGGGTGGGGAGATCGAACGGCTCCATGTGGCAGGTGCACCGGTAGAGGGGAGGGAAGAACCCTGGCAGGGAGGAAGGGTACACGGTGGGCTCGCCGGTGCTGTGGGAGAACTTGGTGCTTGTGCCGAAGCTGTTGCGGTCCTTTTCTTCAGTTGACAGTCGATGTTCGCGGGCTATGGGCACACTTTGCGTCGGAGAGGAAAAGCTGACGAGGAAACGAAAGACATACAAGCCATCGCCTTGAGCAATCGTGCTTCTTCAATGAAGGGGATCTTGACGATCGCCTCCCAATCTTGCTTCTTGCCATTCAAATCTTGCTCGAACTCTAACGGGTAGAAATCGAGAATGGGCGAGTTCGGATCATCCATTAGATCCTAAATGGCAAAGTTGAGGGGAGGAAATGATGAATGAAATTGGAGAGATGCACCTGATACGCCAGAGGGATATGATCCCTGCTCGCCACGGGCAACACACCCATGAGCTGCTCGTACGGCCTAAAAGGCTTGCCGAGCTCAAATGAAAAGGACAATTTGCCGACATCTCGCAAATCTAAAGACCAAGTCAGGAAAGAATGAGAAGGAGAAAAGAAGCAACTCACCTGATATGCGAGGTGCATAATGATAATTGTAAAACCATCCCCAAGACGCAACACCACTGTAATAATAATGCATGACCCATTGAAGTCCTTCCACATAACGGTACACCAGATCTCCCATCTCCTTGGGGTCATCATACGATATTTCCAATTTTCCCTGCATAGTTTTCAGTGAGCAAAAAAGGTAGGCAACACAAGAACATGGGGCGCCAACATACCCGATAATAATTGCGTTTCCACTCATCCATTTTCTCCTTGACCGAGCGCTCGTGGCGCGCATCAAACCCACCCCCCTCATCATCTTGCGCAACAGGCGCCTTCTCATACTTCTTCAAAACCCGGTCAACAGCGGCCCGACTCTCCTCGTCCTCTTCATCATCCTCCCACTCACTCTCCCCCGCATCTTCTGCCACCCCGTCGCCGTTCCCATTCGCTTCCCCCTCTCCATCCCCGTTGCCATTGAGCTTAACCTCCTCCTCATCCATGGGCTCCTCCAAAGCCCCCGGGAACCTCCACGTCACCAAGTTTACATCCTCCTCATCAAACTCGTCCCACCTCACACTCAAATGCAGATCCTCTGCAAGCTTCCCGATGAACTTCCTCTCTCGCGCCGGGAAATCATTCCGCATCGTCAGCCGCGCGACACGCGTGTGCGCTACCGACGCCGCTTTGCGGTTCTCCATCACGAAGGCCTTCACTTTGTCGAATATCTCCCGCTGAGGGTTGGTGAGGACTGGCAGGGATGGAGGGAGGGTAGATGAGCAAAGAGTAATACCTGTGGGAGGGAAAGACATACCAAGTTTGGACCTTTTCTCCCCGAGCTCCATCTCCCGCACATGTTTGATTTGCTTGCCCTTGTACCAGTTCAGATCCGCGTACTCCTTCTCGAACACCTCCTGCTCCCAGAGCTTCATCTCGTCCAGCACCAACTGCAGCCTCTTCGTGTTGATAGTTCCACTCTCGTTGATATACCCATCTGCCCACCAATCTTCCATCAGCACCAAACGATAAAGGTAAACGAAAAAAAAAAAAAAAAATTTACCCATCGCTGGAAGCACCTTCTTGTACACCTCAAACAGCTTCTCCAGTCCATTCTCGTGAATGTGGAGGTCAGGCAAATTAGGCAGGAAATCGTTCCCGACAAATACAGCGAGCAAGATGAAATCGTCGATGACACGTTCGAGATTATAGTCGAACGGCAGGACGGGCTCGATCTCTATGAATTCAAGATCGAGATACTCTCTCATTAGCGAAAGGTGTAGCAGGTAAAAGTTGATTGACTCTAGGCTTACAACCCGAAAGAAGAAAGAAAACTGGTAAGAAGATTGCAAAGCATCACGCGAACCAGTGGAACATACCTCCCATTGCCCTTCTTCCTCGACGACGGCCCAAACTTGACCTCCTCGCGCAACAGGCAGAAATGAGGATCATGGCTCAGCAGCCCCAGCATGATCAAGTCGGCGTCCAGCCCATAGAGACAATGTCGGACGTTGGGGTTGTAATCCGGCTGCGCTCGCGACAGACGAATATACTCCATAATCTTATGTTCGCCCTCCCCGGGCACCTCGTGTCCTGATAATACAACTTCCACGTTCCTCCAATTCGAGTCCTCTGTGATCTTTTTGTTGATAAAATATCGTAGCTGAGCGGATAGGCGGGTCATAAATGGGGTCCCTGATAAGCATGGGTGGTCAGAAGACTCAGAGCACAGAGATAATGTCACGCAAAACTGGCAACGGCGGAGAAGAGGAGGGAGGGAGACAAAGGACATACCCGGCGTTATGCAATTACTGTCGAACGCCTTCTCATCAGGCAGCTTCTCCCCTTTCGCGAGCGCCTTTTCCCGCACCTCATTCGCCTCCTTTGCAGTCCGGAACCTCCGACTTCGCTGCTGGTTCATCTTTGCTCTCGGAGCCACGCCATCGACTGCCATGAAAAAAAGTTTCTTGGGTTTGATTTTTCCAAATAGAAGGTCGACATAGGCAAAGATGGACGTGAAGATTTGTTCCTCCGACAGTCGAAAGTGGGCATCCTCGTCGTTTGGATGAGAACCTGGACAATGACATTCAATTTTCTTTACGCCGGTTTCCTCGCGGTCAACGACTCACAGTTGTGGATGATGCCGTTGAAGTCGAGATACAAGTTGTCTGATCTCGTCATGAGCCACCGTGGGGCAACACCTTGATGACACCATATGCTCACCGAATTCTGGAATCTTGTTCTCTTGGATCAGTTGTGAGGTCAAAGGATATCGTTCCCTGAGGCTCAATCAGTCCAAAGTAACGTTGTTTAGCAATGAGACGCACGAAATGTAGCGGAAGAACTGGGGGAAATGTGGATGTTCAATGTTGGTCACAAAAACAGCGACGTTGACGAACCTTTGGAATACCTGAGGTCCAAGAAACCTGTCAGTCACGAAAGTGGTAAGAGATATTTGAGAAACTGACCCATTATTACAGCAGCCGGGGGTGGAACTGAATGAAAGTGGTGGTGATGGTTGTAGTCAGTGGTGGCGGTGAGCCCCCGGTCACTGCCTGATGCGGCTGTCACGCTCGGTCAACCGCCCCTCTGACCAGAAATCCTCGATGGTCAATACTATCAATAATCTGCTGCAGTGAGTAATTCCAAACCATGAACATCATCAATGGTGGTGAACTTTTGCAGATTGCTGATTCGCGAAATTCGTATGCAGACGACAATTGCCCCGACTTTCTTCTTTTTTCAGGAGTAATCATGCTATACCCCCTCGACCTGCATCTGGACATAAAACATCCTTGACCTGGGCTTACAAAGTTCGGACCTCCGAGCGCTCTAGGCCACTTTCCAATGATTTCAATCTAGGCTACCTGCCAAACCTCCAGTTCCGTCCTTCTCGTTGGTTTGAAACTTGATCCGCATTCTGAAGGCAGGCTTCTGTCCACAGGAAAGGGAGTAAGGGAGTTCTTCGCTGCCCTGCCCTCTTGTCGTCTCGCTACGGCCCCTCTTCCCCCCCCCCCTCTCCTCCTCCTCCCGTCAAATCTTCCGCATTGCTCGGAGAGAAGAAAGAAATAACATGGATGGCTGTCCCACTCTTCTAATATCAAATTTCAAGCGGTGGAAACTCAATGAAGAACGGGATTTGCGCCGGCGTGCGTCACATGAACCCTCAAAAACCAACTGGGGTGCTGACCGATGTAGTGACGGCGCCCATGCTCCAACATCGGGGATCGGCGAGTCCCGCCTGATTCAACTGACTGTATTCAACCCGTATGACTTGCAATCTGACAGGCCCACCCCTAAAGGTAGCTCCATTTTTCTCGTTGCCTTTGAAACCTGGCCTGCATTACTTATCAAAGACATCATACAAACATCTTTCCAACAGAAAACAAGGAAGCTCCCAAACTGCCCGTCCTGTGTTACCTTCCTTGCTACATATGGCCCCTCTCCGCGCGGACAGAATCTGATGCCGAAGAAAATTCAAAGGGGACTTGACGGTATCCAATGAGATAAAAGCCGTTCTGGTAGCGCAAGAGCATCTTGCTCTTGGCGATCGGAGCATTCTTGTTCATTCCACACTTCGACGCCACGCCCACAACGACGCTGTCAAGACCGATTCATCCGCCCCATTCATGTTTCATCTCGAAGTTGAGAGGTGCGGAAGAATCGACGGCACGCAACGAAAGCTCAACTCATCCCATGTCAAACGGACGCACGTCGAGCACCGCAACGGCAAACGACTGGTCGGTCGCCTTCCAAACTTTCCTTACTTCAAGGCCCGCTTGCGCGTCTCCTTGCGAGGCACAGCTGCCAAAGCCTGCTAATTCCCACTGGGAACCACATCCCACGCAATTGATACACATGACGACCCGCCTCGAGAGGCAGTCTATCGATATCAATTGATAGGAACTGTCCATCTATCGGCCAGCAAGTACCAGTTCGGTCGCGGCGATGCCCGGAGTAACTCAACCTTCCGCAACAGCGGGGAATTAGGTTCTTCGACGTTTGTGACGTGGCCTGACCTGATGAACAACAACATGACGTTATTCTCTCGTCCAGTGATCTACACATGCCGCGTTTCCCGGTGCTATGGCTCACATATGATGGAATTTGCAAAAGAGCTGATGGACGCCCGTTCTTGGTCATAAGAAGGCTTTCATGAAAATAGGGATGCTTTCGACTGCGCTGTGATGGCGTGTAATCCGCCTACAAGTGGTACAGGTGACCCAAATCTGTCGTCCTGCAGGACCGATATTCATTGTAACAGTCTCTATCAATAGCTTTGATTTCATCGCACAATTACCAATAACCTTGATAACAAAAGTAAATCATTGATTTCTACCAATTACATCAAAGCCATTCCACGGTCTACACACACATCAGAGAGGGTCGAACATTAGTTGGAGAGTGTTAGGGACGCTGTGAGAAAGACTTGCCGCCGGTGGTTTTGAAGAAATATCATACGTAACCCTGTTTATCCCTGCTACCTCGTTCGTGATACGAGAAGAGATTCGCCTCAACACGTCCGCGGGGAACACATACCTACATTGGCACCGACGCTTCAGCAACAGGGTCTCTCAAGGGGGGGAAAACGATCAAAAAAGCCGGCGCACCAATCAGCCGTCATGAAGTCCTCGGACTGTACCGCACGTAAGGCGATGACCTTGATGCGCCCAAACAAAAAAAAAAACAAAAAAATAGGAAACAACCAATCAGCTGAATCGTCACACCCGGCTTCGTCGGGCCACTCCAGAGAAATCTCTCTTACCTGCTCGTACGTCCGCGCATCACCCATCACGCCAACAGCCTTGACGGGCAAAAGCACAGCAAACGCTTGCGCAATCTGGTCGTAAAGATTGGCCTTACGGATCTCCTCTATGTATATATTGTCCGCCTGTTGCAAGATCTTGACCTGTTCTCGCGTGACAGGTCCCAGGATGCGGATCGCCAGACCAGGTCCTGGGAAAGGGTGCCGTTGGACCAGGTGCGCTGGAATAGAAAGGAGCCTCCCAAGGGCGCGCACTTCATCTGGAAAAAAAAGGGGGGGCTCGTCAGTGTTGAATAGATCGTGATGAGATGAAAAGAACATTGATAGACGTTTACCCTTAAACAGCTCCCGCAAGGGTTCAATCAGCTTGAGTTTCATATCCTTCAACAGGCCCCCAACGTTATGATGTGTCTTGATGGTTGCACTTGGTCCCTTGAAGCTGATGCTCTCGATGACATCGGGGTATAGTGTGCCCTGTAGCAACCACTCCACGCTTCCTTTAGCTGCCGCACCAAGCTTCTCCTCCATGTCCGCGGCAGCTTCAATCTTCGCAGCTTCCTCCTCAAAAACATTGATGAATGTATTTCCGATGATCTTCCTTTTCAGTTCCGGGTCCTCGACTCCTTCAAGCCGCGACAAGAAAAGGGAGGACGCGTCAACGACGGTCAGATTGACGCCGAGGTGTTTGTTCAACATCTCGTTGACTTGCTGAGCCTCGTCGAGTCGGAGGACGCCGTTGTCCACCATGATTGCATGAAACCTGAAACGATGGAGCGTGGAGCAGGATGCATCTGAGTAAGGAGCCGGCACGCCAAAAAAAAAAAAGAAAACTTGCCGATCTCCAATAGCTTCATGCATGAGTTTCGCCGCTACGGTACTATCTACACCGCCGCTCACAGCACCAATGACCCGGCCCTTCGGACCACATATTTCGCGGATCCTAGCGATCTCTTTCCCAATGAACTCTTCCTACGCCAAAGGAGATAAGATGAAACGATGACAGTTTTCTCATAGATCGGTAGCAACTGACCATCGTCCAATTCTTCCGACATCCACAGATATTCAGAATGAATCTGCCAATTACTTCTTTTCCGCGGGGGGAGTGCGTAACCTCTGGATGGAATTGTATGCCATACAGCGGTTTCGAGTCGTGAGCAATCGCAGCATAGGGCGCCGATTGCGTGTAAGCGATGACATGAAAATCGGGAGGCACTTCCGAGAGCTGGTCTCCATGGGACATCCATACCTGATTTGGATCAGCCTATCATTCCTAATTTCGAATCAAAGACGTATCGGACTCACTTGCATCTCATCTCCCAAATCTTTGAACAGCTCGTCCACCGAGGAACTTCCATTCCTTGACTTCTTGATCTGAACTTGAGCAAATCCATACTCGCGATGGCTGCAGGGCGACACTTTGCCTTTCAAATTCCAGGCGATTTCCTATATTTAAACGTAGCGCGGCTTCATGCAAGGGTACGCGCGAGTGTCATAGCGCGGGAAGGTGCACACCTGCAAGCCATAACATATCCCGAGGATTGGAACCCCAAGTTCAAACACGCTAGGGTCGACGTGTGGCGAATCCTTGTCATACACTGAATAGGGTGATCCGGACAGAATAATACCTTTTAAAAAGAAATAGTGTGTGTATCATGACGCCTATGAGAAGACTATACCGTACCTTTAGGTTTGAAGTTTACATCTCTGATCTTGGTCGTGCATGGCATCAATTCAGCATAAACATTATGTTCTCGACATCTCCGGGTGATCAGATGGCTGTACTGAGTTCCACTATCTCAATCGTCGCGCCTCTCGTTGTTGGGTAGCCGCGCACCTGAGATCCAAAGTCCAAGATGAGGATGGTATCAAACTGGTCGTGAATCTCAGTCATCGGGTCTATGTGAATGGCGGTCAATAACAAAAAAAAAAAATAGCATGACATGATCGCGGTAACATCACGTGCGTGGTGTTTCGCCGATAACTCACCGATGCCTTTGCCTCCTGATCAATGATCATGCCCACCATCTTCACGTCCTTCCATGTGTCCTTCACAGCTCGCGGTCTTGCATGGTGTGTCGGTGAACTCCTGTTGTCGGCGGATAAGTTATCGACCATTCCTCTAGAAACCATCAACTTTCGAAGTCGTTTCGATTTTCAACTTGCAGGTCAGACTCTTCTTTCGCAAAACATTCGCTCTCACGAACATCGGCCACATATCCGAGTCATCAGTCTTACGTGGTACACATTTGACTTTAATTTGACCATTGCATTAACACAAGGACAGGTTCGACTCTTCCTTGTGCCTTTTCAACACCTAGTGGGAAACCTGCCAAGCCCTCACCAAGGGTCAACGATGTCACTTGAGTAAGAACAACACTGAGAGAAACGGCAAAATCATGGAGCTGAAAATGCACTTTTAAATCAGTATCTCCATTCAATCGATGTTCACGCAACAGGGGCAATGCCGAACGTCAATACAGGCAAGCAAGCACACCAGTCAGCATGGCGCGTGAATTGCTTTTTTTTTTGAATTTCTCATACATGGGTGCGATACACCTACCTTCGGCTTCGTATTTGTGGCCCCCCCCCCCTTGAAATATCAGGCTTCCTTCTCCTCCTTGGCAGCTGAGAGGGAGAAATCATCGCGAATGTCTGCCATGTATGACATGCGGCCTGTCTTGTTCAAATCGGCTACCGAAGGCGTGTCACCTTTCATTAATGTGAATGATACGATGACAGACCTATTTTGTCCAACACCAACAGTGAACGTGCCTTGGTCGATATATCCTTGCAAACCTAGTTATGGCGACATGGGGTGTCACCTGTCGAGGTATGTAATTTCTGGATTTGATGAAAAACTTGGCCCACTTTGCCAGGGTTTCGTTGACGTGGGTAGGTGATCATCCCACAGGGTTCCAAAAGTAATCTTACTGGGCCGGCGGCGGGGCCTACTTCCCGAGGATAAGGAACAGGGAAGCGGCATGCGGCATATGGCCGGAGAACATGTGATGGAAGTCGAGGTTTCATGGCCAGTCCTGGATCGTTTCGTACGCCTTCTCATCAGACGTTCTTCCTATGAACGTTATGGCTATACACGTGCCACTGCCTTCCCTAGCGAATGAGGGCTGTTGGTCGCACTTCCTCACCATTATAGCATGGGGAGCAGGAGCACTCCAGGTTTGAACGCGAGGCGCCAGCGGTGAGTTCGAAAAAGCTGTGCGTGCGATGGGTGCCACCGTTTCGGAGGGGCTGCGCCGCGTAGACCTTCAGCGCCCATGCTCATCCTGAGCCTTTCGCGGGAGAGCCTTTTCTGGGACCACAGACATTATTACCGGTCCGAGGAAGTTGATGGGATACCAATCCTGACACTTGGTGGGAATAATGGGATCAATGAATTGGCTATTCCAGGGCAGAATTACACCTCCGGACGGTAGCGTTTAACTCAGCAGGCACCTCATCCAAGGGCTCGTTATTCATGGGACATTGCTTGACGAGTTGGTTCCGGATTTTATTTTAATGAGCGATGCAAGTCAACAACGCTTCAAACATTCACCCACGATACCGTTTCAAGTAGAAGGCTGGATTGCTACCGAGAATTTGTGCGAGGGACGGCGTCAGAGTCTTCTTCGATCCCAAGAGGGTTTTCACTGACGTTCTTTATCTGATTTTAGTATTCTTCCGGAAGATGCGAGAATTGATATTTTCTCCGAAGGGACAACCTCTTATCTAGGAAGTGAACATGGTGAATACAAGGGGCTGACGTGACTTGCAGTCTAGCATGTTCCATCTATCTCAATTTTCGTGACGAATGATTCTGATAGATGTGTCTACGCCTCGCTGACGGTTGCGGGGGATTGTCCCCCCATCTTGCCTTGAGAAGGGATAACGGTGGTGTCGGAAACATCCGCTCAATCAGACAGGCATCCTCTTCTTCCCGGGGATGATCTGGGATGATCGGCGCAGTGCCAGAATTCTGAGTAGGTTCTATCTGAATCATGCCATTTGTTTGGCATCTTTCCGAAAATGCTGTCGACGATCAAGGTGGTCGTTTTTTTCCCTCAGTAGGAAGAACAAGACGCCGGCCGCGGCGGAGCGGCCGAGTGATGAATTTCAAAATTCGACATACTGGGTCCTACTTGATCTCGTGCGAACCGCGGGCGCATCTGGAAGCTGATTTGCCTCGTCTGAAGCGCCACACACTTACCCCGCATATTATTAGCGAATCGACCGTGAATGATCATGACCATTAGTAGTTCTTGTAGGTAAGCATATCATCCACCTTTTCTTTGCAAACGAGGTGATAAGATGTTTTGAATTTGCCCAGGCTTGCCCTATGAGCACAGTCTTGCCCTTGTCGCGGGGCTGCTCTCGAGTGGTTTTTCCACAGGAGATTACGGATCAACATGGCTTACGTTAATGCCCCCCCCCTCCATCGAACCAGAGGACATACTTGGAAGTGAAGCAATGCGTGTGTGTATTCCAATGAGTACAAATCTCACGTTGCACCTTGAAGATCAATGTTTTTGTGACCATCAATCGTGACCTTGGCGTGAGCAAAGTTGGAACAAAGTGTACATATACTTATATTTCGGTCCGAGGACTAACAAATGAATTTCAGGGGAGGGACGTGCAGAAGGAACTGAAAGTCCGAAGAGTTTGTTTCCCTGAGGAAGCGTCTGACTTCTGTCCCTAGCACTGAATGCATTGGTTGCGGAGGGTGTTTGGAGCTGGAGTACAGAGCAGGTCTGAGAGAGCAGAAACAGTTGTGAATATCGCTGGTAGGTTTACGCCGTTTGTCCGATAGATCCGGCGGTGGTTGAAGCATAATACGGATAAAGGTGACAAATGATGGAAATCTATATGGGGACTTCCGCGAAGTGATTGTCATTTCGTGGGTATCGCGCATAAGCGGTCAGAAATTCCTCATGGGTATCCTCCTCGTTTGGGATCCGGCACAGCACAAAGCTGATCCCGATCTCTTTGGCCCTGTGAGAAACCCAAAACGCCACCCCATTCCCGCCCACGGATTCTGTCGCAGAGGGACACCTTTTAAATAACCCGTCCTTTCCTTCCTCTACCACCAATCCTTTTATCGCCTCGCACCATGCAACTATGCAGAGAACGTCGATCGTGGACCGCCCAAGAAGACCACCTTCTCCGCGAAGCTGTCGAAATTGGTTCGCCCCTCTTCCTTTTCAAGGCGATCACCCTTCTTACTCGTCATGCTACAGAGGATCCCGAGAATCCCAATCCGTCAAAGTGGCACGCTATCGCCAAGCATGTTCCCAACAGGACCAACAAGGACTGCCGCAAACGCTGGTTTGCAAAGATGGCCTCGGATGTTGTCAAGGGCGGTTGGGCGCCAGATGAAGATGAGAAACTTGTCAAGGGTATCGAAAGATATGGAACCAGGTGAGTTTTGTGAAGCTTACCTCTTCATTGTTCTCTGACAGCCAATGTCAACTACAGGTGGTCCTTGGTCGCCGGTGTTGTCCAGACTCGTAACAGTGACCGTACGTGAACAAGTCCTTTCCCTCTTCGAAAGCCAACTAAGCAGGCTTCTAGAATGTGCGAAACGTTGGACCGACACCTTGAACCCGGCTATCGATAGAACGTCATGGACACCAGAAGCTGTACGTCGCTATCACAGGATGTGCCACTCCCCACCTGACATGTCTTTGACAGGACGAGCTTCTCTTGCAAGCCGTCAGTGAGCACGGGAAGGTTTGGACCAAAATCGTCAAGACATACTTTCCAGGGCGAACCGGTCTGGCTGCAAAGAATAGGTATGATCACAATAGCTAGAAACCTCGCTCCCCTTTTCACACAATGCAACAGATACAATAGCATCACTCGCTTCAGCAATGCTGACCATTCCCGAAATCCACGTCCTCGGAAGAAATCCCCTGAGCTTCACCCCTACGTTGCCCACCGAAAATCATCGAGCGCGTCTTCATCCTCATCGAGCGTCTCCCCCTCCACTCCTTCCCCCCCCTTACCCATCCCAGAACTACAACACGGCCCTCTCTCATCAGCAATCGATTCTGTTCCAGAGTCATATCTGTTCGACAGTCTATCGAGTTGGTCACATTCATCGACGCCTTCATCTGAAGCAGGACACTCCCCATCCTTCTACTCGTCGTCCTTTGGCGTCAAAGAACAGATGAATCCGTCACCGCTCCTCACTCTACCACCCTCCACGATCCAATCCCGTCACACCTTCCAGCCGAATTCCAGTTCATCCGTTCCCCCCCTCTCGGAAAGCTCACAAATTCTCTATCACTCATCTCGCCCCTCCCACCACGACCATTCAAATGTCTTTCCCCTCGTTTCGAGCGACGTCTACCCATATCCCCAACACTATTCCGGGGGGTATGGCCATAACGAGATCAACACCCGGGCTTCGATGTATGATGGCCACTCTTCATCGCCAGGAAACCTACACCTCAGCCTCAACTGGGGAAACGTTGGTTCGTCATTGGAAGCCCAGGAGCGGAAAACGCTTGTGAATTCTGTAGGCCCCTCACCGTTCTTACTCTTTTCTGCCTCTGTGCTCATTAGAATTTTCTCACACCAGTTTGCTTTCTGACTGACCTATTCGGATTTTTGTGAAAGATGAATGCGAGCCATTCGTCTTGTCCACCCACTGACCGTATTACATCTGTAAAATTTTAAGGCCCAGTTCCGCGCGCACTCGTTGTGATTAGATCAGTAGTGTAGCAAATAATACCACGTTGGACACACTAGTTGCAGCGTCTTTGTAAAAAAACTCTCTGTGTGAAGTACAGTCATGCATACATAGACTACAGTCCACATCTCTTCCACAGATTTTTTCCAGAAGTCATGAGTGCCTGACGTCACTGTGAAATGGGAAGGGGAGGGGGGGGGAGGGATGATGATCCCAGATCCCTGGCACATGGTAGAGCCGTCGAGCGATTGTCAATGAGTCTTACGTGACCGGTAAGTACAAGGCCGTGATTATCCCCCAGCGTCTACACTTAACCGATGGGTGCCGCTAACCTCCTCGGACAACGAACCGTCGGAGCCTTTTACACTTTACTCGAAGCTTGAGGTAACTTGTTACTTGGGTGGTTGAAATGAAACGTGAACAACAAATGCCAAGTAACTTACCAACTTAGGCACAATTAGTATTGCAGTCCCTCCCTCCCTCCCTCCCTCCCCGGCGTGATTCGTGAGAAGGCCGAATGCTGGCCGAGGCATGTCATAGGAGATAGCAAAAAAACTCACGATTGTGTGTACTGGGAAAACTTTCTCTCACAGAGATATCCCATCATGATGTTATCCCATGACACAATTCAAATCAATCGTCCAGATTGTAGTCATGTCCACTCCAAAACCGATGGCGTACATGATAAGGCCTGCAGCATGGTGTCGGTGACCTTATTGTCGACGCTCAGACAATTGAGACAGCCAAAAGTCGACCCCAGTGCCGGAAATTGAAACCAACGACCCACAAATCTAAGATCTTCCGAGTCAAGGCGACATTTGGTCTATTTTTTTTTTCCCCATCGGCGCAACCATTACCGACGTTTGTGACGATCGCCAAGGAGACCACGTTCACCATGTCCAGTCGCCTCTTAAGCGGAAACCATTGAAAGGGCCGAATCACTGATCAATCCTTTCAAGTTGATCGAGCCAATCTGATAGGATTCTTTGTTATAAGTACCTTATCACGTCCGGCCCGGCCTCTCAGAGGGTACGGTACGTTCGAGCTGAACATTGGAGGTGTTAGTGAGGATGTTCGGATAGTTTGGGACTGACTTTTTTTACATACTAGTACGCCTCATGCCCCCCCCCCCCCCCATGTATTTCATCTCCGAGTCGCGCCAACCCCACACCAGCTTAGCGCCTGCATATCGTACTCAAATTTCAGCAAGTCAGGAACTCGACACATACAAGAAAACCATACTTAGGGGCATCTCTAGTTTGACGCCTCGTCCGACGTCAGGGATTCCCCCCCCCCCCCCCCCCCCACCCCCACCCGAGATAACGATTCAGACTTGAACACAGCCCGCCAAAAAACCACGTTCTAGCCCGGTTTCGCTCGCTGAGATGCTCCCTTTTTGGACAAACACGCACCCCCCCACACTCCCCCGCAGTAGCGAATCCATTCTATAGCGGCTATGACACCGCTTGCAACAGTGAGAACCTGGGGGGGGGGGGACGGTCCGATCAAACGGACGACTCGGAGTCCGAGGAGGAGAAGACAGTGGTCCTAATGAGGAACTGGGTAGGTGGGAATGTTGATTCTACTTACTTGCTAGCCTGGCCTTCTCACTGCCCATATGCGCATACGGGTTAAGTATCCGAAGTGGAATCGCGGTTTTGTCCACCGAGGATATCCAGCGAAGAGAATTCATTGGGGAAGGGTGTGTGTGTGTGTGTGTGTGTGTGAATGAGGGATAGGGGAGATGTGGCAACTTGCAAAAAAAAAAAAAATCTTGAAACAGTCTTTCCCCCCCCCCCTCCCCCCCCCAAGGCGTGATACGGAAATACACGAAACGCTTCGATTTTTATCGGGAAGAGATCTTGTGGTTCGGTATCATCAGGTTGGTATCTTCAGCGTTCACGACTGGTGTGTGTGTGGGGGGGGGGGGGGGATCTTCTGACGATCTTCGTCAACATATGTAGGCTTGGATGGGGCAAGGGGCTGGGTTCCCTCCTATGACATCCGCAGCGAGCGACTGACGGTCGTGCTACCAGTCAGATGATGCGTAGAAGATGAAAAAAAAAAAAAGACATGCGGTGATAGCTTTCAATGTTTGCCGAATCAACGCGCGAGTCACATGTGAACGGGGAAACGGATGAATCAGGATTGGGGAGGATCATCATAATATAATAGCCCGAGATCGGCAGAAGGAAGACTGCGAAGCTTCGACTCAGGGGGGTGGTAGCAAGGCGAAATTCGGTTCTTCCACGACGGGTGTTCTCTTTTACCAAATCGACTCCACAACTCCAAGATCGGAAGGAGCGCTTTCGATATACAGAGCGGCTGATCGGAGGCAGAGATTCGAGGTGGAGTGTAGCCTTCATAGTTTTGTTCATCGTCCCAAAGTGTCGTCGAGAGTCTCGATACGGAGGCGCTGTTCTGTTAGCGAGGAGATACGATTCGAACAGGTAAAAGATATTATGCAATTCATGAATTAATAAACTCACCAGGGAAGGGGACCGTAGAGAGGTGTCGAGAGCGGCATACACCCCTGCCAATCACCACCACCACCGCAGAGCATGTCGCGTACAGGACGTGTTTCGGCTGAGCTGACTGTCAAAAGGGCCCGACGGTGACGCCAGAACTCTTGCGCCGGACATCGATAAGTCCTAACCTGACGGACAGAAGCGGCTAAATCATGCCAAGGCATTTCGATGGTTTGTGCCTATGAAAGTATTGCGAGACGCCCACGTTCCTAGATAACGGCAGTTCACCGAAACATTTATGTGACTGAGGCAGATGATGAAGAATCGCGGACAACGGAAAGGCGCCCTAATTTCATTGTCTGTGGCACATAAGACCTCCATCGCGGATTCAGTGGATTCAACACTGCCTTCAGGTTTTTTGTTTTTTTGAGTCGACGCAGGCTCCTATGGAATTGAGGTTGTAGGGGAAATGTAAACGAGAAGTAAGTGACAAACTTTTGCATAGATGACGCAGATGATTTTTATTGGCTGTGGAGAGGTAAAGGAAGCTAGGAAGTTAAGTACTCGGAGTTGAACAGCGTTGAACGTTCGCATTAACCATTTCGTCCAAGTTTGAAGTTCATCGGACAATTCCGTTCGTAACGAACTCCGACTTGAACTTGGACTCTTCTTGATTCTCTTTGCGCTGCCAGGACGTGGGCCAGGAATTGGTTGGACTAAGTACATAAGTACGTAAGTCATCCCGGATTAACCATCTCTCATACATACAAGGCAGTGACCCTGCAGATCAATACGATGACATGATTGCGACCTTTCTTCCTTCGATTTCCTAGTGCAAATACTCGCCGGTTTTCGCCAAGAAAAGGAACTCTATTTAGGTACGTACTACGGTAACCTTCGTTGTTTCCTACTGCTAAAGTCAATTTGATCAGGTCGGTTGTCGATTGGAGGCTTTTCTCATTGACTTGATTTTACTCACCCTACTGCAGTGTCACATGTCACTTTCATCGATTCAAATTGCGGTGTCAGGCTGCATCAGTGGATCACTTGCCAGTGGAAAATCATCCGTAAATCCTACCCGGGCCAGCGCGCGATAGTTGTGATTTATAACCCCTGAAACCATCTTTCAAGTCATCCAAGAAGTCATCAGATACCAACCTTCGAATGGGAGAATTCAAGCCTGTGTTGTTATCCTTATCGTCAGAGACGCCTTCCCTTGCGGTTGAGGTACGTTTTAATTTCCCAAGTTCCCAAATAGTGACGCAATCTTGTTATTATAGGTCCTGCCCCACGGCCTCACTCTTCATCGGGTTATCGTACAAGTTGATGGCCACGTATGACTCAATTTTCATGTCCTCGATTAACAACCTCCTCAAAGCCCTTTAGCCTCACGATATCGTGATCGGGCCTGAACGCCCTGAAGATCACGTCACTCAACAATACACGAACACAATCATCGGACGATACGCCAACCGCATCCCTGTTCGAACCCATGTGATCGAGCGTAATGGTATCACAAGCGAATTCACTGCAGTGGCAAACGGTCCGTAATCTGATCTTCAAGATCATATTTTCTGACCCAAAACTTTGCCAGAAAGCCAACGTGTATCGGTTCATGGAGGTCCCATCGGCTTTGACTCGATGCCTTGGAGCCTGCTGTCATCGGAAACACCAGCCACCCTCTTTACCGCTACAGAACTTGCGCATTTTGGTCCGTCATCGGCACATGCTATCTTCCGTTTGGTTTCTCCAGATCTCGACCAGGGCTTTCCTGGAAAGCTCATTGTCGAAGCACTGGTCGCACTTATTGGTCCTGAGAAGCAAAGTACGGCACAGAAGGCTGAGACTGCTCGGCCCAGTGAGAGCAATCTCGGGAGCATCGTCTTGGTGTACCGCGCGAAGTTGGATGAAGGTGACAAGAAGGTGGTCACTCCGGTGAACCTGACGCAGGTTCGTCTGACTCCATGTTTGAATAGTATATATGATCGGGAATCTAGAAAACCAGCACTGGGGGTTCAACCTTGACGCGAGCTTAAGGGAGACGAAAGAACCAGCATCCGTGAAAGAACACAGGCTGACACTTCAAGTAAGTCACCACTTGTGACTCGTTCGACGGTTCCTTCCTGAAGATCTTGTCTCAGTCGCATAGATTTGCCAAGCTCGATTCAGATGGTCTCTATGCAGGTTTCCTTTTGGCTTCCGATTCTGACCATCGCGGACACAACCACGCTGCTGGCAAGAACATTGGAGACTTATATCCCTCGAGAGGCTACGGTCAGAGACCATTGCCCTATCTCCCTTGTGTCAAATGACCTTCTGAGTGACGAGTCTCGTTTCGACAGATGACTTCTATTTCTTGCCAAACCTCGGGGCTCGTCATATCCCTACTCGCATCTCACTATCCAACTTCAGCTCCTCTCTTGACCTCGTCAAGGACATCGTGCAGCCGTTGAGCGGACGTGGGCGTGGAGCTCGTCCTGAACCTGTTGCAGAACTTGCCTCCGATAAGTCCGGTATCAAGCTTGTGTTTGACACAAACCGTATGTTCTCTGTTCTTCCCCTTTGTGATACTAAGTGTGGATCACGGGGTTGATTAGAACATGGCGTTATGTTTTACACGAATACCCTTGCCTCCTCGGATAAAGGAGCACGTAAGAAGATCCATGGAGGGTCCGGAATAAGCGGTCATGGCGACTCGTATGGGCCGGGAAGTGCGATTCCTCAGCTCTTCTTTGTGATTTCCGATAATTTGTTGAGCCTGACTTTGAACCAGCTGCTGCGTTTCTGGAGTTCCATGAGGTCTGTGGATATTGTTTCGTCTTTCCTTGGATTGAAATGACCGGTTGTTCAATCAGCCTCTGGCGGCATTCCTTGATTGGGAAAATAAAGATGGAGAAGACACACTGCTTACAACCGAAGAACTCTACAACAACTATGTGCGATGCGATGTATTGCTCCAGGCGTCTGTGGCATGATGTATAGCAATGGAAAAAGAGAAATGTACCTTTGTCTGTACTGATTCTTTTGTAAAGGACGTTTGCCCATCATCTAAGAATCTGCCTGAATTCTCAAACTTTTATCAGAATCTTGAGGTCATCTGTTGTGGGTTGTTTGATACCCACCGCCACGCGCAAATACTCAGCCACCGCGCAATGGTTCGGCATCGACGAGCTGCCCTCCGTCAACGTCAAGCCTCCCTCAAGACCCTGCCGAAAATCCGCCATGTGAGTGGTTCAAGATCATTCAGAGCTATCCAGAGTTGTTTTGGTACCATTTGGGTGGATGGAGGGGTTGGATAGGCTCTGGATGGTTTGGATGACGACGAGCAGGGACTGACATCGCATTTTTTCAACCAGAAGCAAGTGCGAAAGCTTTCGCAGTACGTGCTTGGGCCTATCGCTTTCTGAACGTGCTCCTGATTGTTGTTTCCCGACCAGCTCCCGACCTTGATAAACCGTTTCGCCCAGCATGATCATTCCCAAACAGAATCGGCGCACCATTTACGAGAACCTCTTCAAAGGTGCGTTTGCGTCTCCTGCACACACACCATACCGGACTGAAGGGCGCTTCCGGAGATCAGAGGGTGTATTGGTCGCCAAAAAGGACTTCAACGCGCCGAAGCACGAAGAGCTCGACGTCCCCAATCTCCAAGTCATCAAGGCCCTGCAGAGCCTGACTTCCAAGGGCTTCGTCAAGACCCAGTTCTCCTGGCAGTATTACTACTACGTTCTGACCGCTGAGGGTGTCGAATACCTCCGTGAATGGTAAGTTTCTGAACCGCATTTTATTGAATCTTTTCTCAATTGTTGGCGATCGCTTGGTCAGGCTCCACCTGCCTATCGAGATTGTCCCCGCTACACACAAAAAGGCTGCTCGTCCTCCTCGCCCCGCCGCTGCCCGTTCTGGAGGAGAGGGTGCATACCGCCCGCCCCGTGGCGACCGTGATGACTACCGGAAGAAGGAGGGTGGTGCGCCTGGAGAGTTCAGGCCACAATTCGCTGGTGTTGGTCGGGGTGCTCCTCGGGAATGAGGGAGATGTACATCTGTAGGATCGGTTTTGTACCACTGGCCACTTATGATGACCCCAAATGCAATATGAGCAGAAATGCAGATCGCATCATATGTGTTTACAGGCCAGATGATTCCCCTTTCTTTTGCCCCTTTTCCTCGGGAGACAACTCATAAGCATTGTGGTTATGTCTATGGACACAGGGCCGCCCGTGTCCGCCGCCTGATGACCCCTCCTCTGGATCGGAATCCTCGCTGGACTCCTCACTCGATGATTCGTCGAACTTCCGCGGCTTGTGATATATGCAACAAACTATTCAGACAGATGGTCGTACATGAGCTTTCTGGTGATGCGATGCAGGAAAGGACATACTTTTAGATGATTTCCGACCGCAGCCCTCGTTATCTACCACGTCATCGTCCCATGCCACACGTTGTCTGCTTCGTGGACCACCTCGGAGACGGAGAGTACCAACGGCTGGGCCGTCTGAACCGCTGGATTGACCACCTTCCTCACGAGGCTTTGAGTCTGTGATTGTCAACGTCCTGGATGCATCGGTCGGAGCAGATGTGGAGGGTGCTGCAGTGTATGCCATCGGGCGGTCTTAGTCATCACGTGGTTGTAAACAAAGGTCACTGACCGGAACGGCAGTAGCCGGCTGTGATCAATAGTGGTGCCGCAATGACGGCATACTTGTCTTGAACCAGCCGAACACGGAGATCATCACCTTTTTTGGGATATCTGGAAGAATGCCGACCTGTGCCGCGGCACCAGTAAATCGGGGTTATTAGACGATTGTCGCTCACCAACTTCGAGGCTGCTTTGCTTGATGCTGGATGCTCCTTCGAATCGCTTTTTTATTCTGACCTTTTCAGAGTGCAGATGCGAACCCTGCGAGGCGGAAGGAGGCGTATTTTGGAATCCTGAGTCATACATTTTGGAGGGAAGAGCACGTCGGCAGATGGATCTTCCGGAGAGTCAAGTGCTAATTCAGCAAGGACTGAACGCAATTTTCTTGCATGCCTGCAGGTGGCTGTCTTAGTGAGTTGTGTTTCCTGTCTGCTGATTCTCTCCAGGCTGACACGGCTGTACATGTTTTCTGAGTTTCTAGCTTTTTCTCATCGAATAATATCGGTCGTTTACTAAGGTCTACATTGTCAGTCCACCAAGGAACGCACCCGATATCTCCATCAACTCACTAAGACCTCCTTTTCATTGAGTCTCCTCGCTAGGCCCACCGGCTCGTCATAACCGAGGGATGGCGCAATGGTACCGGCGCACTACAAAAGGGCCCATGCTGGCTTCTTCCGTGAACGACCTTCACCCAGAGTTCGTCTGCGCACATGTCGGGTTCGAAACTCAGTCCCGCAAGATCATCGACAGCCAAAATTACTGATGGCCCGCATGCTTCCCATCCGCTCGAGACGCGCCTCAAGCAAGAGATCGATAGGGACGAGACTGCATTGGAATTTTACGGCGGCGATGATCCTCATGAACCTTCCCCGAAGTTCCCTTTTTCTCCCACAACCACCGCCACCTCCCTGTCACTACCACCACCAAGCGAAGACGCAGAAAATCCTGACAAGGTCACCTGGGATGGTCCGCAAGATCCTGAGAACCCTCAAAATTGGACAGATAGCTATAAGTGGTTCATTACTCTTTGTTGCGGTGTGATGACTGTCAATGTGTAAGTGCGTTACACTCTCTATGAACGATTGGCTTTTGTCTCATCTCATCATCCGAGTACGTTTGCTTCTTCGGCCCCTACGTCAACGTTATCAGCGATTGAAACGCAATTCGACGTTCCTGCGGAGGTTGCTTATCTCTTGACAACAGTGTTCTTGTTGGGGTATACGTTTGGTGTGAGTCCGCTGTGCTATATACTTTGTACTTTGCTAAAATCGTCTCAGCCACTATTTTGGGGGCCTGGTAGCGAGCTCGTCGGGCGACGACCTACATTCATCATCACATTGTCTGCCTACACCCTCTTTCATCTTGGTCAAGCTCTCGCACGTAATATCGAGACCCTTTTGGTCACGCGATTCCTTTCCGGTTTCTTTGCCGTCGCTCCCCTGACAAACTGCGGAGGTACGTTTTCACTCTCACCGTTCTTGTTTCTGCAAACTAATGTGAAGAGTAGGCGTGATTGCTGACATATGGTCTGCTGGCGGTCGCGGGCCTGCGACTAGCGTCTTCACAGCAGCCACCTTCATCGGCCCTGTCATCGGTCCCATCGTCAGTGGATTGTACGTCCCCCTTTTTGAAATAGAAGCATCCCATTTTTGATCCCCCTGCTAGCATCGTTACCAGTTCATTAAGCTGGCGATGGGTCTTCTGGGTGATGATGATATTCGCTGGGGTGTGTACCATCTTCACGATCACCTTCCTCCCAGAGACCTATGCTCCGGTCATCCTATTGAAAAAGGTCTGTATCTGTTTAACTATGACTTCCCGGGTGTTCATCTGAGCGTTGTCTTGGCAGGCGAAGAAGATTCGCAAGAGCGATCCCTCGAGATCGTTCGTATTCGCGGAGCACGAGAAGCAAGACTGGTCCTTGAGAGCCTTGGCGCATCGGACATTATACCGACCGTTCCAGATGCTCTTCATGGAGCCAGTTCTGGTTCTCATCACGATATACCTTTCTCTCGTCTACGGCATCCTCTACTGCCGTGAGTACATCCTTGACCTTTTGACGAGTATCTTCGCCTCATGCCGTCCGGTAGTCTTCGAAGCCTTTCCTATCATTTACGTTGTCAAAAGGGGCCTCACCATCCCTCAAGACGGTCTTATGTTCATCGGTATCGGTATAGGCACGACTCTCGGAGCATTCATCAATTATCTCCTCACCCGCCACTATCCAGAGCTCATTAAGAAGTGGCGAGGGTTTCCACCGGCTGAGCAGAGGCTCTTCGGTGCGATGATTGGTGGCCCTGGTCTGGTCATCGGTGCATTCTGGCTTGGATGGACTGGGGAGTACTCGAGTATCCCATGGTATGTTCCTGGGCTCGGCACGATTATCCTTGGGATGAGCATCAGTTTGATCTTCATGTCGTTTTTGGTGCGTTTCAATTAAAACTAAGTCTCGTCACTCCTCTTATCTTTCTCACCATATCGCAGAGTTACATTGTCGATACCTATCTGTTTGTCTATTTCATCATATCCCTTTATTGTCATGTAACTCACAGTGATTATCGATAGGATGTATTCCGCCTCTGCCTTTGCCGCCAACACCATGGTTCGTTCAGCAGTCGCCTCTGCGTTCCCGCTTTTCACGGTCCAGATGTTCACAAAGGTAAGCCATCATTAACTGTATAATCGGACAATTTCTCAATGCTGATGCTTCATACCTCTAGCTCGGAGTTAATTGGGCATGTACACTCCTGGGTCTGATAGCGCTGGTCCTCGCGCCGAGTCCATTCCTGTTCTACAAATTCGGGCCGCGGATACGGATGAGAAGCAAATTTGCGCCCTGCATTGTACGTCGGGTTTCTTTTGGTATCATCATCCGTTATCCTAAAGTCTGATGAATTAGGATCTCAAAATCGCGAAAGTCCTAGAAGAGGAAGCAGCCGCGGCAAAACAAGAAAAAACGGTCGTCTAAGTTTGCGGACGACATCCGCCCGATCACAATCTCCTTACATCCATCTGCATACAGTATTATTCCTTTGCTTTGTCTGCAATGCTTTCATCATACCAAGCTACATACCCACTCTTGACGATTTTCGCCCCTTTATAATTAGACATGTCGGATGATCTGGGATATCGTCCACATTGCATTACTTTTAGTTATCCTATGGAAAGTGCATTATTCAACTCTTCTCGTACCCAGCTTGGCGGGGCGTGGTGATATCCGACGACGGGTTGGCAGGGTCCCGTGATCGTTGGGGGCGTGGAAAGAAATGACCACTTCTTCTGAGCCGCAGCCATGCCCACTCCACTCCCTCCGTCACTCCCTCCCCGTGTTCCAGAGCCAGCTTCTTCCTTTGTTGTTAGCGCCTACGACATCGTTCGTCGCCTGGAGGAGAGCCTCCTGAACGAGCTCCATTCTCCTTTGCGAAAAGGGAAGGAAGATATTCAGAAAGATCTCGTCTATTGTCGCGCCATTGGGTGGTTCTTCCATCATCTACCCACCACCTCTGGACTCAAGCATCTCGAGCAAGAGGTTAGCTCGTGTGCAAGGGAGGACGATGCTTCGGAAAGGCTGCTCAAGGTGGGAGAATTCTATTGCCAGCATATAATTCGAGTTTGTACGCTCAACGTATCATTTCATTCATCTATTAGTCGTGACACCTTTCAGTTCGAGCTGCGAGAGGACGGACTCCCGTCCCCTCTCCTCACCCCTCCGGATCATCTTTCGATACTTCCGCCGAGATGATGCAGGCGGCGCTTGAGAAGGCATCGTTAAACCACGCAACGGCCAAAGAAAAGGTGCGCCCACCAGGATCGCTCCATCCTGACTTTTACCGGATGTCAAAGGCGTTGATGCGCGATGGCTTTCGATGCGTCATTACGGGAATATATGATGTGACTTCCTTTAGCAACCTCAAAGAAGTGCAGGAAGCGGCGGGCGAAAGTGGTCGTTTTGCCTTGACCAACTGCGCACATATTATAGCTGAGTCCACCAACGTCGGCGTCACTCAAGACGAAAATAAGGTGTGTCCGGTTTGGTTCGTCACTGTCGTCGTTGTGGGATTCAATTACATTCAAGGCTGATTACGCTGCCTCTGCCTGGGCCGTTCTGTCTCGCTTTGGCCGTACCGACATTCAGAACGAACTCAACGGTTCTCGAGTCCATCGCTTGGAAAATGTCATGACATTAGATGCGACTGTACACAGCCTCTTCGACAAGCTGGAGCTTTACCTGGAGCCCACCGTATGTACTCGTTCGCGTTGCTCACCAAGGCTCAACTGCTTGGTACACGATGTCGAAAATCAGTACGAGGTCAAGGCGCACAACCCTGTTCTGCATCGGTTTTATTCGAGAACCGTGACATTTACCACTCCTAATCCAGTCAAACTGCCTCTCCCTCGCAAAGAGTACTTGGCCATTCATGCCATTTGTGCAAAGGTGGCCCACCTTTCTGGTGCTGCTGAATATATAGACAATATCTCCAAAGAGCTCGACGAGACTTTCGTGTTGGCCGAGGATGGGCAGTCTGCGGCTGTTCTCGACCATGCCCTTTGGAAAGCGTTCCAAAGCCAACCTGTTTACTCGAACCCGAGATTGACCTAATCTAAACCCATCAGAGGAGGGCTCTTGGTAACTTCTGCGGCGCGGTTTTGAGCTTGAGCGATGGACGGGTAGTGAGGTGCGTGGGGGGTGATGCCTTTTAGAAATCGGCCGAGGCCGTGAACAGTGGCGGCGTTCTGGACGGAAATTCGTTCTATCGTATGACGGAAGTATGGATGCACCTGCACCGTATTCACTTCTTCGTCGGGCATTTCGCGCGTCCTATCCACAATTGGACCTGCATTGGATAAGAACTTAATGCATTAAGTAGTAAGGCTAACACAAAACGCACCAATATCAAAGAAAGCCTGATAATTTGACTGTCCTTCAACTCCAGAACCCTTGTAGAAAAAGAGAGAGGATGATGACGGGCTGAAAGATATTTTGAGCATCTCTAGTCTGAGAATAACTTGTAGTTGCCTCAGACATACCTGCAAAATGTTGTCAATTGTTGGTCAATCATCAACCCATGTTGCGGTGTGACACAACCATCAGCAAAACTGCAATAAGTAGCAGTGGTAGGAAAACTCACGACAAGATGTTAAGTGGTAGATATAGCAAGAGCTAGATATACGCACCTTGTCAATGCCTCGGTATATCCCACACAAGATGTCGTTAGTTTCGACTATCAGCATAAGTTAGTTGCGTTGGAACTGAATTGGCAAGATGTCCATGATCGCGATATCTGAGTCCAGTTGTCAAGATGTTGTGCAACTTGTGTGATGGTTTCAATCTGGAAATCAACTAGCACGCTACTTGTGCAAGGCTTCAAAGTTGTTCACATCTTGTGTAAGGCTTTGATTGGACAATCAAGTTGCAGGAAGTAGTAGTTTGATCAACGCGACACTGGTGGCTGGATGTGCTACTCATTGGAACTATTTACAGTGTTCTCTGTGATACGGCCTATGGCTGTGCGAAACCCATGACATCGAATTCATCATCCCAACCTTCCTTCCCGTCTTCAGGGCCAAAGTCACTCTGAGTCACTTCTGGATTGCATTCTTCCTCGTCCGATGTTGCACTGTCATCATCCATGTTGGTGTTGTCCTCTCCCTCTACATAATCTGTTCCATCGCCTCTCAAGCCTGGCACCTTGTCGACATCCTCCTGCAATGAGGGAAGATGGTGCCATTCTGATGCAAACATTTTCATCCTTTTGCGTGTTGCCTTGTGGCCAATTCCTCCACCACGAAAACACATAAACATGTCATGGTCAACAAAACTCATTCACCAAGTTAGACCGTGAGACTGCTAAGAAAAAAATGAAACTCACATATTGACATAGAAGTACTGCCAGTCCTCATTATGATCACCCGCCTGGCAAGCGATTGATGGTTCCAAGAGCATGGTTGTTGTGCCATGCACAAATACTGGAATCAGGTGCACCACATGGATAACAACAGCAGGGTCCAAAAAGCCAAAGGCCCCACCATCAGGATTGTCGGGAACAAATCCAACACACGGCAGGCGATGAGCCTTCCACTCAGTCTTAAATGAAGGATGAATGATCCCTATCCAGCCATCGTACCCAAATAAAATCCATGTGTTCCCCTCAATTTTTGTATCGAATATCTGTGTGAAATATTCCAATGACACGTGCATACCAGTATGGATGAGGTTCTTCTTCTTTGTTGCCATTTGGATCATCATGAGACAGCACCATAATATCAGGGTGTGTGCGCAGGTTGATAGAATCTTGCACCCATCACATATCATAGGTTGTGTAGTTGACATGGAGTACTTTATGCCGATAGATTCTATGCTGGGTGATGTTTACCTTGGCTAGTTCAGATACATCATATTGATGTTCGTCACCATTGAATTCAATACTCAAGAGTTGCCTGAGTAAATGGTTCTTCAGATTAGGAATGAACAACTATGTAGTGTGAATATTGATATTAAACATGAACAAATAAGGTCCACATACTTTCATTGCAGGGTCGTCTGAGTTCTCAGCACACCACTGGAGGATATTGATTGGATGTCAACGAGATGCAGCTATATGGTGGTGCTTCTCTGGTAAAGTCTGAGGCATTGGTTTGCTTTCTTCAAATGGAATGGACACATTTCTCGAGCAATCCAATGAGTGAGAACTTGCTGCCAATTTCTTGTCATGTTCTTTGAACAATGTCTTGATCTTTCGTAGCATCTGTTGTCATCGTTCGTGCTTGCCGATTTGGAAGGCGAATGTGCGGCATTTGTTGGTATGAATATAAAACTATTTGACATGTTTGTGCTCAAGCTTTCCCTAGGAGAAACATGTCTCACAGCCTAATATAACAGCCGCATAAAGTACTTACCACTTGCATTGAATATTTGTCAGATGGTCCATAATGTTGAATGCTGGTCATGTAGTCGCCAAGTGCATGCAACTTTTAGGTGCACAGGTTGAAAAATGCGGACACAGTAGATGTAGATGTCTCTTGTTTGTTTTCCTCAGACGCAGATGTCTCTTTTCCCTTTCCCTTGAACGGAATCGAATTTTTTTCTTTACCCTTCAACATAGATGAAGTTTGTGTTGCCTTTCCTTTTCCTTTTCCCTTTCTCCCCCTGTGACATACTTGAGCTGCTGCCTCTGATGGAAGGTCCTTGGTATCATATGCACTGCAAACCATGCTAGAAAACCGTGGAAGAATTTGCCCAAGAGCTTCAGTGGTTCCTTTTAGCGAGATGAGAGTTGAGTCAGTGTGCAGAGAATGAACAACATATCCAACACGATGGTGTTGTGGTCCGGAGGGAGCAACACCTCAAATACTGGCATGGCACACTCAAACGATTTTTCAATATATTATGTACATGTTTCCATGCACAAGCATACATACCTGTAGCAAATCTTCAAAATCACGAGCTGCAAGTTTCTTCATAGCTGAGGCATTAGCACTGAATTTTCATATTGTTGATGTTCCAAATGTCAGAATTTGTTGGTATCTGCAGTACAAGATTATTATTAGAAACATTTTGGCAAGAAACAGCGGCCAACCTTTTGTTCAATTCCTGAATAGTGTCATTGCCTTTAGCAAACAAGATGTGGAGCAAGTGCTTGAATGTGCTC
Source organism: Entoloma clypeatum (assembly GCA_963565915.1). Classification (NCBI taxonomy): domain Eukaryota; kingdom Fungi; phylum Basidiomycota; class Agaricomycetes; order Agaricales; family Entolomataceae; genus Entoloma; species Entoloma clypeatum. The sequence goes on along the minus strand of OY751490.1, from coordinate 4,424,980 downwards.
CTCCATACTCCAAGTTCAAATTCATGCAACAAGTTGGGAACAAACATCAAGAAAAAATTGAATCTGAATTTAAAAAACCTTGCAGAGAATGCATTCTGCTGAGGAGTAAGATTTATGTTGGCTGATATGGGGAATGATACGGCATACATTAACTGGTACTTCTGATCATGCTTTTAAATGATCCTCAACCTTTTTAGATGTCACACCATTCCCTCAAAAAATATCTCTTCAGGAGGCATTGATGCGTGCCTGTCGAGATTTTTCATCGACCCGTTCATTGGCTCTAAACTCTTGGTCTTCTTTGGAACCAAGTCCGCTGATATTGACCTTCTCTATTTCATATCGGGGACATGGACACTGTCCAAGATATCTTATCATTGTGAGTAAAACCCTAAACATGAAAAGCTCAGCCAGATTGTATTTACATGATTGGACAATGTCTACTTCTCGGGATAATCAGCTGAATAAGTGAAGAATCTTGGGTAGAACCATCTTGAAACACCATCTGCACATTGGATGACAATGCCATGTTCATATGCCTCCATAAACTTATTGTTGAGAATTAACCACCAAATGGCATGCATAAGCTCACGTTTGAGATGCGTGAGGGTAGCGGCAGATGCTGATTCACCAAATATATTCTTGTAATGGTCCTGAATCGTGTCTGGTAACTGTAAAGAAACATGAGACACGTTCGGGGCCAGTTTAAGTCAGGATCATACATTAGAAAGATACACAAGATGATGTGCCACAAAGCTGGATGGTTTTGAGTGTGAATACTTGGACTGGTTTACAAAAAAATGTAGACAGGCCACAGCGATGCTTGTCCAAAATTGGCCATATGTGTCGAATCCAACCACACCATGATTGAGGCAATTACCCACTCCAATTCACATTCAGGTTCCTTTGGCTGTTGCTGCAGTTTTTCATGCTCTTCCAGGAATGCATCAGAATTGTAGAGATCTGTCATGACGCGCTCAGGCTCGCTGTCCGAATCGGGCTTCCAGAAGAGTTTGAATGGTGTGAGATCACCTGATGTACCCACAATACCCCTCTAATTAGAGGTACATAATATATGCACATGCACCTCTAATTAGAGCCCTTTTTGTTCAGTCTCCCCAAACCTCGTTAAATGCTGAATAAATACCCTAAATACTTGACAAAGTCCCTCATCTCGTTTGGAACCTACCGGTGCCATCAATCACTGTGCCATCAACGTCTCATGTCATGTTGTCATCACCATCAATGTCTCAGGGCCCATCCACATTGTCTTCCATGTCACTGATGCTGTTCGGATTGAGTCCCGAGCAACATTCAGGCGCGCTCCCATGCCCTTCCCATGCATCAGAACCTCCCTCCCCCTTTTCTCATCACTCCTATGCCTCAGGCTTCATCTTCCCACCATCCTATGACTATATATACATTAGAGGAGGTATAGGTAATCTCTTATGCCTCTCTAGCCTATGCATACTATACCAACACCATACATCCCCCTACCTGTACAGCCATACTATGGTCTATATACATGTATACCTGTTCTAATACATAGTATAATATATCAAGCCTCATTTCCAACCAGTGCCTTGAGGAAAAGATGATTAAAAAAGCTAAAAAAGCAGTGTGGGCCTGAGGAGGAGGAGGAGGAGCATATATCCCCCCTTGGGATACTGGCCTTGCATCTCATACTCTGCATCTTACTGCCTGATTCAGGCATTGCGCACCTTGTACTACCAATGCTTGGAGACCTATTCATACCATAGAATAGGCCTACACAGGTGCCCTGACCATATTGAGGGCTCAAGATGATGATCTGTACCCCAGGTGAGTACACACATTTTCGCTCTTTTCACCATGTTCTACCAGACATGAAGTTGGCTTGTTGCATGAGTTAAATTGTCTTATCTCATAACTCTGTTTATCCTGTGGCTTTCAAGTTGTCTGCATACATATATCTTTTCATGCATATACTTATCTTTCTAGGCAGCTGACGATGGGTTCTCGGAATGCGCGCTCAGATGATAGCAACAAGCTGCTTGAGCCTGCCCTTGGACTCGTAGCTCTAGAGGAAGGACATCTCATTCCCACTGTCCCATCTCATGACAAGGTCAGCATGTGGGGATTCCATCACCATGTTTTGGTGCATCTCCTTTGCCCAGTTGACCACCTGGATGAATTTGACTGGAACCCCGAGAAGCATGTTATATTGATATTTATATTCTGTCTAACTCTCTTTCATAGGTTCTGTCACCATATCTTGAGTGGCAAAATCATTGTCGGCAGCTATGACTTTCTGGCATGTCTTTACGATCTGGATGTTTACGATGGAGAGGATCAATTGCTAGGTCTTCTACGCAGCCCTCTTCTTGTACAGGTATGCGAATCCAATCTGATAATCCCTTGTGACTGAAGCCTTGTCAAAGTTCTGGAAACACATCTTTACAGGACCACAATCAGCTCACTTGGACAAACGAGGACAAGGAGCAAAGACTGGCCAAGCAAAGAAAGAAGGAATGAAAAAGGTAACCCCGGGTTCAATTGTGTATGCTGCAACCCAGGTAAGGAATTCATCCCTTCAATGCCGAGACTAACCCCTAACCCCAGATGTGCTGGGCTCTATGTGCTGGTGATGATTGGCGTGAGCAAGACAGAAACTGGAACACAAAGAACTTTTACATTGCACTGATGCAAACCTTTGGGATTGGCTACGAAGGAGGCGGCCACGACAAGGATGACGATAATGATCCCAATCCTGACAGTGATCCTGAGCAACTAAGCAGACTCCCTGTTGACTATGAGTGGGTCAAGGAGACACTGACATGGTGGAACAAGTACATCTGGTGGTTATCGGCATTCCCATACTAATGAGCATGGTTCATCCCTTTTAGTGAAATATTTGGAATGGAGCCAGTATCCCAGGGTGTCCGTGGGGGTTCTGGGTCGACACATGAAATACTCAATGCAACTGTCAAGGACAATGGACTGTATCTCAACACAGAAACTGCTCGAGCCGATCTAACTATCCAAAGTGGCCATGGTGAAGTTTTTAGTTATGACAATATGTCTATCGGCGGCGATGATGCCATGCTCGTCCCAACCAATGGTGAAGACTTTTTTGATGACTTTTTTGATGATCTCATTCGACCCAAGAAGAATGAACACACCTGTAAGGGCGACCTTACGATCCAAGACTCGAACTCAGATACTTGCAAGGGAGATCCGAAGAGAAAGTTCTAAGGATTCCCCTGCAAGCTAGCGAGATAAATAGTAAAATGAGATATGAAATAAGAGATAAAATGAGACACATGAATGATGAGCAATGATTGGGAGTAGTGATGAAGGATGAATGGAAACAAGATGAATGATAGTACCTGCGATCCGACATGCGGAGTAGTGGATGGGGGCGGAGTTGTTGGATGCGGAGAGGTGGATAAGATGTCGGAGACAGCGATCGGAGGACATCGGAGATGGTGGAATAGAAAGGAAAGGAAGAAAGGAAAGGAAAAGTGAAAAGTGAAAGTGGTTGCCCTTACATCACCCCCCCTTCAAGGCATGGCGTCTTGACGTGTCAGGCAAAACGAGTTGAATATCGCGGCGGCAATCCACCGCGGAGCTCCCAGATGACATCGGTAGAAGTCGCGGACTAGGCGCGGAGCGTGGACATTGTCTTCTGCTTCCCAGGAATTCTCTTCGTAGCCATATCCCTTCCATTTGACCAAGAATTGAAGCTTGCCTCGATGCAGTCGGCTGTCCAAGAGGTTTTCAACATCGTACTCCAATTCTTCTCCGACTACCGTCGGAGGCGGAGGAGAGCAGACTTGGCGTCGGAAAGGGTCATCGGGAACTAGTGAAAGTTTGACAACATGGAATACTGGGTGAACACGGGACATGGAAGGGGGAAGGCGAAGTTCGTAGGCATGTGTTCCGACAGGTCGGACCACTGGGAAAGGGCCTACATATTGATGTGCAAGTTTTTTTGTGGGTCGGGTGGTTTTGAGGTCTGATGAGTCTAAAAAGACCTTGTCACCCGGGCGGAATGTTGGAGTGGTGCTCTGCTGCTGGTTGTAGTATCACGCCATGTTGTCTTTTGCCTTTGTCAGTGCTGCGCGAGCCTCCTCTAGAGCAGACTTCATCCGCTGGCTGAAATCCGCTACCACCTCGATCTCTGTCCGCTTCTCGCGAGGTTCAAATCCCATGTGCGGATGGCGGCCGGTGTCAATGTAGAATGGAGTTTGACATGTCGATGCGTGAACATGGTTGTTGTATGCAAATTCAGCCATCGGAAGCCATTCGTCCCAATTGTCTTGACATTCATTGACAAATAGGCGAAGGTATTGTTCCAATCCTTGATTGACCCGCTCCGTCTGTCTGTCCGACTGCGGATGGTAGGCTGTCGAGGCAGCAACCTTAATGTTAAGCAGCCTGTATAGTTCGTGCGTGAACTTGGCAACAAACTGTGGTCCTCGGTCGGAGACAATGGCCTCCAGTAGTCCATGGAGTTTCCAGACATTTTGAACATAGGAGCATGCAGTCCTGAGTGCGGAGATGTCGGCGTGCATCAGGATGAAGTGTCCCCGCTTCCCTACTGAGTCCACTATGACCATGATAGCGTCGTAGCCGTGGGCTTCTGATAGTTCAGTAATGAAGTCAACACTGGTTACTTGCCATTGCTCCGTGGGGACCAGTAGTGGATTGAGCTCTACGGAGGGCGGAGTGTGTCAGACCTTGGTGCGGAGGCATGGGTCGCATGTCTTGCAATATTGACCTATTAAACGAGACATGTGTGGCCACCAGTAATTGCGCGACATGTTAAGTAGGTGAAACATCGGAGCTTCGTCGGAGTCCGTTGGAGGTCGGACATAGGACTGAGACCGGAGCGGAACTCCGGAAATGTGGAGGAACAACGAAGGGGAGGGACATGGCTTCAATGTATGTGTTGCGCCGCCGTTTGTTGGATAAGGTGTCCCAATTTCAGGAGGTCGGAGGAGAGGTCGGAGGTGCGGAGGTCCTCGGAGAGATCTCGGTGAGAGACACGTTGACGTGGAAGTGGTCGGACAACGTCGGAGTTGTGACTCGGACACAGTACTGAGCTCGTCGAAGGGTAATGATGGAGGAAGAGCAGTAGATGAGGATGTCGTCGGCGTATTGTACCACGGCGAGGATCTCTGGCATGAACGGGGAGTAGAGGAGTGAACTTTGTTGACATTCGAACTGAGGAACTACAGGTATGGTACGAGCTTAAATACCTAAATGTGATTACTTTACGGAGATGGTTGGAGTAGGTCCGGAGTTGTGGTGTAAGTTGCCAGCGACTGTAACGAACATCGGAGATGTCGGTCAATGGACCATGTGGAAAAGGCGATGCATAAGTAAATGGGAATATGAATATGAAATTCATAAAGGCATGGAGTTATGAATATGAAATGCACGATGGCAACGTGCGGAGATGCGGAGATAACAGATGTCTGGAATGTCGGAGGATGATCGGAGTGGATCGGAGATTCGGAGACGGATATAACAGTATTCCCCTCTTAGGTCTGACACCCATGGAAGACCATGAGAAAATAAACAAGGTCATGTGGTCTCGGTTATTTAACGGAGATGAGCGGCCCAAGGGTTTTCTTCCAGTTACCACCAACATGCCCCAAGACTCAAACACACAACCCGCGCGCTCCAGCGCCAACCTCGATGACTCCGAAGAGGAGCTCCTGCGCCGTCTGGCACAGGTACGCAAGGAGAAGGAGGAGGCAGAGGCAAGGAAGAAGGCCGAGGCCCAGAGGAGGGCGAGGGAGGCAGAGGCAAAGAAGAGGGCAGAGGCGGAGAAGAAGAGGGCGAAGAAGATGGGGAAACAGAGGGCGGAGAGCGGAGCAGAGGAGTCGGAGGTCCGGGGGGAGGCGTGTCAGGCCTGTGCGCAGGCGAAGGTGGAATGCAAGTGGGCGCTGTGAGTACCCGCTTTCCCATCTTCTTTTTCTTACTGACAGTCTCCTTAGGCAGGGGAAGGGCACCACATGCCAGCGGTGTAAAGACGGCAAACGGGTTTGCCTGAAGCCCGGCGAGATGCGGGCGAAGCGGAAATGGGGGAAGACGGAGGAGGCCGTCGCGGAGGAGCTCTGGGAGCTCTGGGAGGAGAAGGAGGAGTGTTGAAACTTTTCCATCACATAGATTAGATTAGATTAGATTATATCATGTGACCTTTACACATCTTCAATTACATACTTATTTGGTTGGTACAAACAGTAGTACGGTATATAAGACCAGGAAACTGTCAATATCAACAAGTTGTCTCTTGACTCTTAACCAGCTCCATCGCTCTCACCAGCCTCAACCGCTCTCACTAGCCTTACCCCCTCCAAACCATGTAAGTGACCATAGCGGTATCGTAGAGTACTTCCACTGTAGCTATGTTGCTCAGTACACCTGTGGCTAGCGCCCAGGTGGAACTTCAACAGGTTATGGGCCCCGGATAGCAGAGGGACTTGGGAAACGCTGGCAACAGCAAGTACCTGCCCACTCTACCCTGGTTGGCGAAGAACCGATCGAAAGATCTAGGTTCTGAGTCTTACTTCTTCACATATGAACCTGGGAACGTCATTACGACAAGTACCTGTCATGAGACGTCCCTAAGGGGATTGACCTAGTACACTCCATGTGGAAACGTTGATCGCACCTTATACGTTTCTGACATATAAAGGGTTTTCCCGTGACCACTATTCCTAAAGGGAATATGTCATAAGGAATCATTTAATTGTTTTCTTGAATCATATTCATAACACATCACTGATTGGGAACCCTTTTTAGATTCATCTACAATGTCTACCTCTCGCTCCGCCCTCGACTCCATCGCCATCTTCGACGGCATCGACTACCAGAGTTGGGCGGAAAAAATGAAGTCGTACCTTCTCCATCAAGGAGTCTGGCGCCTCGTATCCGGCGACATTGAGCGCCCCGACATCAAGGACTTTACGGTCACGGTCTCCACCCCTGCCTCCGCCACTTCGACATCTGCAACATCTGCGACTCAACCTCCGGCGGTCACTATCACTGTCGACCATCCCGCCTTTGCCAAAGAAAAGAAGGCCTGGATCAGAGACAACAACATGGCTCTGGGTTCCATCCGTCTCAAAGTCTCCGAGGCTATCAGGAGGCACATCAAGGACGCCTCAACCTCAAAAGAAGCCTGGACGTCGTTGAAGGACGCATATTCGAAGATCTCCCCCGCCACCATATTTGGCGACTTCAAGGCCGCTGCCTCTTTCAAGCTGTCGGGTTGCGACCCCGTACCGGAAATCGAGCGCCTCGGGTCATTCTTCGCTTGCCTCAGCGATGCGAAGTTCGTCGTGCCTGATCTGATGCAGGCTATGATCCTGGCAAGCACCATTCCTGACGCTTGGTCGTCTCTCTCCACCGCCCTCTTCCAGGTCTACGACGCCGATGACTTCACATGGCAGGCCGTCGCCGACAGCATCATATCGGAGTACAGGCGCAAGTATGCGATTGGGTCTACTCGGGCATCCAACGAGCAGGCCCGGAAAATCTCCGGGACCAAGCGAAAGGGGCAAGACCCCAAATGGGAAAAGCAGACAGTGCTGAGTACCTCGCGAAACAACACTGATGAGCAGACTAACTTGACCAACCCGAGTACCGCTTCTGAAAAGAAGAAGGGAAAGGGACGCTGGCGCAACCAGAAGAAACGCGCCAACAACGCGGACAACGAGTCCGACTGCGCCGAGGAGATGGTTGAATTCATCGCTCCGGCCATTGAGCAGCCCCCTCGTCGTCCTGCTCCTTGTCCCCTTCCTCCTCGTCAACGTGCCCCTTGCCCTCTCCCTCCTCATCATGCACCTACCTTCACCACTGTAACGGGCCGCGGGAAAACTACGAGTACCGCGCAACCTGAGTCAGAGAAAATGCAGTCACTCCTGCAACGCATGAACCCGCCTCCTTCTCAGTACACCGGGCTTCCCTCTGGAAAGCCATCTGTGTGGAAAAAGAACGAGAGGGTGCGAAGACTTGCCCGAGAAATCGGTGCTCAACCCTCTGGGTCAAACCTCCGTATCTTAGATACCATCATTCCTGACATCGACGAAAGGCCGGCTAAACAGCGTCGCGTGGCCCCGTCGATAGAAGAATCGCTGAAGATGATGGACATCGACCAGGAACGGATGGGGCCGGATGTGTTTGAGGATGAGATAGAACTTGACGGTTCGTCAAAACCCTTTCTTGAACCTTATCAATTGTGGAATGCTAATAATACCTCTCAACAGACGTATAATATATTAGCCAGTACCAGTACAGAGTGCGTAGATCACATTAGCAGTGATCTACATAAAAAATATATTAAACATTTCGCCTCTTGTACACATTGTAAGGAAAAAGAACGCGCACAATGGATATTAGACTCCGGCGCCTCTTTACACTTCACCTATGAGTTTAAGGACTTTGCATATTATAGACCTCTCACGGTCAAGCGATTTGTCCAAACTGCAGCCAAAGGGAAGAAACTGGAAATACTCGGAGTTGGGGCCGTTCCAGTACGGCACACCCTAAATGGGGAAGTTAAAACCCACCTTCTCAGACCGGTGTTCTACATCCCGGACATGGACACACGCCTATTGTCCCTAGGCGTCTTCCTTAACCATGGTTACAAAGTAGACGGGACTTGTGGAGAAATCAACATCTCCAAAGGGCTGAGCAAAATCCAGTTCTCGCCCCACATCCTTGGTCAAACCATTTACTGGTTAGACACTGAAATACGCTATGATCAGATCCATGCGATCTCAAGCGAAATCACTGTCGAAACATGGCACAAGCGCCTTGGTCACCCAAATGATCAAGCACTCCGAAAGATTCCCACCAGTACCAAAGGGGTACCTGAGACACTAGTACGTGAGAAATCACAGGAAAATTGCACAGGGTGCCTCAAAGGGAAAATGCCGAATCAGTCATATCCCAATTCGATGACAAGGGCAACAAAAACCTTTGATCTGATCCATTCCGATCTCAAACAGATATCCACGGCATCATACCACAAATATAAATATTTCCTTACATTTTTGGACGACTTTTCATCCCACGTCTGGGTCGTCTTGCTTAGGAAGAAGTCGGATGCCGTCACGGCACTACGACAATTCCTTGTGATGATCCAGAATCAATTTGCCGCCACTCCTAAGAAATGGCGAGTTGATGGAGGTGGAGAGTTCAACGAATACAAGGATGTACTTGACGATCATGGAATTCTGATTGATGTCACGCTCCCATATCAGCACCAGCAGAACGGTAGAGCAGAACGGATAAATCGAACTCTGTGGGAAAAATCTCAGGCCTTGCGCTTCGACGCGTGCTTACCCCCTATGTGGTGGGAATTCTGTTTGGAACATGCAGCTTTTCTCTACAACAGAACCCCCATGCAGCGTCTCGAATGGAATACCCCTTACTTCAGGGTGACTAATGAGATCCCTGATATGTCAAGCATCAGAGTCTTCGGATGTCAGGCATATGTATATATCCCAAAGGAAAAACGTAGAAATTCCCTGGAGTCTAGATCTCGATTGATGATTTATCTCGGATCAAAGCCAGGGGTCAAAGGATACCGATTCATGGATCCTGAGACTAATACAATTTTCATGGGTGGGAAAGCTATCTTTGATGAAAGCAAGTACCCAAGATGCCACATCGACCCTTTGCCAGAAAACCATCCAGAAATGGAAAACCCAGAACCGGCTGATGAGTTTGAGGACCTCATCCCCGGAAACGATGACAATGACAGTCATTTCAAAAAACCTCACGACCCTGTTCCCACTGGACAGGATCACCCTGAATCAGACAATGATTTGCTGCGTAGCGAGCCCGATGACGAGCCACGAGTACCCACTCCAGAGCCCAAGCAAGTACCAGATCGACCGATCAGGGAACGACGAGTTCGGAGAATGCCAGACAGCATCTATGGGGAAGACACCCCTGCTTCTGATCTTGAAAAAATGGATCAAAGACGTAGATTGGGCGGTCAAACGGCATGGATGAACGATCTCCTGATGGAGGCAATCTCCATCCAAGTAGGCATCATCGAAATGTCACACAAAGACATATACTCTCTTCCGAACAAAGAAGATTGGTATGCGGCAGAACGAAAAGAGCTAGACATGCTCAAAAGCCGCGGGGTGATCACGGAGTTAGTACCCCTACCTACAGGGAGGAAAGCTCTAAGGAACAAATGGGTTTACAACGAAAAATCCGACGGGCGTTTGAAAGCGCGCCTTGTTGCAAAAGGTTTCTCACAGGTAGAAGGGATTGACTTCGATCAGATCTTCTCACCAGTAGTGAGATACGAGACCGTCCGATTAATTCTGGCATTGACAGCCCTTGAAGGGTGGTTCATGACACTCTTGGACGTCTCAGCAGCCTTCCTCTATGGAACACTCTGTGAGGTAATTTACATGCGACAGCCTGAGGGCTACATAGTAAAAAAAAAAAAAAAAAAAAAAAAAAAAGAAAAAAAAAAGAAGGCCTTCATGACAACATGGGAATGTAGGGACCTAGGCCACCTAGTCCCTGATGGGGAACCAAAAGAATTTCTCTCTATCCAAATAAGGCAACGTGGGAAGAAAATCTTCATTGATCAAGTACCCTACCTTGAGAAAATTCTCGCACGCATGGGGATGAGCGAATCTAATGCCACCCATACCCCACTCCCAACGGGCTACAAACCCATGAAATCTGAAGATGAACCCAATGCGGAACTCAGATCCAAGTACCAATCCGTCATCGGATCATTATTGTACTTAATGATCGGGACAAGACCCGACATTTGTTTCGCCGTAATTAAAATGTCCCAATTTTCCGCAAACCCTACCAAACGCCATTTAGAAGTGGCAAGGGATATTTGCAGGTATTTGAAGGCAACAAAAAATTACGCGATCATGTACGATGGTGATTCTGGGAAAGGAATCTACGCATTCACAGACTCCGATTGGGCGTCAGACGAAAACACCAGGAAGTCCACCACTGGTTACTTCATATCGCTGGCATCTGGAGCAGTAACCTGGGTTTCATCGGCGCAAAAAACCATTGCCCTCTCTTCCACGGAAGCAGAATACATGGCGCTATCAGATTGCAGTCGCGCAGTGACATGGCTTAGAAGCATGCTTGCCGAACTTGGGATGCAGATCGGATCAGTCCCGATCTATGGAGATAACAATGGCTCTGTCTTTATCGCATCCAACCCTGTAACTGAAAAGCGGTCCAAGCACATTGACGTGCGATTCCACTTCGTCAGAGAAAAAGTATCCGAAGGCATCATTACGGTCGAATTCATTGAAGGAGTGAATAACCCTGCAGACCTTTTAACTAAGAATCTGGGGAAAGTCCTCTTTAGCAAGTTTATCCCATACTTCGGATTACTTAAAAACTAGACGAAAGAGTACCTATATGGGAAAAAGTAAGATGTATTTAGAAGTATGTACTAAATATGGGGGGATGTTGAAACTTTTCCATCACATAGATTAGATTAGATTAGATTATATCATGTGACCTTTACACATCTTCGATTACATACTTATTTGGTTGGTACAAACAGTAGTACGTTATATAAGACCAGGAAACTGTCAATATCAACAAGTTGTCTCTTGACTCTTAACCAGCTCCATCGCTCTCACCAGCCTCAACCGCTCTCACTAGCCTTACCCCCTCCAAACCATGTAAGTGACCATAGCGGTATCGTAGAGTACTTCCACTGTAGCTATGTTGCTCAGTACACCTGTGGCTAGCGCCCAGGTGGAACTTCAACAAGGAGAAGGAGGAGTGGTCGGCGAGGGTCGGTTGGGCGCTGCTCCGGCAGCTGCAGATCTTAAACAACCACCTTGCCTACCGGAACTTCCTGCTGGAGGCGGCGGCTCTGGAGTTGGATACGGAGGACGGAGAAGAGGAAGAAGGAGAGGAAGAGGATGAGGCAAAGGTTGAGAGGGAGGTTGAGGGGTTGGCGGATGGGGAGCTTGCTGAACTGCAAGCGGAGAAAGAGGAGGTGGAGGGAGAACCGGAGGATGAGTCGGAGGATGATGGTCCGCCAGCCAAAAAGGCCAAAACCCAGTAGCCCCTCCCCCCTCTAATTATTTTATTTATTTATTTTATTTTGCAATATGAGTGTCGTGTGCGGTTCTATAGGTGTGATAAGGGGCCCAGTTTCTCCGGATACGCGGAGTGGAAATCCGTGACTAAGTCTGTCGCGTGTTCGAGTTCCATGGCGGGTAGCCAGGACTGTTCCTCATCGGTTTCTTCATAGCCTAGCCAATGGACTAGGTAGAGCAGTTTGCAAGAACGCCGCCGATCCAGTTTGGTGTCAAGGATTTCGGCAATTTTGTATTCCACTTCTCCTTCAACGTCGATCGGAGGAGGTGGAGTTACTGTCCGGTTTGGAATGATGTTCGGAACAGATGGCTCCAGCTTGGAGATGTGGAAAATGGGGTGAACACCACGTATGGTGTCCGGGAGTCGGAGGGTGTAAGAGTGTGTACCATTCCTGGCAAGGATGTCAAAGGGGCCAAGGTACTTTTCAGACAGCTTTTTGGAGGGTCGTGTAGTGCAGAAAAACTTAGCCTTCACAAACGCTTGCTGTCCTACTTGGATCGGAGGGGGCGGAGCATGCCGGAGATCAGCGGGGCCTTGATAACGTCGTTGAGCTTCTAGGATTGTAGATTTGGGTTCTTGGTGAAGCTTGTCCAGGTCTACGACGAATTGTCGGGCACGGCGGATGCGAGGTCGCGCTCCGGATGGATGGAGAGGTTCAGATGATAACCTTTATTGGCGAAGAAGGCCAGATCCTGGTCGTAGCACTCGGAGCATTGTTGTACGCGAACTCCGCAAGCGGAAGTAGCTCGGACCAGTTGTCCTGCTAATAGTTGCAGAAGATGCGGAGGTACTGTTCCAACGTTTGGTTGGTACGTTCGGTTTGACCGTCACCTTCAGGATGGTAGCCAGAGGTGAAGTGCAGAGTCATGTTGAGGGCTTTTCCGAGGGAGCAGAAAAAGCGGGAGATGAACTCCGGGCCTCGGTCAGAGGTGACATGTTCTGGTACTCTGTGCTTGGAGAACACATGCAGGATGAACAAGGTGGCTAGATCTTCGGAGGTGCAGTGGATTGTAGTCGGAACAAAAATGCTTTGTTTTGTCATTTGGTCAACAATAACAAGGATTGCGTCAAAACCGCCGGAGGTTGGAAGTGTCTCGATGAAGTCCATGGATATGGAGTTCCACGGAAGGTTCGGAACTGGGAGTTGCTTCAGCATACCATAGGGCTTGTGGCGTTGAGGTTTAGAGCGCATGCAAGTGCTGCAGGATTTGCAGTACTTTTTGACAAAGTCTCAAACACCAGGCCAAGTATAATCTCGTTGAATGAGACTAACTGTCTTGTTCTGTCTGGGGTGTCCGGAGAGAATATGGTCGTGCTTGTTGCGGAGGGTGCGGAGCCGGAGGTTATCGGAGTCGGGGACATAAATGCGACCACTATGATGGAGGAAACCGTCGGAGTCTACGGACCAGTGCGGTTTGGGCTCCTTGAGATGGTCGGCATAGATTGGGTCGGATGGGAGTGAATGGAGGATGTTGGAGTGCAACTGTTCAATGTCCATTATGACTGTGGTGTGGAGAACAGGGATGAACAACTCCGTAGCTCGGAGAGATGCGGACAGCTGTTCTTGGGAAAAGACTGGTCGGAAGTTGCTTGGGTTTACCAATGCATAGTCGCTATTCCCCTCTTTGGGATAGACGTCCCATCGTCTAGTCAAAGAGTCCGGCTTGGTAGCGAGACGTCCGGGGCGGAAGCGAATCAAGAGATTGAACTGAGAGAGGAACTCGGACCACCGGGCTTGTCGGCAGGTAAGAACCTTTGTAGTGGCGAAGTACTCCAGGTTCTTGTGGTCCGTGACAACGTTGATCGGAGCAGCGGAGCCTTCAAGGTAATGTCGCCATACCTTGAATGCTTCATGGATAGCAAGTAACTCCTTGTCGTGCGTGTCGTAGTTGAGTTCCGGGGCGGTGAAGGTGCGGGAGTGGAACCCTACTGGGTGTATCTCCTCATCAGAGGTCTGGATGGACAAAATAGCACCAAGTGCATAGTCGGAGGCGTCTGTCTCGATGATAATAGGTCGATCAGGAATCCAATGAGTGAGGACCGGTGCTTTGGTAAAAGCGAGTTTCAACTCATTGAACGCACTCCGTGCAGAGTCAGAGAAACGGAACGGAGTACCCTTCCGGGTGAGTCGGGTGAGCGGAACAACAATGTCCGAATAACCGTGGATGAAACGTCGATAGAAATTTGCGAATCCAAGGAAAGACTGTACGTCCTTCACTTTTTGAGGTTCAGGCCACTCTTGAATGGTCTTCACCTTGGTTTCGGACATGCGGAGACCAGAGGGAGAAAGGATGAAACCAAGATATTCGACTGTGTCGACAGAAAATTCGCACTTGTCGGAGCGGACGTAAAGTCCGTTCTTGCGGAGACATCAGAGAACTTCCTTGACATTGTCGGGGTGCTTGGCAGGGTCGTCGGAGTAAATGAGAATGTCATCGAGGTAGACCACCACTGTAACATCGAGGAGGTCACTGAAGATATCATTCACAAATCGCTGAAAAGCAGCAGGGGTGTTGGATAGTCCAAAAGGCATAACAAGCCATTCAAACGATCCATAACAAGTGCAGAAAGCGGTTTTCCATTCATCTCCGTCGGCAATGCGGACAAGATGATATGCATGCCGGAGATCGAGAGTGGTATAAACACGCGCTTTTCCGGCAGTGGAAAGGAGGTCGGAGATGAGCGGAAGAGGGTATCGATCCTTCTTGGTAACTTTGTTCAGGCCCCGATAGTCGATGCACAGGCGGAGGGAACCGTCCTTCTTTCGGACAAAGAGGACCAGAGCGCCATGTGGAGAGCGAGAGGGGCGAATGAAACCAATGGCCAAATGTTCGTCTATGAAGTTTCACAGGGCAGATAGTTCAGATTGTGAAATGGAGTACATAGGGCCAATAGGGGGAGTTGATCCGTCTTCTAACTCAATGCGGAGGTCATACGGACGATGCAGAGCGAGGGTGTCTGCTTTTGTCTTGCTAAAAACATCAGCAAAATCGTGATATTCCTCTGGGATATGGGAGAGGTCCGGAGGTTCCTCGGACATGGAAACGGATTGGGCAGAGATCGTGTGGTCAGAGAGGTGAATTTGGAAAGATTGGGCACCCGGAAGTTTGCAAGCGCGTACAAATGCGGCTGCATTTATCAATGCAATATTCGGGACAACGTCCGGAGTAGCAGCGGGTGTGCCGGAGTCGGAGGTCGGAGTATTGGGAGAGGTCTGCGGAGGTAGTGGAGCTGACCTGGCAGAAGACGTCAAGGTCAGAGACTCCTTCAAGAGCTGTGGACGGAAAGTAATACTGCCCAATACCCAGTCAATCATAGGATTGTACCGGGTGAGCCAGTTATATCCAAGAACCATAGAACAGGAGGAATCGAGCGGAGTCACGTAGGCTGTAATGGCCATATATTCACCGGAGGAAAAGTATACAGGGAGATCAACCGCCTGAGTAATGACGGAGTTGGACGTTCCGTCAAATAATTTAAGTTTGATCGGAGGTATGGAGGTGAAAGGGAGTTTATAGGATGAAGCATAACGGGAGTCAATAAAACAATGAGTAGAGCCAGAGTCCACAAGGGCGGCTATCGGAGAAGAATCGGAGATAAGCGGAGATGTAAGTCAGACACGGAGGGAATTGGGATCGGAAAGAGTGGAAGTGTTGAGTAGAGCGGTAGTACGGATGGGTTCAACACAGTCCTCAGGCTGTACAGAGTCCTGTGGACTGCCTGCTAATTTTTTGTTTCGTCCGTGGTCTTGGCTTGGGCAGTGCGCGCCTTAGCCTTAGAGGCGGAGGACGAAGACTTCAGGCAATCTTTCGCGACGTGTCCAGCTTTGCCACAAAACATACAGAGGTTGTTGTCAAAACGGTGTTTGCGTTCCTCCGGAGTTAGCTTTCCGTCTTTTCCGAGTTTGTCGGAGATGTCGAACTTGGGAGCGGAGGAAGGCTTCGACTGTTTGCCCTGGTTCTGTGTCTGCGGTTTGGCTTTGGAGTTTTTATCGGAGTTTGCGGAGGGGGTTTTAGCTTTGGATTTGTTGGATTTGGATGCGGATTTGTCGGAGTGGGATTTCTCGCGATGACGTTCCCAGTGGCGAGCATCAATAGTCTGTGCTAGCTCCCTAAGTGCTGGTAACGTGCTTGGCTTTGCTTGAGTCCCAAGGACATCTTTAATCCGCTCCGCCAACCCGGAGTAGTACTGGTGATGCAGGGCGGAGCTGTCCCAGTGCGTTTTGGCAGCAAGGCGTGTGAACTCGATATTATACTTGAGAATATATTGATTTTGAGATTGTCCAGAGAGTCAGCAGCATCCGCAACGGGGTCAATGACCCCAAATTCCGTGCGGAGTGTGCGGAGGAATGCGGACCAATCTTCATACCAGTCTGGGGGGTTGTCTGGGTCCGGTTCGATGATGAAATGCTCGAAATAATTGAGAGCTGTGCCTCGGAGGAAGGAGATGGCAAGAGTGATTTTGGCAGAGTCATCGTCATACTCGGAGTTGTCGCAGAAGAACAATGTCCATTTGAGGATGAACTGGTTCAGTTTCCGGGGATCGGAACCGTTGAAGGTGTCCAGATCCTTAGCCTTTTTGTGATGCTTGTGACCTTTGCTGCATTTGAGTTCATTGGTCATTAAGAGGAAAGCATCCGCAAGGGCTTGTGGGCTGAAAATATTCTGAGGAGACGGGGGTGCGGATTCTATGGGGGAAGTGGGGATCGGAATATTATGCGGAGGTGTGATGGGCCAAAAACCCGGAGGTGTCGGAGTAGTGGGAGTTACGGGGGATAGTTCTGTTAAATGTTGTTCAACATTTTGTAGAACCTGTTGCCTAGAAGTGCCAGCTTCTGCGGCTTTTGCTGTCTTGGTGTTTCGGAGTGCCATGACTAGCAGGAATCCAAAAATGGTTTGAATTCGAATATACTGTTAAGTAGGTGAAACATCGGAGCTTTGTCGGAGTCCGTCGGAGGTCGGACATAGGACTGAGACCGGAGCGGAACTCCGGAAATGCGGAGGAACGACGAAGGGGAGGGACATGGCTTCAATGTATGTGTTGCGCCGCCGTTTGTTGGATAAGGTGTCCCAATTTCAGGAGGTCGGAGGAGAGGTCGGAGGTGCGGAGGTCCTCGGAGAGATCTCGGTGAGAGACACGTTGATGTGGAAGTGGTCGGATGATGTCAGAGTTGTGACTCGGACACAGTACTGAGCTCGTCGAAGGGTAATGATGGAGGAAGAGCAGTAGATGAGGATGTCGTCGGCGTATTGTACCACGGCGAGGATCTCTGGCATGAATGGGGAGTAGAGGAGTGAACTTTGTTGATATTCAAACTGAGGAACTACAGGTATGGTACAAGCTTAAATACCTAAATGTGATTACTTTACGGAGATGGTCGGAGTAGGTCCGGAGTTGTGGCATAAGTTGCCAGCGACTGTAACGAACATCGGAGATGTCGGTCAATGGACCATGCGGAAAAGGCGATGCATAAGTAAACGGGAATATGAATATGAAATGCATAAGGACATGGAGTTATGAATATGAAATGCACGATGGCAATGTGCGGAGATGCGGAGGTAACGGATGTCTGGAATGTCGGAGGACGATTGGAGTGGATCGGAGATTCGGAGACGGATATAACACGACACCAGTTCCAAGGTTTTCCACCGTCCAGGATGTCCGGCCACCGGAGTGTCATGGTGTTGTGTGAGGATCCGATGACGCAGTTGGGGATTGTTAGGAACATAGATACGATCCCTGAAGTAGAGCAAACCTTCCGCTTGCCTCCACTCCACACTACGGACAGACCCCGCTCCGACGGTTGGAAGAGATTTGACAACCTCTGCCACACTATCCTCCAGTAACCCCTCTCGGATTCCCTGTTGGACCTGGTGGAGGACATCGTGTTCTTCCCCTTGAACAGTTACCCCACGCATTGCTCGCACTGCAAACAATTCTGGTCGAAGAAGGATGATGTTTTCATTGTCCCGCTGTAAGGGCGACCTTACGATCCAAGACTCAAACTCAGATACTTGCAAGGGAGATCCGAAGAGAAAGTTCTAAAGATTCCCCTGCAAGCTAGCTGCGATAAATAGTAAAATGAGATATGAAATAAGAGATAAAACGAGACGCATGAATGATGAGCAATGATCGGGAGTAGCGATGAAGGATGAATGGAAACAAGATGAATGATAGTACCTGCGATCCGACGTGCGGAGTAGCGGATGGGGGCGGAGTCGTCGGATGCGGAGAGGCAGATAAGATGTCGGAGACAGCAGATACGATCGGAGGACGTCGGAGATGGTGGAATAGAAAGGTAAGGAGGAAAGTGAAGGAAAAGTGAAAAGTGAAAGTGGTTGCCCTTACATCACCCCCCCTTCAAGGCACGGCGTCTCGATGTGTCAGGCGAAACGAGTCGAATATCGCGGAGCTCCCGGATGATGTCGGTAGAAGTCGCGGACTAGGCGTGGAGCGTGGACATTGTCTTCTGCTTCCCAGGAATTCTCTTTGTAGCCATATCCCTTCCATTTGACCAAGAATTGAAGCTTGCCTCGATGCAGTCGGCTGTCCAAGAGGTTTTCAACATCGTACTCTAATTCTTCTCCGACTACCGTCGGAGGCGGAGGAGAGTGGACTTGGCGTCGGAAAGGGTCGTCGGGAACTAGTGAAAGTTTGACGACATGGAATACTGGGTGAACGCGGGACAGGGGGAAGGCGAAGTTCATAGGCATGTGTTCCAACAGGTCGGACCACTGGGAAAGGGCCTATGTATCGATGTGCAAGCTTTTTTGTGGGTCGGGTGGTTTTGAGGTCTGATGAGTCTAAAAAGACCTTGTCACCCGGGCGGAATGTCGGAGTGGTGCTCCGATGCTGGTTGTAGTATCGCGCCATGTCATCTTTTGCCTTTGTCAGTGCTGCGCGAGCCTCCTCTAGAGCGGACTTCATCCGCTGGCTGAAATCCGCTACTGCCTCGATCTCCGTCCGCTTCTCGCGAGGTTCGAATCCCATGCGCGGATGGTGGCCGGTGTCAATGTAGAATGGAGTTTGATGTGTCGATGCGTGAACATGGTTGTTGTATGCAAATTCAGCCATCGGAAGCCATTCGTCCCAATCGTCTTGCCGTTCATTGACGAATAGGCAAAGGTATTGTTCTAATCCTTGATTGACCCGCTCTGTCTGTCTGTCCGACTGCGGATGGTAGGCTGTCGAGGCAGCAACCTTAATGTTAAGCAGCCTGTATAGTTCGCGCGTGAACTTGGCGACAAACTGTGGTCCTCGGTCGGAGACAATGGCCTCCGGTAGTCCGTGGAGTTTCCAGACATTTTGAACATAGGAGCGTGCAGTCCCGAGTGCGGAGATGTCAGAGTGCATTGGGATGAAGTGTCCCCGCTTCCCTACTGAGTCCACTACGACCATGAGAGCGTCATAGCCATGGGCTTCTGGTAGTTCAGTAATGAAGTCAACACTGGTTACTTGCCATCGCTCCGTGGGGACCGGTAGCAGATTGAGCTCTCCGGAGGGCGGAGTGCGTCGGACCTTGGTGCGGAGGCAAGGGTCGCATGTCTTGCAATATTGACCTATTAAACGAGACATGTGCGGCCACCAGTAATTGCGCGACACCAGTTCCAAGGTTTTCCACGGTCCAGGATGTGCGGCCACCGGAGTGTCATGGTGTTGTGTGAGGATCCGATGACGCAGTTGGGGATTGTTAGGAACATAGATACGATCCCTGAAGTAGAGCAAACCTTCCGCTTGCCTCCACTCCGCACTATGGATGGACCCCGCTCCGACGGTCAGAAGGGATTTGACAACCTCCGCCACACTATCTTCCAGTAACCCCTCTCGGATTCCCTGTCGGACCTGGCGGAGGACGTCGCGTTCTTCCCCTTGAACGGTTACCCCCCGCATTGCTCGCACTGCAAACAATTCTGGTCGCAGAAGGATGATGTTTTCGTTGTCCCGCGATCTGTCTCCGTGGTCCGCTCATTGGGACAAAGCATCGGACTTGCCCATTGACTTGCCAGGTCGATGGTGGATTTTGAAATCGAAACGAGCGAGGTATAAGGACCATCTAGCCTGTCGTCGATTTAGTTTTTGAGCTGTCATGAAGTACTCAAGATTTTTGTGGTCCGTCCAAATCTCCACTGTCTTCTCCGCTCCCTCAAGGAAGTGCCTCCATTCCTCCAATGCGTGGACCACTGCCAACATCTCCTTGTCATAGATCTTGTAGTTGCGTTCCACCGGACTAAGGCTTTTGGAATAGAATGCGACAGGGTGCCACTTACCCTCCTCTGTTGGTTGGGACAGTACTGCTCCAGTTGCAAAGTCCGAGCTATCCGCTTCTATCCGCCACTTCTTTCCATGATCAGCTAAGACCAGGATCGGAGCGGATGTAATCCTCTGCTTCAACTCCGCAAATGCGGACACTTCTCCCTCCCTCCAAGACCAGAGGTGCCCTTTCTTCATGAGCTCAAAAAGAGGGCGCGCGATGTCCGAAAACCCTTCAATAAAACGACGATAGAAGTTAGTGAATCCCAGAAAGGACTGTACTTCTCAGACGTTTGTCGGAGCAGGCCACTCCACGACCCCCGCTACCTTCACCGGATCCATCTCTACGTGTCCTTGTTCAATAATAAGGCCTAGGTATTCAATGCGCGTTTGTTCAAACTCGCATTTCTCTGGTTTTAGATAGAGTTTGTGTTCGCGAAGTCGTTCCAGTACAATCCGTGTGACTCTTCGATGCTCTGCAAGGGTCTCCGTGAAGATGAGTATGTCGTCGAGGTAAACACAGACTACACCTTCAGTGATAAGGTCCTGAAAGATCTCGTTCATCATAGTCTGGAATGTGGATGGACTATTAGTGAGGCCGAAGAACATCACCAATGGTTCATAGAGTCCGCGATTGGTCCGAAAAGCGGCCTTCCACTCGTCTCCGGGTTTTATCCGCACATTGTTGTAGCCCCAGTGGATGTCGAGCTTGGTGAAGTATTGAGCGCGTTGAAGTTTATTGATCAGTTCAGATATGAGCGGAAGCGGATACTTGTTTTTGATAGTTTTGGAATTGAGTGACCGGTAGTCTTGTAAAAGACGAAGGAAGCCATCCTTCTTCTTGATGTAGAATACCGGAGATGCCATCGGAGACTTGGAAGGGCGGATCCGACCAGTTGCAAGGTTTTCCTCCAAAAACGCGTCGAGTTCCTTCTGTTCGTTCGGAGCAAGCGGATATACCTTACACCCCGCCGGAGAGGCGTCCGGAACAAGTTCAATGGCGTGGTCCCAAGTCCGCTCTTCTGGTAAGGTGTCAAAAGAGGTCTTTGAGAATATGTCTTCGAAGTCAAACAAGTGGTCTGGTACAGAGTCGCGGAAAGATTTAGGTTTTTGGTTACTGAGGAAGGCCTCCGATAGACATTGCGAGATATTGGATGAAGCACGGATGAACTCCGCGGGTACTGTTCCGACAAAGAGGCGGTCTCCCTCCTCAAACTCATCCTCTTCCTTTTTTTTTTTTTTTTTTTTTTTTTTTTTGGTCAGCAATTTGTATAGCGGTATACTAGGGGTACAGTCCGCTTGACATAGAGTAAACTACATTGGTCTGAGGACCTATGTACGCAAGAAAAACAAGCGGCGCAAAGCTCCGTCGAGCTGTTGAGTCCTCGCGCCAGGACGGGGGTGTCTGTTATAAACAAACACGTTAGTATGCGCACCCGAATATTCGGCTGCGCGATACAAGAGCACTCCAACCTTGCGAGGTTGGCCGTTAGCGGCGCTGGGGGGTGTCTGCGCCCTACCCACCAAAGAAGCGCCTATGCGGTTCTTATCCTTCGATCGCGTTTGCTTGCCAGAGGGGGCTGCACCCCTTTGAACCCAGCACGCTACCACGCGATTACCGCCAACGGTTGTGTTGGGCGTTGGACAATCCCTGAAGGCACATGCCCCTGGGTTATCCATAATGAATTTCCCGAAGTTGTCCCAGGTGGGAGTGTTCCTCGAGAAGGTGGGCATGTCTGGGGGCCTAGTGGGGTGGTGCAGACATTTGTATAGTACGTGGGCGAAGTCCTCGATGGACCCTGTTCCACAGTCGCATTGTTCAGTCTTGTCGCCAATACTGAACCTATGTCTATAGTGGCCAATTGGGGCGTGACTGGTGAGGCCGCGCACCATTTGAGCCGTGAGGGATTGGGAGTGACCCACATCCTTAAGCCATGTACCGCCCTTGAGATGGGACAGTTTCATTCTTTTGGCCCGAGCATGGTCTTGGCGTCTAACACATGACCTCGGGAATTGGTAGTGACGGCCGACATACTTGGGGGACTGGTACAGGTTGTTCCAGTCGCCTAGCATGTCGTCTGTGAATTGCTTCATGTTGAAGTCGAGGGATCTGGAGGCCGATTCACCACACTCGATGCGAATCGAGGAGGCAAAGTCGTGCACTGCACAGTGGGGTTCGAAGCCATGGTCCGAGCAATCGGGGACATGGTGGAAGAAGACCTTGGATTTCAGGCCTGGTTCCTCAAACCAAGGAACCAGGTTACTGATGATAGCGAGCGCAGTTGCCTGCGAGGAGTGGAGGTCCGGGTCTGTGGCCCGCCGAATGGCGTTGACAGAGTCGGTGAAGATGTGGATTTCTTCCAGTTGAGAGAGTCCTCCTAGCAGAGTGACCAGGTTGGAGAACCCGTGTCCTATTGCTAGAGTTTCAGTGTTGTCAGAGACTGCGAGGCCACCAGCCGCCCAGTCTTTATTGATGGAGTGCCCCATGTGCCAGGTTTCCCAAGCTGCAACAGCTTGGTGGCCCGACGTGAGGGAGGGAACAGCCGTGTCTGTGACAATGACAGCGGATTTGTTAGAGCAGATGTTGGCATCGAACACCTTGTTAAGGGTGATGAGGCGCAACTTCCTGGCTTCAGCTCGCTCCTTAGCGGTTTTGCCGCGGATAAGGGTGATATCATGGAAGATACGGTCTGGAAAGCGGTCTAGGACGTGTTTCCCTGGCTCGTTGTAATTATTGAAGGGTGATAGGGGGACAGACACATTTGCACGGTATGCCCAGATATCAACGAGGGGGGATTTGAGGTTGTACATAAATTCCGGGGAGTACCACAGTCGCATTGAGGGGTCTTCCTCGTCGCAGACCATGACAGTCATGTGTCGTGGTGCAAGGGAGTGCATACGGACACGGTTCCTGCAGGAGAGCTTCCTTAGGTGCAGATGCACCGGGGGCAGGCCGGCAAGGGATTCGACCGCCCCTGTGGGGGTGGTACGAAAGGCGCCCAGGATCCATAGGGCTGCACGCCTCTGGACTCTGGAGATAGACTTGATGACGCCTTTGTTACGGGCGCTGTCGAAGTTCCATAGATTGGCACCATATAGAGCGATCAGTAAAATACACGATCGGTATAGGGTGCGCTTGTGTTTGGGCATAAGTCCTCTGACTGAGTTTCCCAATGAGAGTAAGGCTCCCGTTGCAGAGAAGGCCTTAGTGGCGTATCGTTTGGAGTGCTCATTGAAGAGTAGCTTTTGATCAAAGAAGAACCCCAAGTACCTCCAGAAGGTCTTGGGGACCTCATCCTTCCTCATCGTTATCCGCTAACTCCTCCACTTCCTCTCCTTCTGTGACATCCTCCACCCATGGGCCACGTGGAGCCTCCTCCTCTAGACTGGACGTCGGAGTGGAACCCATCCGACAGGCTCGGATGCGGACTTGTTCGAACTTCCGCTCCTTCCGCTCTTGGGCTGCCTCCTGGTGGCATGTCCGACATCGTGCAGGACACCGGCTCATCTTCACTTCCCCTGATGTCCAATCTACCTCGGGGTTGTGTTCCTTGAGCCAAGTGAAGCCTAACATGATTTCTTGTTTTCCCAAACTTGTGACTGCAAGCTGGGTCCATTCCAAGTGATCCCGGTAGCGGAGCACTACATCCAACACCTCCGCTATTGCTCCGGCCTCGTTTGGAGTTCCGTCGATGTTGTATACCGGAATTGCGCATTGTAGTTTTCGAGTAGACAGTCGATGTTTCTCGACCAGAGTGCGTTCAATAAACGACCCTGTTGCCCCGCTGTCGAGTAAGGCCTTTTGTGATAGTGTGTCTTTGGTGTCGGTAGTTTCAAGAACTATGTCTAGTTCAATAGAATTGTCGGAGTGAGCGGAGGCGAGGACATATTGTTTTGGAAGCCGACGCTCCCATTTAGAGAGGCGAAGGCGGATGGGATTTGTGGAGTTGGGTGCAACTATGGGATCGTTTGCAGGCTTAGAGATGGAGGGTATAGGATCATATTGTTCCATAAATAAGGCAGCATAACAATTTTTAGCAGACAACGAGGGCGCACTGTTCACTCGCTGTGGGGAGGAAAATCCTCCTGTCCTCCCTCCGACTCCGCAGACTCTGTGGGCAGAACGGAGTTGACTTCCGCTGCGTCCTTGACCACGAGTTGTTCCATAACAAACTCGTCCTGCTCCTCCGTTGTCATGAAGCGAACATCGAAGCGAAGGGGGCATTCACGACTAAAGTGACCCGTTTTGTTACATCTGAAGCATGCATTGGCATTCTTGCCTTTGACACATGAAGTATCAATGTCCATTGCATTGGGGTCCCTTGTCAGCGGAGCGGATGCAGATGCGAGCGGAGCTGTGTGCGGAGTGAATGGAATGTAGGGGCGAGGGAATACTGAGGTGCCAGGTACTCTTGGTCCGACAACATTGCGGAAGGCGGAGGTACGGGTCGGAGCAGTGGCTTTGAAGGCTTTGTTGGCAATCCTATTGTCGTCATTGACTCGTGCTGCAGAGTACCACTCATCGGGGTTGTCATCCGCAGGTCGTCCGTGGGTCAGGGTGGCAATCTCGTTCTGAATGTCGGAACGGAGACCATGGCGGAATTTGAGTACGATGTTGGTATCCTCCTGATAGCCCGCTTTGTCAATGTAGTCTTTGAACTCATCAATATAGGTCTCAACATCCCGTTGACCTTGATAATAGGATTCTCCTTTGAGGATCAGTCTCGCGTCCTGTTCCTCATTCTTTGGAGTGAACTCCGCTGTAAAGACTGCACAGAAGTCCACCCAAGTGACCCAGTCCAATTAGAAGAGAACTTTCTACTGTAAGGGCAACCTTACGATCCAAGACTCGAACTCAGATAACTTGCAAGGGAGATCCGAAGTTTAGATTGAGCAGTCTGATAAGTAATACAACACACACCTTGCAAGGGAGATCCAAAGAGAAAGTTCTAAGGATTCCCCTGCAAGCTAGCGAGATAAATAGTAAAATGAGATATGAAATAAGAGATAAAATGAGACACATGAATGATGAGCAATGATTGGGAGTAGTGATGAAGGATGAATGGAAACAAGATGAATGATAGTACCTGCGATCCGACGTGCGGAGTAGCAGATGGGGGCGGAGTCGTCGGATGCAGAGAGGCGGATAAGATGTCGGAGACAGCGGATATGATCGGAGGACGTTGGCGATGGTGGAATAGAAAGCAAAGGAAGAAAGGAAAGGAAAAGTGAAAAGTGAAAGTGGTTGCCCTTACAACACCTCAATTATGCGCCCAGGTACAAACTTGTGTTCTCCATTTGTGGATCAGCTCAAATGGGGTATCCTCCAGATCGTTCTCGCAGCCGCAGGTCACGCTTGCCCTCTCAGCCCCACGCAGGCAGAGGTAGCAGAGATGCATTGGTACGAGTGGAAACAATTGCTGCAAGAGCAGGAACAATGGGAGGAAGAAAAGCAGTGTCAGCGCGATCAAATGCAGCATGAAAAGGATGAGATGGAAAGAACGGTCATGCAGACTCGCAGGGATGGCTTCTCTTCTCACCCCACCAGTGCCCATCCATGCCCTCCTCCCAAGTCTCCAAGCACAGATTTCAGTCCGCTTAGCCAGCCCCCCGAGTCTCCAAATGCCAGGCTCAGTCTGCTCAGTCAGCCTGTGCTTGCTGCCCATGGGCAATGCCAGCTCCATTGGTCTACTCAGGCATCAATTGCTGCGTTGCAGATGCCAAAGACTGTGCTGAAAACTGTGTGAAAGAAGTTGGGAGGAAAAAAGTAACAGTTTATTAATGGCGTGTGTTAAATGTTTGGCGACAACCTGCACACAACTTGCTAAATTCTAACAACCTGCAGGCAACTTGCTCACAATCTGACAACTTGCAAACAACCTACTCGAATTATGACAGCCAGTGCACAACTTGCAGACAACTTGCCGAATATCTGACGACTTGTGACAAGTTTCACAAGTAATCAGCCGAGTATATACACTTAGTGTTTGAAAGTTCAGTCCAGTCCGGTTTTTTGCCCAAAAAAATTAAGAACCTAGAACCAAGAGTGGTTGAGTGGTTTCTCCAAAAAACTGAAACCAGGACTGGACTGGTCAAAGACTGGTGAACCAGTCTTTCCTTTCTCAAAAAAGTAAACCAGGACTGGTTCAAACTGGTTTAAACTGGTCATTTTCCAATTTATTAAAACTATTTCAAAATATCATTTATAACACATTTCAAAACATTTTATAGAAGCTTTGATGAACAAAATCTATGTGAACCTATGATCAGTTTACATTTTTTGAGTCTCAAATCAAGACTGGTGTTGAACCAGTCTTCTTTTTTTCCAAAATTTGAAGAACCTGAGACTGGTCAATCCTCAAAAATCTGAAACTTGAGACTGCAGTCCAGTCTCTCACCAGTCTTTACCAGTCTGGTTCTGGTCCAGTTCTAGGTCTTTGAGACTGGATTTCAAAACACTATATACACTTTAAAACCATGGTCAAGTTCTCTTATTTCAGTAAGTTGTTCTCAATAGGTCTAGATAGGTATAGGTAGGCCTACTACTTGCAGTTCTCACGATGACCAAACCCCTCCAAAGATAAGACTGAGGGCTTCATTAGGTAGCATACTTTATCACTGAGAATCATATGAACAAGCCCTCCACCTCTGGTCTAAAAAGTACAGGAATTGAGCAAAAGGGTTCATACCATTCAAGGATTGAATCACTCATGTCGTTGACAGTTCCAGCCACTGTCACAATTCCATTTCCCATTGCCTCTCAATCCACATCTCCCCAAAGAGCTCCTCCACCAACCTGAACCACCTTCCTCTCCTTATCAACCCCAGTAATAATGGCTGTGCTCATCAACAAGAGTGAGATAGTAAGATGTTGAGAAGAGTAAAGGCCATGGATGGCTTGAGCAACTGACAACTCGGATGTGAAGAGAACATCTCAACATTTTCACTCACACCACTGTCTCGCTCGTCATCAAATCATCAAAGTGGTTCTGTTCCGCATGTGGCAGACATTGCAACATCAATTTCAGAACTGCAGACTAAGATTGACCTCATTATGTAGCAGTATAAATGAATTATCTACAAATGAATTATCTACAAATGAATTAGTAGGAGGCCCTTGTTACGGCAGTAGCCTACAATTAGTCCAAGTATCAAGTCATGTGGGTTTGTACTGTTTTCCACACACAAGTCCCTCAATAGGCTGACTTGGTCAAGGTCAGCGAGTTCCTCAGAAGGACAACTTGGTTTGGTTTTAGCAGAGCTAAGTCCTCGCAAGGCACTTAGTTTGAGAGTGTTTGAAGAAGTGGACAAGTAAGTGTTAATTGCCTAGATCAAGCTGAGGACCTCTACTCTAAGTTACAAGTCTTATATACATTATCCTATAGCTATAAATAAGTATGTGCTGCACAGGAGCTAAATAAGCCATTGGTTAGTTTAGATGTTTCAAGGGGTTTTGGCATAAGAGTCAGAGATAAGGCCATGAGGCTGTGAGTCATAGATAACAAGTGAAAAAGTATACAAATGGAGTCAAGGTGAGTCATAGCACTGATAGAGGGGACATGTGTCCCAGGGCCGTCAGAGTTAAGTGAACGGGGTCTGGTAGGGATCAAGGGTTGAGGGTCGTGTGAAGGTGCATAGGGAAAGGGTGAAAAAGTGTAACATTATCCCCTGTTTATACTTGAAGTCACTGGCTTCAACACCATGTTGTGTACAGTGTTGCCATCGAATTAATATTGGTTGTCTCCGAGCTCTGCATGAGCTGGGCCTAGGCATTCATAGTCATAGTGTCCAGCTTTCTTCCAACATTTTTGACATACATAGTGTCTGCATTGACAGTCAATATGTCCATCGGCATCCCTTGTCAATGTGTGGCCATCCCACAGGACGGTGCCAAGGTCCACTTGGAGAGTGAGCACATCCATGGACATTGATTTCATAACCAATAGGCAATAGCACAGGTATGGGTATCCATGGCTATGGTATGGGTTGTGATTTCGCAACCCAAACCCATGGCAGTACCCATCACATGTCACACTCTGACGTGGCACTGCCTCACGACTCTTGGCCAACACCACACCTGTTGCCCAATGTCAGCTCTTGTCCAACCACCCAACGGCCATCTGCCACTCCCAACGGCCACATCTTGCACCCACCACTGCCCAATGGATGTCTACGGCCCCAACAGCCACCTCTTGCTGCCCAACACTGCCTAATGGTTGTCTACCGCCCCAACGGACACCTCTTGCCCCCAATGCCCCCAGTCTCGTCTCACCCAACTCACACTGAACAGCCAGACCGGTTGAAACTGGTCTTTTTGGGTACTAGTACAGGGTGTCTACATGTATTTACATGGCTGTTGGCTGTTGGGCAATAAAGGGGGCACACATTGTGGCAGTTGGGCATGAGATGCCGTCGGGCGCGAAGGGAGGCAGTTGGGCGTGAGTTGACAAGGCCATTGAGAGGGGGCTGTTGGGTGTGAGTGGACACCGTTGGGTGTGAATGGACGCTGTTGGGCAGAGGAGGGGCCGTTAGGTGTGAGTTGATGCCGTTGGGCATGTGGAGTGGCATTGGGGGTGAATTGATGCTGTGGGGCACAATAGGGGGCTGTTGGGCATGGGTGGAGGCCATTGAGCATGAGTGGAGGCTGTTGGGGGTGAAGGAATGCCGTTGAGCACAAAGGGACACCATTGGGCATGAGATGACTCAGACACAGTACTGAGCTCATCGAAGGGTAATGATGGAGGAAGAGCAGAAGATGAGGATGTCGTCGGCGTATTGTACCACGGCGAGGATCTCTGGCATGAACAGAGAGTAGAGGAGTGAACTTGGTTGATATTCGAACTGAGGAACTACAGGTATGGTACGAGCTTAAATATCTAAATGTGATTACTTTACGGAGATGATTGGAGTATGTCCGGGGTTGTGGTGTAAGTTGCCAGCAACTGTATCAAACATCGGAGATGTCGGTCAATGGACTATGCGGAAAAGGCGATGCATAAGTAAACGGGAATATGAATATGAAATGCAGATGTCCGGAATGTTGGAGGACGATTGGAGTGGATTGGAGATTTGGAGATGGATATAACAGGTCTGAATAGGTTTACATATAATGTTGCAATAGTATATATTTACTACATATAGTTTAAAGGGGTTGTGGAAAGGAGAAAGTGAGGAAATGATGTTTTTTGTGTTTGAGGTAACTCATGATGCACTGTTTATCACGATTTACAGTGTGATTTGATACATCAATTTGCTGCCCAGACTCTCTACTATACATGGCTCATGTATCTAACTGTATATATACTTCTTATAGGTTTATAAACATCCCTAAATCAGTTAATATGTATATTTGAGGCTTGTGATGCCACGGTTTGGGCATTGAGGCCGCGAGTTTCAATGACACACTCACTCAGCATTGACTGCCAAGCACCTCAGCAATTGCCAAAAGTCAAACCATAAGTTGACGGCCAGCAAAATGTTCCCACAGTGCTTTTTATCCCCCACCTCCACTCCATATGGCCACCACCTCCGCCCAATGCCCACCACTTGTGGCCAACGGCCCGCTATCACCCCCTCTAGTGCCCAACAGCCTACTTTCACAGACAATGGCTCTGTTCACATCCAATGCCTCCACCCGCTCAACGGCCCCTCCTGTGCCCAACGGCCTCCACTTGCACCCCACGGCCTTGACTCACCTCCAATGCCGCTCCACCCATGCCCAACGGCCTCCGTTCACACCCAGTGCCTCCACCCATGCCCAATGCCTCCACCCACATCCAACGGTCCCTCCTGTGCCCAATGGCCCCCTCTTGTGCCCAACGGCCTCCACTCATGCCCAACGGCCTCCACCCATGCCCAATCACACCCAAAGCCACTGAATCACACCCAAAGCCGCCAAATCATGCCCAAAGCTGCCAAATCGCGCCCAATGTGTCGAACAGCCTCCGTTCATGCCCAATGGCTACCACTCCCATACATATATATATTTAGCCACCATGTATAATTAATCAACCCACCAAACCAGTTCTGACCAGTGCAGACTGGTTGGTCCACTGTGCATGGGTCCAATAGACCAGTCCTGAGTGGTGCTCCGGCTAGCTGGATTCGTGGGTTGAGAAGAGCATCACGGGTGGGCGGCATGACACCGCTGGAATTTACTCGCGGAGGCTCTGCTTGGTGGTGTCCCACTTTTTCCAACTGCCCAGTTGGGAAAGTGTCAAGGGTGAGGTGGGTGGGTGAAAAGAACAGTGAGGAGGGCCATGAGAGGGCCCCCTTACCACAAGGTGGGGGAAAACATGCATGCGGCAAGGAGAAAAGATTGTTAGCCACATCCACATGACAATGGCAAAGACTTCTGTCAAGGGCGCTTGTATCTCACGCCCTTGACTCCCTCTCTTTGGCTCTGTTGTTTTGCAGCTTAGGTGCTGTATAATCAGTTGTGCATACATAGTATCTAATACAACCAATGATTTGTTAGTTTATGTGCAGATGGGTTAATTTTTATAAAAATAAAAATGTAAAAACTACGTCTATGCTACTTTATTTTTAAACTTTCTCTTAAAACTAAAAAGTAGTAGTAAGGCCCTGAAGGGGCTCTGGCTAGCTGGATTTGTGGGTCGAGAAGAGCATTGCCCCCATGAGTAGTGTTCAAAGGTTCAGTCTTATAAACTGGAAAATGAACCTGAACTGGACTGGACTGGACTGGAAGAGACCTGAACTGCCAGTTCAGGTCTCACTGATTTTGAGCTCAACCAGTCTCCAGTCTCTCCAAATTTGGAAAAAAATTGGACTGGTTCACCTCCAGTTCTAGTTTTGGGTCTGAAAAATATGAACTGGTTCCAGTTTTTGACCATATATTCATTCAAAAACTGTACTTTTATAGGCAAAGATGTTCTTTTATATAGTTTTCAATCATTTTTACATCCAAAATGCTTGAGAAACATATTATTGATAACAAATTGGGTATATTTTCAAGTTTTTGATTGAAAAAACAGGCTTTTGGTTGGTTTATAAATGGTTGAGGATTTTAAACTGGTTTAAACCAGTCTTTACCAGTCCAGTCCAGTTTTTTCAGACTTTGAGAAAAGAAAAATGAACTGCCAGTCTCCAGTTCATCAATTTTTTGGTCAAGAACACTACCCATGAGAGCTTTAGGAGTGCAATGATGCATGATGCTCCATCGACCCCACTACTCTAGTCACTGTGCTTCCGCCATTCCGTTCCTCCTTATTGGTGGTATGGTATGTCGCACCAACTCTTCTCTGAGTTTGAGTCTCTCCTGTATGTAGGATGCCATTATTTCCATGTGTGCTCTGAGATACTTGGTGTAGGCATTGCTAGCCCATCTGTTACGGACTCTACGGTATGAGGACCACGTCATACAGTGCCTCACAAAACTGATTCAATGTTTGCTACTTTGTGAATACCTTCAGAATAACTTTGCAAATAATGCCAATCAAAAGAAGGTATTGGTACCTGGTTAAAAGCCCTGCTTCAGGACTCTCGGAATCTGTAATAATTATGTAATTCCCATAAGAAATGATCAATATATGATCAAATTACTCCAGGGACTCATTGAATCAGTTTTGTGAGTATGTACAATAAATACAGTATTTTATACTTTAGTACTTGGTATTACCCCCCTTAGCTTTGATTACTGCCTCTACCCTTCTTGGCATACTGTATATCAGGTTTTGACACACTTCTGGCTCTATATTATTCCACACCTCTGCTGCTCTGTCCCAAATCTCCCAGACTCTCTTGGGTGGTGTTGGATATTCATTCAACTTTCTTTTAATATGAACCCAGAGGTGTTCAATAGGATTGAGGTCTGGGGACTGTGCAGGCCAATCCAGCAGAGCAATATTCTTGCTGTCCATCCATTTTTTTGGCCTTCTTGGAGGTATGCTTGGGGTCATTGTCCTGCTGAAAAATGATCTCCTCTTCAGAGATTCCACTCTCCTCCATGCTGGGCAGCAAATTGTCCTCCAAAATGGACACATACTGATCAGCATCTATCCTCCCCTCAACCTCTGCAAGTCTCCCCACACCTTCCCAACCCATACAACCCCAAACCATAATATTTCCTCCCCCAAACTTGACTGTGCCCTGAACCTCTCTTTCAATAAGCCCCTCACCCTTCTTTTTCCAGACCCATTCCTTGCCATCTGACCCAAACCTGTTGATTTTGGTCTCATCTGACCAAATGACCCTCTTCCAGTCCTCCACTGTCCATTTCCTGTGCTTCATAGCAAATGCCAACTGCCTCTTCCAATGTATGGCCTTTAAGAAAGGTCTTTTCTTCTTTGTTACAGCCTTGAATTCATGTTTTCTGAGAACCCTTCTCACAGTTTCTGGGGAGACAGGATTGGAGATGACAGTGTTGATGTGTTTGGTAGCCTGCACAGCATTGGAGACTCTCCCTGAGGTGATTTGTGAAAGTATGTTTCATGTGTTGGTGGGAGAAAGCTTGGATGGACGACCACCAGAAGAGAGATTGCAATGAGGAAGAAGATTCTGAAGCACTCTGGAGACAGTTGGTTGGCTGACATCCAGGTTAGAGGCAATATGATGAGTGGAGTGACCATTGGAGGCCAGAGAAAGAATGTTTTCCTTGTGGGAAGAGGAGATAGGGCACATGATTAATTATGGAGGCTGTTGAGGTTGGATTCTTCTTATACAACTTTCCTTGACAACCCATCAGGGTTCCATTCAAGTTCCATCAGTAAGTCATGACAACTGGTTACCATACAACCAGTGAAGCATTTGATTCTGATAATTGCCATAGGTACTCACAAAACTGATTCAATGAGTTGCTGATTTAATTTAATCATATCTCCATGGATTCTGATCTAAATCATATGATTCATTTATATTCTGAAAGCCCTGAAGTAGGGCTTTCAATTATATACCAAAGGTTTAATTCAATTGGTATTCTTTGCAGAGTTATCTTGAAGGTATTCAAAAAGCAACAAACATTGAATCAGTTTTGTGAGGCACTGTATCTTTTACTTATCGGCCTGACTCGGCGCCCTCTTATGAACTTACTATGTCTAATGCCTACTTTCGCAACCTTCGATTCCCAGTCTGACTCATTACATTACTTCGTCATCCCCTTTAGTATACTTCGCTCCCGCGCTGACTCGCTTTCCGCAGTCAGCTTACTCACTGTACATAGCCTTCCGCAGTCGCCTTACTCATGCGCACTGTCTTCCGCAGTACTGACTCATCCGCTACCGCCTCTAGTCAGTACCTATATAAACCTCTTGTACTATAGTAGATTCCTTAGATTTAGCAATCACTTTGCTCTTCGCCTTTCCACTTTCCTGCATACTCTGCCTGAACCTTGGAACGGTTTGTTAAGCATAACACCATCTCTCTTTGACTTTCAGGGCTTCAAACGACATCCCTCGCAAGAGGTATTCCAACATGGAGCCGATCTGAATGCTATGTCCTAGGATCTCCTTGATGAGTACCCTAGAATTCCATCTATTGGACTAGTTTACTCTGTGCTACCTGAGGTTTTCAGAGCTCCTGTAATGACACATTACACTGGATGCAGTGAAGGATACTTAGGGCTGAAGTATTCAAAAAGTATTAGAAAAATATTCCAATTCTTATCATGATTTTTTTTTACATTTTCCTTGGCACAAAATCTTGCAAGTATTAAATACAAATGTCACACTACTATAGAGAATAATATCTAAAAAGTACTTGAATTGAGATTTACTGTACTTTTTACATGCTATTTAGATATTATGTATGATTCTTATACAATAGTTTTGAGGATCATATGAAACACATCAGAAAAACATCTAATCAACTTGATGGTCTTGACAGCCATCAAGACAGTCAAGACAGCCCATACTACCTCAGTTTCTTGACACTGTCTTGACAGAGGCCTCAAACTCTAGCGAACTTGAGACGAGATGCACAATGTGCAGCCTTGAGAAGAGGAACTTTCTTCTTGGTTGCTGAGTGAAGACCAGCCTCTTTAAGTGCTCTTCTGACTGTTTGAGGATTGACAGGATTGGGAATGATGGAATTGATGAACTGGCAGCTTGAACAGCATTATCGAGCTTGCCGGTAGTGATTTGGCGAATAACAGTCTGTTTGTCATGTGCAGGAGCTTGGATGGACGACCTCCAGGATAGTTTTTCTTGTCTCCCTCCACTTCCTTGCTGATTCTCCCAATAGTACCCTTCCCCACACCAGTTCTGGACTCAATTTGGCAATGAGAGTAGCCTTCAGCAAGAAGAGAAACCACAGATGAGTGCTTAGCAGCAGAGATAGGTCTCATGATGGTGGTAAGAAGTAAAGAAGAGAGTTGAACCAAGTTCAACATGTCAAATTGATACAAACAAGGTCACATGACATTGTTTATTACTCCCACAGTGTACTTTCATGCTTTATTACTGCACAATAGGAATAAAATCAGAAAACTTTACTGAGTTACAAAACTGCCCCAATGAGTCCCTGTCTTATTTTGATTATATCTCCATCAGTTTTTAACGGACTTATATAATTCTTTTTTGGTGGATAGCCAGGATTAATTAGTATTAGTCATCAACTTGCACTTTGGTCTCATTCCCAAGCTATATATAAAACATTCAAAAACAAGGTAACATTGGGGCAGTTTTGTAAGCCACTGTATATTGAATATAATCTACTTTAGTATTAATAGAATATTGTAAGCAAAGATTCTGGTATTATTTTCAAATACTGCAAGAAAGTCTATTGAATATTTAGCAGATGAATATCAAAAATATATGAAAATCAAATGGTCACAGTATCTTTTGGATAGAAAATACAATATGTTCATGTGGAGTTGTTGTTACAGTCTGATCAGCTTAGTGTTCGAAAGTCCAATCCAGTCCGGTTTTTTGCCCAAAAAGTTAAGAACCTAGAACCTTTTTTTTTTTTTGTGTCAACAATTTATATACCGGTACCCTGAGGGCAGTCCGGTCACCTACTACTACAAGTCGGCAGTAAAGAATTTTAACGTGCGTGTGGGCTAGCACAGAAATGTCCAAAAAATAGAAAAGACAGTACAGCGATAAGATGCAATCAAGGGACTACAGAGGAGAGCATACACCAAAAGTAACACGATATGTAGAGAGAGACAACATACATGTAGCTGGATACTCCTTGAGGGGAGTATGACTTTAAGCGTCCCCATGACCAGTTCACACCTCCCCATCATCACGGCCGCGGCCAGAGGCAGGGGCTTTCTGACGAGTACCGGTTTCCCCGGTCAAGGGACATACATGGAGGTCGAGCCCAGATGGCTCGCCCCTCGAATATCGGGCCATGATCCAGCCCTGGTCAAAACGGTGCTGCCAAAATTGGCAGCGTGGAGAGTTGGCAGCGTGAGGTTTGCTGCAGTTCTTGCAATGAGCGTTGTGAGGACAAGGAGTCCCCTCGGCGGTGGGAGGAACGGGAGGGTTCGCATCAGGGCGTCCCTTGCAGCAGGTGGCAAGAGAGCGATGGTTTTCTTCACGGTGAGGACCCCTACAAATGGGGCAGAATACATGCGTGGAGTTGCAGAAGTTCATGTTATGTCTCCACGAACAGCAGCCGAGATGTAGGGCCCCCCTTGTGGGGGACCCTAGTATGTCATGGTTGGTCGCCGAGGGGGTGATACCCTCAGACTTATCCCAAGCTCGCCCATCCCAGAATCAACTTAGATTCAAACCTGAGCTTATTAATCTCAGGCGGACCGACAGAGGATTTAGTACTCTCGAGCCGGATCAGGGGATTGCCCTGGGCCGCTACGGCCCACTGCCCAACTTCGCCCGGACCGTTTCCCGTTGTCAGGCAGATGGTTCGCTGATGCCGATTGGCGCGGATCCCCATTTGTCCCAACTCTCTGTCTTGCCACAGGGTCAACCGGTTGTGCACTTTCAGGCCTGGGCCTTACTACCGGAGTTATTGTTACATGCCCGTGACTAACGACCAGCTTGACCCTAGAGGTCGATCATCAGATCTCGCCATTGTCCCCCGAAAGTTATTTATAGCAAGACCCGATCCGACACCCAGGGGAGTCTGACTGGGGGAGGTGACCTGATGAGTAACCTGGCTGAGATTGGTATTTTGCAACCATCCCTCGGCCTCACTCTCGGCTTGTTATTACCCTAATACCTCCTCTTATCGTCCCTTATCCTTTCGGTCCCTTTCGGGCAATGCCCCTAATCACTAGATCACCACTTAAGGCATTACCAGCAACTTTGGAACTCGCCGGCAAGCCGGCTACTTGGGGGCTTAGTCATCATACTGGGGCGGTTTTTTAGACTGGTTCTCATCCAGGGTCTCCCAAAGTCAGCAATCATGTGACCCATTGCCATCGGCGCCGGTAACCCAGCAGCTGCCCAACTTGACTAAGGTCGGACCGATGTTATGTGGTAACACGTTCCATCATGTGATATTATGTAATGACACATGACTACTCCATGCACCCCCAACTTTGTGCTATCATAGGAGACATTCCCACGATAGACTTACCAGGTATTGGGATCAGCCAGATTCGAACCGGCAACCTTTCCCTAGGCAGCACTAGCCTAAGATGCAGACAGCATGACCGTTATGCCAGACTGCCGCCAAGAACCTAGAACCAAGACTGGTTGAGTGGTTTCTCCAAAAAACTAAAACCAGGACTGGACTGGTCAAAGACTGGTGAACCACCTTCCTCTTCCTCTAACCACCACCATCGTGATTAGGCGCCCGCGTCTTTTTCATTGATTGTTGCTGGTTGTAGTAGATCGTAGTTCAACATGTCTTTCCATGACGAACCCCCCTCTTCCTCTGGTGGTGGTCGGGCCCTTAAGGCTCCATCGCTCGCTAGATCGACCAGGATCGACACCCAATCTGTCGCCAAGCCCCCCGTCTCCCTGGATTGGCCGGACTCTCCAGCCGATCGCACTCAAACCCCAACCTCTCCCGCACCATCTGGTAAGGCTGAGGAAATCCGACTCAGGCAGAAGGCTCGCAAGTCTGCCCTTGGATCTATCAGCCCTGTGGAAGGCAATCCCACTGGCAACTGGTCAGAAGAACCGATCGATGTCGACACTCTTCCAGATGTCGACCAGCTCATTTCCGTGGGGCCTCTAGCTCCCACTCAGACTGTCTACCGCAGCGACACCCCCTTCAGTGGGCGTGCCGAGGCAACGAGACACTCTTCCATCACGCTTCCTGCTAACGCCGGACTCGTGACATTCGAGAATGTTCCGGACTATGTACTTAACAACCCGAATCAAGATCTCATCCCCAGCGAGTTACAGGTCAACATGGCAGGTGACAGCGAGGACAACCTCGTTGCAATGGTCGCTGCACTCAAAACTGTCGGCGAGGCTATCGACTTCGGTCTGGCCTCTGGCGGCACCCTCACTCGGCTCAACACGGCCACCCTCTCTGCCGCCGTCATCTCATTGGCACAGCGGATCATCATTCGAGGCATCACACGTGACGCCGTCGCTTCCGATGGAGTCCTCAAAGATGAGTTCTTCATGCTCTTCGCTCTCATGGGCGACAAACTCGGCTTCACTCTTAACGAAGACGGCAATCTCACTCACAAGGACTACGTCCCCCCCCCTCCGCCTCCGAACCCCGCCTCCCAAGGCAAGGGTAAGTCCAAAGCTCCTCCTCCTCCCAAAACCCCCACCACCTCACAGGCGGCGGATGCCTCCATGTCGGACTCCTGGCGAGTCCACAAATCCCCTGCCCCTCCCAAAGCTTCTAGCTCGGGTAAGGCCCCGATTCCACGCGGCACCAAGGGTTTACCCTTGGCGCCTGCCCCAGCAGCCCAGCCTTCCAAGGGTCCACCCTCTGGAACGGTCAAGCGAGCCCCCAGGATCGACGACACGTCGGCATTCCCGCCCTTACCACCCAGGGGCTCTGCCTACAACAGAGCTCCCAGGCCTTCCTATGCCAACAAAGCCAAGAGTGGAGCACACGCCGCGCCTACGGGCAAAGCGCCTGCAGAAACTGGAGGCGATGTACCCACCCCGAAGGCTCCTGCGGTTCCTAAGCCCAGAGTGTCCTCGACCACCAAGGGCGCCAATAGGCGCTTTGTCATGATATCGAGCTCTGAGTGGGCTCTTTTCAAGAAACGCGACGAGGTTCATAAAGCTGCTCTTGAAGCGCTTGCGAACCTCAACTCTCCTCTCTCCCTCGAGGCTGCTGACTTATGCCCTGAAGGATTGAGGATGAAAACCATCAGTTCCACCGGTCGGGTCGTCCCCACCGACGTCGAACTCACCAACATCGGCAAGTTCGTTGAGCGCTTGCTCGAAGCCGACGATGCGGAGATCAATGTCTATCTTCCGACATCTAAATCCTTCCTAAAGTTGACTGGCGTACCCCGCGTCCTCAACGATGAGCCTATTTCGTCTGAGGCCATTGGCAAAATCATCACGAAACACTGCTTTGCTGTCATGAGGAAACGAGTCGCCCTCACGTCTGCTGCTCGGATCGTCACCTATTCTAAAACTGCGGATACGTGTACAGTCTATTTCGACATCCAGGACTCCCAGAGCGGGGCTACCCTGAACACCCTCATCAAGACCAAGATTCGCTGGAACGTCGAAGCGAACTTTAGGCCCTCCCCCATCAGACAGGCGGACAAGCGCATCGGCGTCCCCCTCTGCAAAAACTGCTTCCAATGGGGGCATCAGATCCGAGACAATGGAACTGGCTGCCCCTCTAGACCCCAACTCTGTTCCGCGTGTGGTGGCCCTCACCACGTCGACAACCACAGGCATCACGCCCCCTGTTGCAAGGGCGCGCCTAAAGCCAATCCCCCCATCGCCCCCACCCCTGCTGGGCAGCCGTGCGACCACGCCCCAAGGTGTCGCAACTGTGGTGAAGACCACCGTTCTGACTCCACCATATGCAAGTTCTGGAAGAACCGCTTCGACCCCTCTTTCCACCGTAAGGCATATGATAAAGCCGCTACGAAGGATGCGTCTCGCAAAGCAGCCAAGGCTGCCCGCCCCACCACCACGACGGCGGCCAAGGTTGCAACCCTTGTCCCCACTGATCGTAATCGCTTTGAGGTTCTGGATGGTATGGAGGGCGTCGCGCCTACAGGACCTGGACCAGAACCCACGCAAACTGCCACAACTAGTGGGACCAGCCCCTCCGATGGCGTTGTTAATGGTTGATACAACCGCAGCGCCTGACGTGGACGAGCTGGTCTCCCTTAAGTTACGTACCCACAATGTTCGGAGAACTAACGCCATCATTGAATCCTTCCTTGTTAGACACAACGAAGATATCGATATCTATTTTGTACAGGAACCTGTCAAGTACCTTGCCCGCCACACCGTTTCCACCGCCTCCAAGAGTGGATCCCCTATCTATTCCTATCCCCGAAACCCATCCTGGATATGCTCAGACGCTTCCACGACCAACTCCTCAGCCCGTACGGTAGCCTACTTCAACACTAACATCGCGCATTTGCGCCCTGTTCTTCATCATGAATTTGATGCCCCATCCGACATCCAAATCTTATCTCTATGGCCCACCAAATCTCGGCAAGTCTTTCTCATCAACGTGTACTCCGACGCTTCAGGGACGGCCATCAAATGGCTCACCCGTAATGCCCATACACTCCCCTCCCCCGTCATCTTTCTTGGCGGCGACTTCAACTGCCCGTCCACTCTCTGGGACGCGGCAGTCCCCTATACCTCGAGCCTCTCTACCGATCTCATGCATGTCGCCTCTTCCCTTGACCTTACGCTCAGCGGAACGAATACTGACCCTCCCACACGGATCCCGGACAACCCACTACACCGGCCCTCCACGCTCGACCTCGTCTTCCTCCCGGCCTCCAGGCCTAGAAAGTGCGAACGCTTCTTGTGTCCCTTCGAACGCGACACTTCTGACCACGTCCCCCTGTCCGTCTACCTGCCCTCGACTCTGTACCAGCCGTTGGTCCGGCAGATCGTCCCCTTGAAAACCTACGAAGAATATGTCGCAGGTCTCTTAGTCGCCTTTAGCTCGGTCCCCGACTCCTATGCCTCGGCCCAGGATGTCGAGACTGCGGCTACTAACCTCCAGACAGCCCTTTCCGTGAATTGGGACACTCACTCTCGCCCAGTCAAAGGCGCAGGATCGCACTCCCACTCGTGGTGGAGCGAGACCTGCGATCTAGCCAGGCAAGTGTATCTCGACACCAAGTCTCCCGTTGATTATAGCAATCTTCGGACGGTGATCCGCGCGGCCAAGAGAGAATTCTTTGAAGACAGAATCGAAACCATCGCCCTCTCCCAAAAAAACCCCTGGTCCCTCATGGACTGGCACAAACCCCGTCGCTCAGACCCCCTTGCAAATTTGAAGGGGGCCAATGGTGATGTTCTCCACTCTTCTAACGACATGTTTGACGCTTTTGATAAGGCTTTTCATACGCCTCCTCCGAACTCCCCAAAAATGGAAATCCTCGAGGAAATTCCACAAGAACCCACTCGAGACTGGATACCGATCACAGGTCCCGAAATCATCTCCCTTGTCCTCAAATGCAACCCCAAATCCGCCCCTGGTCCGGACCACGTATCATGGGCTCTCCTCAAGCGTCTCCTCCAGAAAGATGAAGTGTTGACACGCATCACAGCCCTAGCTAACGCCTGCATAGATTATTCTTGCTGGCCTGCAGCTTTCAAGACCTCTGTCACGGTTATCATACCGAAACCTGGGAAAGATACCTACGATAAGCCCAAGTCATTTCGACCCATCGTTCTCCTCAACACGGTGGCAAAGATTATCGAGAAAGTCATCGCCAATCGAATGCAATTCGAATGCGCCAAGTACAGCCTTGTCCACCAATACCAATTCGGCGGCCTTCGCTATAGATCTACAACCGATGCTGGCATCATCATAACACACAGGGTCCGGAATGGATGGGCGAAGAAACGTGACACCGGGGTCGTGGCCTTCGACGTTGCGCAATTCTTCCCTTCTCTGGACCATCAATTCTTGCTAGGAGTACTACGGCGGCTGGGGTTTTCAGCCGCCTTGAGTAAGTTCTTTGAATCATATCTTCGTGGACGGTCTACTCGTTTTGTCTCAGGACAAAATGTCTCAGACCTCTTCGAAATCCTCTTTGGTGTGGGTCAAGGCTCGGCGCTCTCCCCCATCCTTTCCGGCATCTACCTTTCGCCGGCCCTCAGAATCTTCTACAGCCGTGGACACGCGCAGTACCTGGATCTCTTCTCCTTCGTAGATGATGGCATGCTCATCGCCCAGTCTTCTGACCTTGACGCTATCGGCTCCCACCTACGGGCTGGCCGAAAAGCCATCGACGGCATCCTCATAGACATGGGGCTGGCCACTGAACCGACAAAAGACGAACTTATGTTCTTC
The DNA here is from genome assembly GCA_963565915.1 of Entoloma clypeatum. Lineage (NCBI taxonomy): Eukaryota > Fungi > Basidiomycota > Agaricomycetes > Agaricales > Entolomataceae > Entoloma > Entoloma clypeatum. Next base: position 4,383,259 of record OY751490.1, on the reverse strand, counting down.
ACCCGAACCGTCTCTCCGTCATACCCCATCGTCCGACTACCTGGTCAACCTCCCCTCCAAGTCAAGGCCTTTTGGCGCTACCTCGGCTTCTTCTTCGATCGTCGTCTGACCTTCAATGAGCACAGACGCTTCTATGCCACCAAGGCGCTCACATCCATTCCCCTCCTCCTTGGCAACTCCTCACGCGGGCTCTCACCCCGCCTTAAACGCCTCCTGTATGTATCGTGCGTCATGCCGATCCTCACTTACGGGTGCCAACTCTGGTACTACAATGGTCCACGCCTCAAAACTGCTTTCAATTTGTTGAACTCAGTCCACTATAGAGCCGCCAGATGGATCACCGGCGCTTTCAATCGGTCGCCTACCGGGGGTGTCCTCGCTATTGCGGGGCTCATGCCTGCTAGACAACACATCACCAAGCTTGTGCAGCGCTCTCGGATCAGAGCCGCCCAGCTTCCCGTCACTCATCCTGTCGTCTGCGAGCTCCTGCTCAAGGCGGAGGATAAGACCCCTAGCCCAATCGTCGACATTCAAAACCTGATGATCGCCGTCAAACTTGAGAGATCCGACTACCTGAGCGACGAGGCTCGCCCAGGAAATCGCATACTCGACCTCTACCCGGATTCCTTCATCTGGGACGCCCCACAGGTCGATGACGACAAGAAGCGTTACACCTACCTCAAAGACATCCTCACCACCGCCGAGGACGAAAACCACCAAGCGGCCTTCTGCATCGCTGCCCGGCCCAGCGTCGGTAAGACGTTGTCGTCGGCAGTCGCGGTAGTCCGCTTCGCCCCCTCCATTGGTCGTCACGCTCAAGACCCCCATATGACCAGAGCCAGCGCAGGTAGAAGCCTCGCCCCCGAGACTCTCATAGTCGCCACCCTTCTTGGCCTTAGCAAGGTCATCACCCACGCACCTTATGTCACGGAGATCCACATCTTCACCCGAAACATACAGGCTGTCCGACTCGCCCTCGACACAGGTTCCATTCATGCGGGCCACTCTGTCTCTTGCGGCATTTCCCGCCTCCTCCGGCCCTTCCTCGCTGGAGCTGGCATCATCCATGTCCATCTCGACACACCTCTCACGTCTGAGTGGGGTTCTGCCTTCCCCGACCCCTCACGTCACTTCAAATCGACCCAAGGAACAGCTTTGTCTCCTCTGTCGCCCAACTTTGCCCGTACTGCTGCCGCCACCAGTGCCGTAGACGGATGGCGTCAACTTCATTCCGCCCCCGAATTTCGAGGTCGCTCCTTCCTCCCTCTCCACACCGGAGACAAAGAGAAGGTATTCCAACCGGACCACGTCAAAGGTGGACCCTGGCTCAATTCCTGGGCGGGCAACAACAACGCGCTGTTCGCTCGCCTCACCCGCGCCACTCTGGGCCATGCCCCCATTGGTGCATACAGACAACGCTTCAAGCATCCAGGCCCATTTACATGCGCCTGCGACGATGACACTCTCGAGACGGTTGATCACCTCCTCCACAAATGTCCTCTCTTTGATAGGGACGACGCCTCCAACAAACGGTACAACATCGGCAATTTCCTAGGGATGCTCGCAAACCATCCCGCGTTATTCGCCTTTCCCCCACCCTAACTTATCGGGTGAGCTTCAGTGTTATGTTTCTATCTTTCACGGTCTCTTTAGTTACTACGGTCTCTGCCTACGGGCGTATGTAGTTTATATACGGGGTCTGTTCTGGTGGACTCGATCCATGGGCGGACCCCACTCTCGGATACTTTTATATATTTTCTCCGCACATGTGCCGTGACCACAGGGCATTACTCTCCAATACTCTCGTATGTAGTTCTCGTTAAATTTGTAACTTAGTGTACAAGACCGGACTGCGATCGGGCGCCGGAATATAAATTGAGGTTTTAAAAAAAAAAAAAAAAAAAAAAAAAAGACTGGTGAACCAGTCTTTCCTTTCTCAAAAAAGACTGGTGAACCAGTCTTTCCTTTCTCAAAAAAGACTGGTGAACCAGTCTTTCCTTTCTCAAAAAAGTAAACCAGGACTGGTTCGAACTGGTTTAAACTGGTAATCTTCCAATTCATTAAACCTGTTTCAAAATATCATTTATGACACATTTCAAAACATTTTATAGAAGCTTTGATGAACAAATCTATGTGGACCTATAAGAACCTGTGTGAACCTATTAAGGCATAGCACGAGTCCGGGTTACCCACAGGTCACCACGAGTAGACCCATGGGAATACTCGCAGGTCACCTCACTCGCGGATCCGAGTCATCCGTGGGACAAAACCTGCGCGGATCCGAGTTCGCATTGTGGAGTGCACAGGTACCCACGCGGGCACCTGCGAGCAACCCCTGAAACTAATCTACTCATCATAACACAGGGCATTAATAGTATGAGAGTAGACTAAGTTGTAGAATATGGGTTTAGCATATAGAAATCAATAGAATGGTGTTTTGAAATGAAGTTGGGACTGTGAATACATCTTAGAGGATTATATTAATGCATTAGAATGAGTTGAAACCCCTGACAATGACTGCTTTGTGGGTATGGAAAGTGTATTCTGCTGAAAATGCAGGTGTGAGCTGGCATTTGCCCAGATGGAACTGGGGGTCCCCAGGCTTATCCCTGCCGTCAAAGGCTACCTATATATGTCCTGTATAATATACAAAGGAGACGAGAGGCATACATCCCACGGTTGTGCCAAACGAAATTGATCTTGGTGTGTTTCGAGGTTTTGAGAGGATTATGAGGTAGGATCACAACCAGAGATTGTCCACCTTATTTATTCAACATACATACATGCTAAAGAAGGGGCAAAAGAGATAATAAGAATATGTTAAGGGCTTGTTATAATATTGGTGATTTTGTTGTGTGTTTAGGGGTTTGATGATATTGGAGCCTATCTACTAATATAAATATCACCCACCTTATCACTGAGGCAGAAGCATACTCCTATATGTACTAAAGAAGGGGCAATAGAGACAATAGGAATCCATTGAGTGGATGTGCTACTAGAAGTGCTTTTGTGGCATGCTCAGAGTTTTGATGGGAATTGAACCTACCTACTGATACAGGCACCATTCAGACTGTTCCTCTGGTATAAATACTCTATTATATGTATATATTAATAGTCTAGAAGGTGAGAAGAATAGGTGCAATGGTTGAATTTATATTAAGGTGCGCTTTTCTGAGAATCCAAGCCTGGCCCAAACCCTGGGCTTCAGGCCAAGCCCAAGCCTGGACATCTCAGACTGGGATTTATTGATCCTTCATACGGGTACTCAAGGTAAACCTGTGAGTACCCAAAGAACTCGATGACCTGCGAGTACCCGAAGAACTCGCGGGTTTCGAACATGTGGATCCGAGTCATCCGTGGGAACGGATCTTTGCAGATCCGAGTATGGGTTCAAACATGTAAAATACCTGTGAGTACAGATCCGGGTAACTCACGAGTGCACTCGTGCTATGCCTTGGAACCTATGACCAGTTTACATTTTTTGAGTCTCAAATTAAGACTGGTGTTGAACCAGTCTTCTTTTTTTCCAAAATTTGAAGAACCTGAGACTGGTCAATCCTCAAAAATCTGAAACTTCAGACTGCAGTCCAGTCTTTCACCAGTCTTTACCAGTCTGGTTCTGGTCCAGTTCTAGGTCTTTGAGACTGGACTTCAAACCACTAGATCAGCTCCAACGATTTCCGACCAATTCCGACCAATTCCGACACCTCTGACATTTTGACTAATACTTATTATGCACATTTACTGTTATGAATCTCATTACTATGTACATTACTTACATCTGACCATTTTACTTATGTTAAGCATCTCCGACAGCCACATATCACCCGTGCCTGCTACCACCCATTTCCATGATGTCTCCAATGATGCCTCCCCTTGGCTCCTCAACAGCGCCTGCACCACGCACATCACGTCCAAATGAGGAGACTTCATCTGCCTTCGTCTCATCAAAAATCACTTGTCAAAGGCATAGGCGGTTCCTCCATCAGCGCAATTGGTGTTGGGACCATCAAGCTCATTGTCGGTCAAGGTCACATCACACTGGATAACACTCTGTATATCCTGTCCTCCACAGTGCACCTGATCTCTGTTGGCTGCCTTGTTGACTCCCTCCCCTGCACCGTCGCCTTCTAATCCTCCGGCGTCATCCTCACATCACCTTCTGGTGCCATTGTTGCCTCTGGTTCTCGTTTACCCAACCACAACCTTTTTTGCTTGAACTGCACCCGCATTTGCATCAAACAATCCTTCCTCGCCCGCCGCCTGCCCACCCTCGATATGTGGCACCGACGCCTCGGTCATGCCAACCTCCAGTCCGTTTATGACATGGCCACCAAAAACCTTACCCAAGGTATGCCTGTTGATTTATCCACCCGTCCCCTGAAGTGTGACTCCTGCATTCTCAGAAAACAGACTCGCACTTCGGTTCCATCAGTTCAGGTTGGGGAACAATCATCAAGGCGACTGGGTATTATCTGGATTGATCTGGCTGGTCACATGGCAGTTGAATCACGGACTCATAAATGCTACCAGTAGATGACTGTACAGCATATCCTTGGACTTTCCCTCTTCGCAACAAATCTGATGCATTACCTACCCTCCAAGCCTGGACTAAGCATATTGAGGCTGAAACGGGCGAGCACGTTGGGGAGTTTTGGTTTGGTGCGCCTGATCTCTGTCAGCTGCCTTGTTGACTCCTGGACTCCAACAGTCTTCGTGATTGGTGTGATGAGCACGGATACCGCTTCAGCCTCTCTGCTGCCCACACCTCCGTGCATATTGGGCACGTCGAGCATATGCACTGCACGATTATGAACAAAGCCCGTGCCATGCGCATTGAGTCAGGGCTCCCGTGGCGAAGTCCGATGCGTCTGATTCTACTCTTAACTTCCAATCCAGATCAGGAGATACCAATATGGGTGCTTCCGTAAATAACTTCTTTAGCACATCAAATGCCTCCTCCTGTTCCGTGCTCCATTTCCATACCATGTCTTTCCTAGTTAACTTATGTAGTGGTCCAGACACTTTAGAGAAATCCTTGATGAATCTCCGATAGAAGTTGGCGAGTCCAAGGAATGATTGTACTTCCTTGACCTTGGTCGGTGTCGGCCATTGTTTGATGGCATCTACTTTCGAAGGGTCCATCCGAATTCCGTCTTTCCCAATAATTAATCCCAAGAACACTATTTTGTCTCTATCAAAGAAACATTTTTCTGGTTTCAAGAATAAATCATTTTCTCATAATCTTTACAAAACTTCCTCCACTATGGCGTCGTGTCCTTCCTCTTCTTCTGTTGCCACCAATATATCATTGATATAAATCACCACATATTCTTGGTTGATCAAGTCCCTAAAGATATCGTTCATCATGGTCTGGAATGTGCTCGGGGAATTATTTAATCCAAAAAACATGACAGTCGGTTCGAAGGCTCCATCAGGGGTCGTAAATGCCGCTTTCCACTCATCTCCCTCCTTGATGCGCACATTGTTGTAGCCCCATCTGAGATCCATCTTGGTGAACCTTTTCTTCCCTTTCACCTTATTGATCAACTCTGGAATCAATGGGAGTGGATAATTATTGCGGATGGTCCAGCTGTTAATATGTTGGTAATCCTGTACCATTCGTTTTCTTCCATCCTTTTTGGGTATAAAGAATACTGGCGAAGTTTGTGGTGACTTGGTAGGTCAAATATGTCCTTTGCGTAATTGATCGTCCACAAATTTGGATACTTCTTTCCTTTCATCTGGTGACAGGGGGTAGACTTTGGCCTTCTTTGGTATGAAATCCGGTTTTAAGTCTATAGCGTGATCCCATGGTTTCCTGACTGGTAACCTCTCCAATGCTTTCTTTTCAAAGACTGATAGATATTTATGATATTTTCGGGGGACAGCCTGTTCCGCCGGTATTTCATCTGAGGGTTCTCCCTTAGCTGCCCTGAGCATGTGGATTACCTCTTCCTCCACTTCTTCTTCATTTCCTTCTACTACCTCTTCAATTCTTCCACCCCATCTGGTTCTTGCAGTTTTATTCAAATAACGTGTTCAACACATGCCGCATTCTTCTGGACATCTTGATAGTTTAATCTCCACTTTTTCCCAATCTATTTCTGGATTATGGCATTTCAGCCAGGTGTGTCCAACAATGATTTTAGCTTTCCCTAGGTTGCATGCTTCAAACACTGCTATCTCCATGTGTCCCTTATACCGCATAGCCATGACTGCTTCATGCATGATTGAACCTCCTTGGTTAAGCATGCCATCAATGTTGTAGACCCGAATGGGGAAAGGTAGTTCCCTTAATTTAATATTGTTCCTTTTGGCGAAGTCCAGATCAATGAACATCCCTGTCGCCCCTGAGTCTAATAATGCATCAACATCAAAGGTGTGTTTGTCCTGCAATGTTTCCAGCGTGATTTTCATCATAAGCTCCTTTTTCAAAGAAGCGGATTGAATAAAAGATGGTTGCCCCATAGAGTCCGTTTGCCTAGTTAAATTATCTGATTCTTCGCAACAGGAAATTAAGCATTTGTCCGTAAGGGCTGAACCAAGCCTCGTTTCCGAGGACTCCCCAATGATATAATTTACAAGCGTATCTAAGTCCGAATCATCTGTGCTATTTTTTTGAGGTTTTACCTTTTTGGGTTTGTCCAATAGTATTTTATTGTATGTAACCGCTGCGTCTGTAAGTTTCTGAAACCATGATTTTACAGTGTCCCTATGTATATAAGAGTCTATAGGCAATTGTTTGTACCAATTTGTCAGAGCCAGCAGGGGAATTACTGGTTGACGTTCACAAAACCCTGCTGCCCTGCAGCTTGTCCATTGGGATTCAGTGCAGGCGCGCTATTCACACCCATTTGTCCATTCGTGGCTTGATGTGCTTGATGCCTTGCCATTATCTGCCTCAGAATTTCTTCCTCCTCATGCTCATCAATTTGTTCGATCATTGCCGCTTGTACCCTGCGCTGCGGCTGCCTGCAATCTTGGGCAAAATGCCCCTGTCCACCACAGTTATAGCTAGTGTTTTGAAGTCCAGTCTAGAACTGGACCAGAACCAGACTGGTAAAGACTGGTGAGAGACTGGACTGCAGTCTGAAGTTTCAGATTTTTGAGGATTGACCAGTCTCAGGTTCTTCAATTTTTGGAAAAAAAGAAGACTGGTTTGACATCAGTCTTGATTTGAGACTCAAAAAATGTAAACTGGTCATAGGTTCACATAGATTTTGTTCATCAAAGCTTCTATAAAATGTTTTGAAATGTGTTATAAATGATATTTTGAAATAGTTTTAATAAATTGAAAAATGACCAGTTTAAACCAGTTTGAACCAGTCCTGGTTTACTTTTTTGAGAAAGAAAAGACTGGTTCACCAGTCTTTGACCAGTCCAGTCCTGGTTTCAGTTTTTTGGAGAAACCACTCAACCAGTCTTGGTTCTAGGTTCTTAATTTTTTTGGGCAAAAAACCGGACTGGACTGAACTTTCAAACACTAGCAGCTGACCATTCTAATGAAGCATTGTTTGAAAGTAATTCAAGTATCACAAAAGTTGTAATTTGATTTGAACAACTTCTATAAAAGGAAATCCAGGATCATGAGTATTCATGGTAATAAATATGGAGAATATTTGAAATCAAATTATAAGTTTGAAGATACTTGAATCCCATTAATTCCCAAATTACATAATACCAGACAATCACCACCATACAAATATAGCATATTTGAAATCAGCTTCAAATTCTGCATCCAGCAGTAGTCAAACCAAATCAATTCATGAACTGGAACAAACAAATACAAACACTATATGCATTCATTATCTGATGTATGGCAGCTGTCTGTATCAACTTGAATTATCTTTCTAGCTTCAAAACTGGCAGACTTACTATTTCCAGCCATATTTGTATAAATACAATCAAACAAGAAACATATCTTATCCTTCCACATGATCTTGATCTGATCAAAACAGATTATTTCATTGAATGCTTATATATATTTGTCATTTTATCAAGTCACATGATCAAACAGATGCCATTTATGAACCCAGCTTGCAAAATGGATCCTGACAGTATAATATAACACATACATCTCTGACATATGCATGACTAATGTTCATGATAGCCAAGAACTTTCAGCAATGAAGCTTGCTGTAACATGCTCTCTGAACTTCCATCATTCCCTCCATGTATCATCTGTAGTACTTCAAAGTGTCCTTCCACTTCTTGGTCTTTGTGTCACGTAGCATTTTTCTCAATGTCGGAAAACATCGGATGAGTCGGAGGGGAGTAGCGGAGGAGTGGATGCGATAAGTGCGACATTGGCAGAAAGGACCTGGCTTCAACTTGTGCGTTGTGCCCCACTCTTTGACGTGGTCCTCGATTTCGGATTTGGCAGATGTCGGATGAGCGGATGAGCGGATGAGCGGAGGTGACGGAGAGAATGCTCAAAGGCAAGTAGAGACGGATGTGAATGAGGTGTTGAGGTTCTACGACAGGTTTGTACACTATTTATAGTAGACTAGAATGATCAGCATTACTATAAGTGATGTGCAGATATCGGAGTTGACCATCAGAACATTCAGAGTATGGAGAGTAGCAAATGAAAAGTGAACAACATATGTCTACTTGTAAGTATGGTTGAGATGTTACATAGTAGAAGTATAATCAAATATAAATAGAATGTTGTTGGAGCAGATGTCGGAGTGGATGAATTGTCGGAGTTGTCGGATAAGTCGGATGTGAATCGTATGGTTATGACAGTATTTCCCTCTTAGGGCCGAACCCTGAGGCCCAGATGAGGTAATCCACGTGACCATTGGTTGAAAAGCTTTGCACATGATTTTTCTCTCTTGTCACCCAACCACAACATCTATCCCATCGCCTATCCGCTATTTCTGCTGAGAACTCACCCCTCGCCGCTCTTCGTGCTGAAAGGGAGCGCCAGAAGAAGGTCACCAAAGAGTTGGAGAGGAAGCTGCAGGAGGCAGAGGAGCACGCAAAGGAAGATGCAGAGCGGCGGAGGCAAAAAGGGCAGCGAAAGAGCAGAGACGAGCAGAGAGGAAGGCAGAGAAAGTGAAGGCAAAGGAGCGGGTTGCGGGTGCGGATGTGGATGCGGCGAATGCGGAGGTGAAGAAAGTCCAGCTGCAGGGGGTTTTCAAGGATATGCCTGCGAGTTACGAGCAAGGGAAGGAGGATTGCACCTCCTGCTTGAAAGCGGGAGACTTGTGTTTCTGGCCATCAGAGTGAGTTTTTCCTATTTCTTTATACGCTTCATTATTAACTTGTGCTTTAGGAATGACAATGCTTCATCGTGCTGGTGGTGCCAGCGTTTAAAACGAAGCTGCAGAACGGGAGTGGAAGCGGAGTCGGAGGTGAAGCAGAGGATGACCAAGGTGGTGAGGGTCGGAAAGGCTAAGGTGGCAGGTGGTGTGAATTGTCAGAGTTGTCGGATAAGTCAGATGTGAATCATATGGTTATGACACTTTGGGAGCTCCCATTGACCTTGCACCAACTGACTCTTTCTCTCCTCATAAAACCCTTCTGCCAATGAAGACCAGTGATCACCATTGTAGCCCAATATTTTCCATGTAACCTGTTTGGGATATAGTAATGAGAATGCAACAACTGTGCCACCCTCTGTGCATCTGGTGTGGTAAACACCAGAGACAATGTTGAGTTTGTCCTCCTCAACATTGTCATCAACAAACTTGACATCACCATGCTAACCCACCACCTCATCACCAACCATTGGACTGTCTAATACCCTGATATCAGACACAAAATCTGCCACAATCCCAGCCCGCAGGAGCTCTTTGCAGAGCTCTTTACACTCCCCCACAGTTTCCTATTGGAGTCCGTCAGACTCGTTGGACTCTGTTGGACTCTGATAGGACTCCTATGGGATTTTTCAATCCCATAGGTGTGGGTCTTTGGCTGTACAGTCCTATGGAGTCCAATCATAGTCCATTGGACTCCATAGGACTCTGACAGACTCCTACTCAGTGGACTTCTACTTTTCTGATGATCACCCCCTCTTCCCTGGACTTTTCAAAGGCATGGCAACAATTCTTGAAGAACGCGGCTTTCCTGGAAATTCACCCAAAGCTGAGTGCCCAAAATTGAAGTGCAACTCTGCTGCTGTTGACTGCTGTTGCCAAAGAATTTTATTTAATCAACCTGACTTTGTGAAGGGCAAAAACATTGTTGAAGATACTTTTAACTCATGGGGCTTTGATATTTCTTGCTTTCCAAAGTTTCATTGTGAACTTAACCTCATTGAACAGTGCTGGGGATATGCTAAATGACTCTACCGGCTCAACCCTGAGTCTTTGTGTGAGGATGTACTTGGACAAAATGCCATTGTGGCCCTTGATTTACGAAGTCCAAGTCCACAAACATTGTGTAATCCTCACACTGGGAGTAGAAGAACAAAGGGTGATAATTGGATAGATGAAGAAATGAATCAGCGCAAAAAGCTGGGAGTAAGCCCCACAGCAGTGAGAAGCTGATTCCATTGAGCAACTATACCTCCTGTAACACATTGAAGACCCAGTTCCTGGAGAATCTGCGAGCACTCATTGGCTGAACAAATATCAAAGCCATGCAAAATAAAAGTGAGAGGAAGTGGCCAGAAAATTAGGTATAGCCTCCCCTGTGTTAACATCCACAAGGGGCTCCAATTAATGATGAATATCATGCTTGTCTGTTAACAAGTCAAGCATTCTGGTTCTTATCACTTGGAAGTGATGGATTGGATAAGATTGTGATAAAGAGACAGGCTTGTGAAGGTCTCACATCCGGTGTCAGAAATACCCACCAGTGATGCAGAATTATGTATTCAGCTATAGCTGATGCATAATCTTCCTGATGACCACAATCAGCCTTGTGTATGCACAGCAAATGGTAATGCCAGTTACTTATGCATCTCGGTCATTTTCAAAGCAAGGAGAGAACAGAATCAGGTTTCTGACATCATTTGATGGTGAACATCGGCTGACGGCCATTGGTCTGACTGGTGCTCAAGCAGTCTGGGCATCTCAGATGTACAAGGGCCACCAAATGTTTCCCGAAAATATTGCACAGAAGGCCAAGAAAGCCATTCCCATGTGATGGTGCATAGAGAAAAGGTGAAAAAGTGTAACAATAACCTTACTCATGTACCATAACAAACAAATTATACTCTGTTATATACTATTATAATCACATTTTTGAGCAGAATTCCAATATGTATTTAATCATGTTGTTACATACTGATCAGCTCTGACGATTTCCGACCAATTCCAACACCTCCAACACCTCCGACATTTTGACTAATACTTATTATGCATACTTACTGTTATGAATCTTGTTACTATGTACATTATTTACATCTGGCCATTTTACTTATGTTAAGCATCTCCGACAGCCACTCATTATCTGACTCTGATGAAGCCACACGTCCTCCGACAAAGTATTTAAACTTATGTAGAATCATGTAATAGCTTCAGTTTGAATATCAACTTAGATTCAACATCACACCTCCCATCCTCTTCCCTACTCTTAACTTGAGTCCGACCTCTGACCCTCTGATCCTCTGATCCTCCGAAATAAGGACACCAATGTATTAGCGAGGGCGCAACACACAAGTTGAAGCCAAGTCCTTGCCCCTACGTTGCACGCGCTCTGACCCTCCGACCTAGTGTTTGAAGGTTCAGTCTATGTAGACCTGAACCGGACTGAACTGAACTGAAAAATAGACCACGTTGGACTGAACCGCAGTCTAAGGTCTATCTGTTTTAGAAAATTTAGACTGCAGTTCAGTCTAGATTTTTTTTTTGACTTAGACCGCAAAAAGACTGGTCTTTTTGCCCTTTGGGATACACCTCCAACCCCCCCCCCCCCCCTAATATTCTACAATTTTTGGAGATTTTTCAGTAATCTGCATATTATTCTAGATATTTATAGACCAATTTCATTGGTCTAAGGCTTGTTTTGAAGCTACAACTGAGTGGAATACATTTCTAGCTTGTATATAAAGTCTTGCTCAGAGTCATAAAGGTTAAGAATTGAGTGAAACATGGTGGAAACATAGCTACAACATATGATTACAGTGTTATTTTTTTGTATCTGTGTTTACAGTGCTATTTTTGTTGTATCTGTACTATTATTACAGTGTTTTTGTTATATCTCTCATTGCTGAGTCAGAAATGGATGCATCAGTTTGATGTTGGATGACGCACAATGTGCGCATCAAACATGTCAAATACATGTAAACAAATCTCCAAAAACATCGCACATCTGCTTATTTTGTCTACCCAGTAACAAGTAAGGGTTTCTACTATATTAATTAGGTAGGTTGGCATTATATGTCACTCAATATGTATTTATTTCATGAAAATTTGCCATGGATTTGAGCATATAGCAATGCAACGCTTTACACCAAATGATAGTAAACAATGTGCAAAATGCATCGTGCAGGCATGCACGGTGCCTTCCTCATGATCTAATAATAGTTTAAAGTGATAGAACTCATCAGTACATATGTATTCACCTTCTGAAACACCTTGTATAATTTTTAGATGTCTAGATAAGCTAGAAATAATGAAATGTGCATATTTCAGTAAAAGTGTCATATCTCCATAATGAATGAACCAAATTTGAAAAACAAATGTGCTATGAGATCCCCTGAATGTTGGGAATCTAAAGGTAAAATAAAAGATTTGGTCAAATTTTCGCCCTATTTTGCTCATATTCATCTTATTAAGTTCTTGTGCTTGATTTGAATGGTCTGAGTAGATTTACATACAATGTTACAATGGTATATATACAGTGCATATAGACTACAGTGGTTGTGGAAGGGAGGAAGTAAGAAAATGTTGTTTTTGTGTTTGAGAAAACCCATGATGATACACTGTTCATCATGATTTACATTGTGTTTTGATGCATCATTTTAGAATACAGACTTTCTACCATACATAGCTGATGTATTTAACTTTATATATACTTGATATAGGTTGCTAAATATCTGTTAAGATCTGTTTTTAGGGCTTGTGGTGCCATGGTTTGGGCATTGAGGCCTCATGTTTCAATGATGCTCATCGCTCAGCATCAACTGCCAAGCACTTTCGGCAATTGCCAAAAGTCGAACCATAATTCGACAAACAGCCAACAAAACGTTCCCACACTTCTTTTATCCCCCCTCTCCACTCCATCTGGCCACCACTTCCACCCAACAGCCACCACTCGTGCCCGACGGCCACCATTAATGCCCAATGGGCCCCTCTAGCGCCCAATGGCCCCCTTTCGTGCCAAACGGCGTCCAGTCGCACCCAATGCCTCCATTTGAGCCCAACGGCCGCCCCCCCTCGTGCCCAACTGCCACGACCTGTGTCTGATGCCCCATTTCACACCCAATGGCATCCTTCATGCCTAACGGCCCCTCTAGCACCCAATGCCCTTCCTTTGCATGCAACACCCTCCTTTCACGTGCAACAACCTTTCTTCAAGCCCAATGGCTGCCTCTTGTGCCCAACTGCCATGACTGGTGCCCAACTGCCCCCTTTCGCACCCAACGGCCCCCTTTAGCGCCCAACGCCCTTCCTTTGCACACACCACCCTCCAACTTGCACCAACACCCCTTCCTTTGCGTGCAACGCCCTTTCTTCGAGCCCAACGGCCCCTTTTCATGTGCAATTCCCTCTCACGGCTGTCCACTGGTGGCCAACAGCCTCCATTCATGCCCACTGACATTACGTACAACCTCTGTATATATTTAGATAAAATGTATTATACAAAACTGGTTCTGACCGGTGCAGACCGATTTGGTCCACCCCCTGCGGGTCTGATGGACCGGTCCTGTGTGGTCCGGTCTGGTCTTTTACCATTCTGCAGTTTTGAAAGACCAGTCTCGGTCTTGGTCCATGCCTTTCGGAGGCAAAAAACCGAACCAAACCAAACCAAACCCTCAAACACTACTCCAACCCTCTGACATGTCCAACGTAGCTCCGACGTTTGTCGATCAGTTTTTAACAGTATATTCAAACTGCCACTCACTTATCCATATTTCAAATTCCAGTTATGGCAGCCTGCAACACTCAGAACTCCTGCGCAGCAGCAGCTGCAGTGGAAGCATCAAACCTGCAGGACACCAGGGCGACATTTCTACATATGTTCCAAGATTTTCCCGCAGAAGAATCTGCACCCAAACCCGACCCCATATCTCCGACACCTTGTCTCTGAACACCTCAGACACAGGTACCTCTGATTCCTGAAGGAACCTGTCATTCCCACAAATCTCTGACCTCTCCTTTTGACGACAACAATCCTTTCCATTGTGAGCAAACTCCAAACCTCGCTGAAGCAATTATGTTTATGACACAGGAGCTCCGATGTAGAGAGACTCCGAAGACTCCGAAAAAGAAGTCGAAGGAACCTGACACTTTTGATGGCTCCAACTCTTGGAAACTCACCAGTTTCCTCGCACAATGCACCCTGTATTTCCAAAACAACCCCGCTTTTGATGACAATGACAACAAAGTCAGTTTTGCTCTGTTGTATCTTTGAGGAACCACGCTTGAATGGTTTGAGCCCACCCTCTTGGGAGAATCTGACGACGTCACTGTCTGGTTGGATGACTGGTCTGCCTTTGTGCACATCCTCTGATCCGAATTTGGACCTATCAATCTGACCAGAGAAGCAGAGGATAACTAACCCCTTCGGATGCGCGACAATCAGAAGATCCTATGTTACAACATGGACTTCAAACATCTTTCCGCTCACACGCAGTGGGATGATGGCGTGCTCTGATATTGGTACTATACCAGTTTGGTGGAACATATCAAAGATGTTTTAGGGACCTACCCCAAACCTAAGACTCTGGCCGAGTTGAAGATAATGGCCTCTAACATTGATGCCCGCTACTGGGAATGTCAACATGAGAAATTGCGCTTATATCATGCAATCTATCAATCTTCCTCTCCAATTTCCTTCTGATGAACCGTTGCGTTTTACATGACAACCCTCAATTCATCTTGTAATTTGGTTCTAGGACACAACTGGCTCACCCGCTACAATCCGTTGATTGACTGGGTATTGGGCAGTATCTTATTCCATTCTACATTACCCAACACTCCGAGTCCGACTCCGATGTCGACTGCTGAGGCAGCTCCGCCACCTCTGCAGTGTCTGCCCTCTCTGATGGGCACCTCCGATCTGCTCACTCTGAACACCTCTGATCCGCCACAGATTACCATGGTCAATGCAGCCGCATATCTCCATGCATGTAAAGCTCCTGGGGCATACACTTTGCATGTTCACCTCTCCGACATCTCTGCTAATTCCGCATCCATCTCCGACGATGCTCCTGACCTCTCTGGCATACCCAAGGAATACCGCGATTTTGCTGATGTATTCAGTAAGAAAAAAGCTGACACCCTTGCACCCCACCGACCCTACAACCTCAAGATCAATTTGGAGGAAGGAACTTCCCCTCTGATTGGTCCGATGTACTCACTCTCGCAATCCAAACTTGGATCTCTCCAAGACTTCATCGACAAGCATCTCAATATCGGTTTCATCAAACCTTCTAGTTCACCTCATGGTGCTCCAATCCTCTCTGTCTGAAAGAAAGATGGATCACTCTGACTCTGCGTCAACTATTGAGGCCTGAACAAAATCATGAAGAAAGACCGATACCCACTCCCACTCATCTCTGACCTCTTAGCCACTGCCAGCAAAGCACATGTTTATACCACCATAGACCTCTTACACACATACCACCTGGTCTGCATCGCTGAAGGTGATGAATGGAAAACTGCATTCCGTACTCGCTATGGATTGTTTGAATGGTTAGTCATGCCATTTGGATTATCTAATGCACCTGCAGCCTTCCAACGTTTTATGAACGACATCTTCTCTGACCTTCTGGACAACTGTGTTACCTTTTACCTCAACAACATCCTGATCTACTCCAACAACCCCAAGGAACACAAAAAACATGTCCAAGAAGTCCTCCAATGACTCTGACAACACAGTCTTTACGCCCGCGCTGACAAGTGCGACTTCTCTGCTGAAACTATAGAATATCTTGGATTTATCCTTTCTCCCAACGGACTCAAAATGTCGGAAGCAAAAGTCAAGGTTATTCAGGATTGGCCTGAACCACGCAGAGTGAAGGACGTCCAGTCCTTTTTAGGTTTTGCAAATTTTTACCGATGTTTCATTCCATTCCATTCCAACATCACCATCCCACTCACTTGTTTCACCAGGAAACATGCCACTTGGCTGTTCTCCAACGACACTCGAACCTCCTTTAATGACCTGAAAAAGGCATTTACCACCACTCCAATTCTGGCACACTGGATCCCCGACTCTCCAATAATTGTCGAAACCGACACATCCAACTATGCCCTAGCAGCTATTTTGTCGATTGTCACCTCCAACAATGAAGTCCACCCCGTCGCATTCCATTCCCACACTTTCACAGCCCCTGAACTCAACTATGACACCCATGATAAAGAACTCCTGGCCATCTTTGAGGCTTTTAAGACTTGGCACCATTACCTCAAAGGCTCCGGTACTCTGATTGACGTCGTTACCAACCACAAAAATCTCGAGGATTTTGCCACCACCAAAGTCCTTTCATGCTGACAAGTCCAATGGTCAGAATACCTTTCTCAATTCAACCTCATCATTTGATTCAACAAAATCTCAAAGAAGGACCGATATCCGCTTCCGCTCATATCCGACCTTCTCCAGACCACTGGAAAAGCCAGTGTTTATACGGCTCTTGACCTCCGACATGCCCATCACCTCGTCTGCATAGCGGAAGGAGATGAATGGAAAACCGCCTTCCGCATGCGCTATGGGTCTTTTGAATGGCTTGTCATGCCATTTGGACTCACCAACTCCCCAGCCGTTTTTCAACGCTTCATGAATGACATCTTCCACGACCTGCTTGATAAGTATGTTACCATATATCTTGACGACATCCTCATCTACTCTGACTCTCCCTCCGAGCATTGGAAGCATGTCCGTGAAGTCCTCCGACGTCTCTGACAACATGGCTTATATGCACGCGCAGACAAATGTGAGTTTTCTACGGATACTGTTGAATACCTTGGCTTTATCCTCTCTCCGACAGGCCTCCGCATGTCGGATAAGAAAGTCAAAATTATTCAAGATTGGCCTGAACCAAGGAAGGTCAAAGATATTCAATCTTTCTTAGGTTTTGCCAATTTTTATCGACGATTCATTCCTTACTACTCCGAAATCACCGTTCTGCTCACTCGACTCACCCGCAAAAACACACAATGGCACTTCTCCGACTCCGCTCGTGAATCTTTCAAAACTTTGAAGAAAGCCTTTACCACGGCACCTGTTCTTACACATTGGATACCCGACAGCCCTATTATCGTCGAAACCGATGCCTCCGACTACGCTTTGGGTGCGATCCTCTCCATCCACACCTCCGACGACGAAATCCATCTGGTCGCTTTCCACTCCCGCACCTTTACACCTCCCGAGTTAAACTATGACACCCACGACAAAGAACTATTAGTGATCCACGATGCATTCAAGGTTTGGCGTCACTACCTTGAAGGCTGCGCTGCTCCGATTGATGTCGTAATGGACCACAAAAATCTTGAGTACTTTTCTACTACCAAGATTTTATCATGTTGACAAGCTCGCTGGTCCGAATACCTCTGCCAGTTCAATCTCATCATCCGCTTCCACCCTGGCTGTTTAGGTACAAAGCCCGATCTTTTAAGTAGACGATGGGACGTCTACCCTAAAGAGGGAAATAGCAACTATTCATCTGTCAATCCAAGCAACTTCAAACCCATCTTCACACAAGAACAGCTCACCACTTCACTTCACGCAACAGAGTTATATATGCCCATCCTCCGTGCCACAATCATCATGGATATGGATCAGCTCCGCTCCGACATCCTCGCCGCTCTTCTGACCGATCCCATTTACACCTCTTTCCTTGACAATCCTAATCCACGCTGGATCATGAATGAAGCAGGTTATCTACTCCACAATGGACATATCTATGTTCCCGACTCATGTGACCTCCATCTCCACATCCTCCGCAATAAGCATGACCATATCCTCGCTGGACACCCTGGTCAGAATAAGACTATTAGTCTTATCCAACGAGAATACACTTGGCCTGGAATGCGCGACTTTGTCAAAAAGTATTGCAAGTCATGTACCACTTGTATGTGTGCCAAACCCCAACGTCATAAACCCTATGGTCTGCTTAAACAACTCCCTATTCCTGAACGTCCCTGGCATTCTATTTCCATGGACTTCATTGAACCCCTTCTGACATCTGCTGGCTCTGATGTGATTTTGGTCATTGTAGACCACCTCACTAAACAAGGCATCTTCATTCCTACCACCATTAATTGCACATCCGAAGACCTAGCAAACCTTTTCGTGCTTCACGTCTTTTCCAAGCACGGAGTTCCGCAAAATGTCACATCCGATTGCAGACCTGAATTCGTCTCCCGCTTCTTCCGCTCTCACTTCTGGATATCACCCTGAAGGTGATGGTCAAACCGAACGCACCAACCAAACACTTGAACAATACCTCCGCATCTTCTGCAACTACCAGCAAGACAACTGGTCCGCTTTGCTTCTGCTTGCGGAGTTCGCTTACAACAACACTCCGAGTGCCACTACTGGTGTATCACCATTCTTTGCCAACAAAGGTTATCACCCTGACATTACACTCCATCCGGAACGTGATCTAGCATCCGATAAAGCTCGACAATACATCGTCAACTTGAATGAATTACATCAAGATTTAAAGACTGCTGTCACAGAGGCACAACAACGTTATCAAGGCCCTGCGGACGTCCGATGTTCTCCGCCTCCTCCGCTCCGCATCGGACAAGAAGTCTTTGTTAAAGCCAAGTTCTTCCGCACCACACGACCCACCCAAAAGTTATCCGACAAATATGCTGGCCCATTTGAAATCATAGCCCAACCCGGCACACACTCCTTTACACTACATCTACTATGCATGCTATACACCCCGTTGATAGGGCCGTGATGTGTCTAGGCCTAAATCTTCGCATTTTGCATCATTTCACACTATATCTAAGGGATATAGAGAGTCCTAGATGAGCTCCAATTCTGAGGACTTAGTGGCGACGTTAGAGAGACATTTTAAAGCATTTAGAGACCATGGCAATGTAGGACATAGCGCTGGTCACCACTATGGGCTTAGCTATGATACTCGAGAGCCATGGGATCGTCTCGCGAGATAGATAAGACTATCAAGCACCTCTCAAAACGAAGCGCGAAACAAGGAGATTGATTATATTGGATTTATCGATGACACTAGCACTGTCTACTATACATCGAGGGCTTGACTGGAGACATTCTCGCGAGAGGCTTGGCAAATGTGCGCCTCGCTTCGCGTCCAAATGGTCCAAATGGGGAATAGCCAATGACATCAGATTGAACAGACCAAGATTGGGTTTGATACACCGCGATCAATGTGCATTACATGGCAGACATATTGATATGGATTGGTTGTTGATTGGTTGCTTACCGAGATGACCCTTCATCAAAGCATCTGATATCTCGCAGTAACTCATTGGCATCATCGCGAGGTGTATGGAATATTGTCCTCACAAGCATGATAGAGGTAGAATATGGAGAAAAGAACGTACCTGTCGCATTGTCAACCACATGGACACATGGCGACGTCTCTAGCGAAGGCTTACTTGACTGGATACCCCTTAGCGAGACCACATGCATCCCTTTTCTATATTTATTGCAGCTCATGTATAAAGTCTCACAGTTTTGTCATAGATAGGTTAGGTTAGATTGTGCCCCAGAATTGATAGCATTTGTCTTGTGCATCTGTCGTTGTTTGCGAGTATCATTGAAGCCTCAATTGTTTGGTTTGCATCAGAAGTCAGTTGTGATTGTGTTTTGTGTGTTTGAGAACTTGTCAATCATCAAATTGTGTTATCTATCAGTCGTATTGGTCATTGTTGTGTTTGTATTTGGTCGAGATTGTGTTCGTGAAGTCTTGTTGGTTCAGAAATCACAAACCTCGGTTCATTATCTATTGAGAACTATCTCTATGTCTTGTTCGAGACTTATTGAGCCATCGCTAAATGAGTTATTCAATTGTTGTTTGGAAGAGTCACATCACCCCGAACTATATCGATTGAGAAGTACACATTGCGAGACTTGTTTGGTCTTCGTTGTTGTGTTTGGTGTTTGTGTGTGTGATAGAGATATCACTCGCGCCTCCTGAGCCCTCTCACCACCTCCGTGCCTATGACCACCTCTGGCGGACCAAACCCCTCCGGCTCCTCCGACGCTGCGGCTATCCGTGATCCCTCCGCGGTCCCCTCTCCCTTGGATGATCCTGCCTTCGTGTTCTTCGTCGCACCACCTGCCACCTTAGCCTTTCCGACCCTCACCGCCTTGGTCATCCTCTGCTTCACCTCCGACTCCGCTTCCACTCCCGTTCTGCAGCTTCGTTTTAAACGCTGGCACCACCAGCACGATGAAGCATTGTCATTCCTAAAGCACAAGTTAATAATGAAGCGTATAAAGAAATAGGAAAAACTCACTCTGATGGCCAGAAACACAAGTCTCCCGCTTTCAAGCAGGAGGTGCAATCCTCCTTCCCTTGCTCGTAACTCGCAGGCATATCCTTGAAAACCCCCTGCAGCTGGACTTTCTTCACCTCCGCATTCGCCGCATCCGCATCCGCACCCGCAACCCGCTCCTTTGCCTTCACTTTCTCTGCCTTCCTCTCTGCTCGTCTCTGCTCTTTTGCTGCCCTTTTTGCCTCCGCTGCTCTGCATCTTCCTTTGCGCGCTCCTCTGCCTCCTGCAGCTTCCTCTCCAACTCTTTGGTGACCTTCTTCTGGCGCTCCCTTTCAGCACGAAGAGCGGCGAGGGGTGAGTTCTCAGCAGAAATAGCGGATAGGCGATGGGATAGATGTTGTGGTTGGGTGACAAGAGAGAAAAATCATGTGCAAAGCTTTTCAACCAATGGTCACGTGGATTACCTCATCTGGGCCTCAGGGTTCGGCCCTAAGAGGGAAATACTGTCATAACCATACGATTCACATCCGACTTATCCGACAACTCCGACAATTCATCCACTCCGACATCTGCTCCAACAACATTCTATTTATATTTGATTATACTTCTACTATGTAACATCTCAACCATACTTACAAGTAGACATATGTTGTTCACTTTTCATTTGCTACTCTCCATACTCTGAATGTTCTGATGGTCAACTCCGATATCTGCACATCACTTATAGTAATGCTGATCATTCTAGTCTACTATAAATAGTGTACAAACCTGTCGTAGAACCTCAACACCTCATTCACATCCGTCTCTACTTGCCTTTGAGCATTCTCTCCGTCACCTCCGCTCATCCGCTCATCCGCTCATCCGACATCTGCCAAATCCGAAATCGAGGACCATGTCAAAGAGTGGGGCACAACGCACAAGTTGAAGCCAGGTCCTTTCTGCCAACATCGCACTTATCGCATCCGCTCCTCCGCTACTCCCCTCCGACTCGTCCGATGTTTTCCGACATTGAGAAAAACGCTACGTGACATCCGGATTAAGGAAGGCGATGAATGGAAGGCCGCCTTCCTCACCAGTTGAGGATTGTTCAAACCATTGGTCATGTTTTGGGACCAGATCCGCCGATGTATCTGCATGATCTACATGGATGACATTGTGGTTATCGGTAAACCCAAGGAAGAACTCGCGCGAAACACCAAAGAGATCCTACAGATCCTATCAGACAATGATTTGTTTCTAAAGGAGAAGAAGTGTTTATGGGAAGAACAAAATGTCCTATATTGGGATATGTGGTTGGTGAGGGACGTGTTGAGATGGAAACTGAAAAGGTGGATACGATCCGAAACTGGTGAGCTCCCACATCAAAAAAGGAAGTTCAGAGGTTCCTTGGGTTTGCTAACTTCTATCAACATTTTATTGAAGGGTACTCAAACATTGCGAAACCTCTCACCACACTCACAGGCAGTACGGCATTTACTTGGGGACCAACAGAGCAGCAAGCCTTTGAAGGTCTCATATGGGCAATTACATTGGCACCAGTCTTGGCATTACCAAAACCAGAGGGACAGTTCAGGGTTGAAACTGATGCATCGGGCTATGCAATTGGAGCAGTACTCTCTCAGAAGCAAGACGACAAATGGCACCCCATCGCGTTCTTGTTGCGGACCATGTCCGCGGCTGAACAGAATTACGAGATATATGACAAGGAACTCCTGGCGGTTGTGGAAGCATTAAAAGATTGGAGACACTATCTGCTTGAAGCCAGGGAACGTTTCGAAATCTTGACCGATCACAAGAACCTGGAATATTTCCGTCGTCCTCAGGACCTGAATCAACGACAGCGACACTGGAAAATGAAGTTACAAGACTATGACTTCGAATTACGGCATGTGCCCGGCAAGACCAATGCGAAAGCGGACATCCTGTCACCCTCACTCTGGTATGAAGCAGAACTCGAACCACAGAACAGTGACCAAATGCTCAAGGAGGGACTATTCTTGAAATGGTTGGAATCAGAAGATGTGGTACAAATGGAGATGTTCACGGAGGAACAATTCTTTGAAGGGGGTGAAACATCTGATTCCATCAAAATCGGAAACATCACAACCATCGAAAATCCGTGGATTGCACGCATCAAGGGTTCAAATCGCATGGAGACAGAAGTAGCCCAGGGTCTAAAGAAGAATCCTCATTGGTATCAACAGGAAAACGGCATCACATATGCAGGTGAATGAGTCTATGTTCCACCAGACCCACAACTGCATCAAGAACTCATGTTTGAATCACATGATGCACCAGTGGCTGGACATCCAGGACAATATCAGACACATGAACTCCTCACTCATACCTACTGGTGGCCTACTATCCTGCATGACGTGAAGAAGTACGTAAAGGGTTGTGACACCTGTCAATGCAACAAGATCAACAGACAGAAATGACACGCTCCGCTACATCCCCATGCATCACCAAGTCATCCATGGGAAGACATAGGGATTGACGTCGTGGGACCAATACCAGAGTCCGATGGAAAGACTGCGATTCTGGTCATCACAGATGTACCTTCTTGATCTTCCGAAGACTTGGAAGATGATTCACTCTGTGTTCAACAAGACCCTGTTGTCACCATATGAAACTCCGAAGTATGCCATCCAGAAAAAGAAACCAGCCCCTGATCCGATCATTGTCGAAGGACGAGAAGAGTACCATGTGTCTATGATCCTAGACTCTCGAAAGTTCCGCGGAAAGATTTAGTACCTCATCCAGTGGGAAGGATATGGCCCAGAAGAGAACACATGAGAACCTCGAGCTAATGTTCAGAACGCTCAAGATTTGATCCGTGATTTCCATTGGCAGAACCCGTCTCGTCCACAATAAAAGACGAGTTCTCAAAACCCATGGCAGTATCAACCTCATCAGTCAACCACACACCGAGTTCCCTGCTCCAGTCTTTTCCCTGCCCAATATAGCCACCCCATTATTCTTTTATCTCTCAACTATCCTCGCTGCCATGTCAAACACCATCGTTACCTCCACCTCCACCACTGACATCAACCCCACCATCGCCACCCTTATGAACGAAGCGCTCTCCATGAGAGACCAAATCCATGCCCTCGAAACTTCCCTTGCTGACCTCCTTCATCGCCAGATGAATATCCAACTTCATTTGTTGTCCAATCTCCCCGTCGCCCTGACTCCCGAAGAGAAACAAATTCTCAGGAATTACACCAGCACCCTCGTCATCGAAAATCGACGTATTTGGCTGGCCATCAAAGGCCTTGAACTCGCCATAGCCATCAATGAGGAGTTGATATATGATTGGAGCCTCAAGGAGAGTCCGAACTGGTCTGATCCCAACAACAACGAGGGATGGGGACAGTGACTCTGTGAGGACACAGAGCTTGGAGAGGGGACCATGTTACGGACTCTATGGTATGTGGACGATGTCATCACTTTTACTTATCGGCCCGGCTCGGTGCCCTCTTATGAACTTACTATGTCTAATGCCTACTTTTGCAACCTTCGATTCCCAGTCTGACTCATTACATTACTTCATCATCCCCTTTAGTATACTTCGCTCCCACGCTGACTCGCTTTCCGCAGTCAGCTTACTCACTGTACATAGCCTTCCGCAGTTGCCTTACTCATGCGCACTGCCTTCCGCAGTACTGACTCATCCGCTACCGCCTATAGTCAGTACCTACATATATAAACCTCTTGTACTGTAGTAGATTCCTTAGATTTAGCAATCACATTGCTCTTCGCCTTTCCACTTCCTGCATACTCTGCCCGAACCTTGGAACGGTTTGTTAAGCATAACAAAAGGCAATGGCCAAACCGAACGTACTAACCAGACCCTTGAACCGTACTTGTGGATATTCTGCAACTACCAACAGGACAACTGGTCCGCTCTCCTTCTGATTGCGGAGTTTGCATACAACAACGGACCTAGTGCTACCACTGGCATATCTCCCTTCTTTGCTAACAAGGGTTACCATCTGAACATTACTGTTTACCCAGAACGGGACCTCGCCTACTGAAAGCCACCATCTCCAATGCTCAACAATGTTACCAAAAGTCCTCCAACACACCTCTGATGTTCTCTGTCAGACAACAGGTTTTTGTCAAAGCACAGTTCTTCCGCACAACATGTCCATCCAAGAAACTTTCAGAAAAGTACTTGTGACCATATGAGATCATTGCACAACCCGGCACACACTCCTTTACCCTCCGACTCCTCGACACATTCTGCGGTGTTCACCCCGTCTACCACGTCTCCATGCTTGAACCTGCAACTCTGAACACCATTCCAAATCAAACCCAACCTCTGCCTCCTCCAATTGACATTGACGGAAAACTAGAGTACAAGATTGCTGGAATCGTCGACTCAAAGATTGACTGATGATGTAGCTGCAAGCTACTATATTTCGTCCATTGGTTAGGATACGAAAACACTGATGAAGAATACTCTTGGCTACCAGCCAATAAACTGGAAAATGCCCCCAAGCTAGTCTCTGACTTTCATTCTGCTTATCCTAACAAACTGGGTCCGCTCACGCCGCTCTAAAACAAGAAAAACAAGTACCATGGCGATCCACTTAGTACATTGTTTCTTGTTTGACAGACCCTCCTCCGACACCTCCAGCAACTTGGGCTGGTACTCAGTGTTCACTGAGTCTTCAACTGCTGTTAGCAGTTGCCTCACCTGCCTTGTCTCCGCCAATATCATCTTGAGGACACCCAAGATGGTGACCTCCGACGGTACCTGGAAAGATAATGGGGGGAACAAGAAGAATGAACCACTCAGACAGTATTTCAACCAATGCATCACATGACACAGTTCACACGCACCAACCACCTAGGACCTTAGGCCTCATGGGTTCGGCCCTAAGGGGGAAATACTGTTACAGTCCGATCAGCTCCGACAATTTCCAATCAATTCCGACACCTCTGACACCTCCAACATTTTGACTAATACTTATTATGCACATTTACTGTTATGAATCTTGTTACGTACATTACTTACATTCAACCATTTTACTTATGTTAAGCATCTCCAACCAATTCCGACACCTCCGATACCTCCGACACCTCTGATGTTTTGATTAAAATATTCTTGTACTTTATAGTAGTAGTAGTACTTTTAATCTAAATTTGATATTTCTAATGTTGGTCTTCTTAATTTATATTGATATTTGTGTTTTATATTATTATATTATTCTACATAACTTAATATAAATATAGATCTGTATTTAATTAAGTAGTAGAATAAATTACTTTCTAGTTACTAAATCCAATGTTATTTATTTAAAGTATTTCTTCAAAGTAATACAACTAGATGAAGGTCAAGTACTACAACTACTATTTATAGAAGTAGTAGATAATAGTACTAGATTAAATTATCTTCTTTTTTAATTTTAGTATTCTTATTCTTAATGTTAAATACAATTAATTCTAAAATAATACTTTTTAAATAATAATAAATTTGTATAGAAAGAAAAACTATGTTATAAAAAGAATACATATTACATTAAATTAAATATTTACATAGTTATTTCTGTGCTATAGTAAATAATTTAAGTAAAACACAAATTCTTCTTCTAGTACTAGTACTTCTTCTACCAAGTAATTGTATTTCTTCTACTTCTTTCCAAGGCAAAATTTAATTTAATATATAAAATATACTTTCTAATTAGAAATATCTCCAATGTAGAAATACGTACTTAAAAACTATGTAATAAAAACTACAACTACTAACAAAAAACTAGTACTATATAAAAATTTAAAGTGTAATATCTTGCAATATCCATTTCTTTACTATTATTCTTCTACACAATTATAAGAATACATTTCTACTTTTTCTTTATATAAACTTATAAAAGAAATTTAATTCTTTCCTTTTTTAGAATAGAATTTAAAATTTAAATATAAGAAAATAAAATAAAAATATGCCTCAGCATGCCGCCAACCTTGGCCCTCCTAAGGACCAAGCTTCTACTCCATGTCCTCATCACCATCAACGTCCTCCGACATCAGCCCACTGTGTGAGGATAGAAGATTACGACTCCAACATTTGCCTTTTATCGGAAAAAGCTGAAACAGGGAATGGACACACTCTGGGAATATCCAGACTTGACATGCATGCCATTCAACATGATTTGCTTCACCTCTTTAATGATTCAACACTCAATTTTTCTTCTTCAATGCTAGAACTTGATCCTCCTGAATCCTACAACCATCTCTTGCAACGAGCTGCATATGTATTGCCTGCCAGCTCCAAAATTGTCGAGACCCTGTGGACTCAATGTTCTTGATAACAGCCAACTTTCATCTACAGCAACAGCATTTCCTTACCCCAGCGTTTGACTTCAAACTCGAATGAAGCATAAGCCTGTTGATTGCAAGGTCTGTCCAGTTCTGACATACATGCCCGATACTGCTGGTCGGGTCTTCAAGCCCATTGTCATAAACAAACCAGAACCGTTACCGCTGAGTCCTTCCCTTCTTGATGAACTTGTTTTACCCTCTCATCTTTCACGTGATCATCTTGACACAATTTTCAAAACTGTTCCAGAAGATTTTCTTTCCTCTTGTGAACTCAATCTCTTAGCATTTGTTCTTGCCCATCAGAGCGACGCCCTCACTTTTGTCAATTCCAAGCACAGTTTTTTTCCCTGAGAATACTTCCCTGATTATATTATTCCAGTAATTGAACATACCCCCTTGGGTCCAACTGTCCATCAAAGCTATTGAAGACATCATTCGTGACATGCTTCTAGAACAAACCACGGTGGGGAAATACAAACCCTCGTCTGCTGCTTATCGGTCTCACATGTTTGCCATCTCCAAGAAAACAGGAAACAAAATCCGTCTAATCCAAGACATCCAGAAGTTGAACCAAATAACGCTGGTCTCCCTCCTTGTATTGATGACTTTGCAGAAAACTTTGTCGGCTGTGTAATCTATGGCCTGATTGATTTATTCATGGGATATGATGGGTGGACACTTGACACCTCATCACGCCTGCTAACAACATTCTCAAGCCTCATTGGCCCTCTTCAACTGCTCCTTATCTCAAGGAGCCACCAACTCCATCTCTGAGTTCCAGCGATGCACAACACATACCCTGAAGGAAGAAATCCCAGAAAATGGCAACACTTTTATTGATGACATTGGCATCATGGGCCCAGACTCACATTACGACCACATCCTTGTCTCGCCCAAAATAGGCAAGTTTCTCTTTGAATATGCCGTTGTCCTTGATCATTTTCTTCTTAGGCTCATCACTGCTGGTATTACCGCCTCCAGATACAAGTTCATCCTTGCCACTCCCGTTCTTGAACTTGTCAGCACCATTGTTGACCACAACAGATGGCACCTCGCCCATGGAATCGTAACAAAGGTTCTAAATTTGGGCCCTCTTCTTGATGTATCTGATGTCCATTCATTTTTGGGAACAGCCAGCATCAGACGTTGGTGGATTAAGAATTTCTCTATCATTGTGAGCCCATTGACTAACTTGACAAAAGTTTCACTTGCAGATTTCTACTTCAATGAATATGCTCAGGAAGTCCAATGACAACTCAAAACTCTGATTTCCTCACTGCCCATCCTGCTCAAGGTCAACTATCAGAAGGCCTTAAAGTACTCAGCATCCAACACCCAACCTTATCCAGATGATGACAGCCTAATTGTAGTCACAGTTGACTCATGCAGTCGGTGTGGGCTGGATTTTCCAACATATCCATGAGAAGCAAAAGTGACCAGCGATATTCAGGTTTTGCACATTCAACCCTGTGGATTCACATTATTCTCAACCAACTGAACTCTACGGCACATTTTGTGCAACCAAGGACCTCCAGCATCATATATGGGGTGTCCATTTCTGTCTCAATGTCAATGCCAAATTTCTTGTCGAAATGATACATCAACCTGATCTACCTAACACTCCTATGATCAGATGGATTCTTTATCTTTCCTTGTTTGATTTTGCCATTAACCACATACTGTTAAGTAGGTGAAACATTGGAGCTTCATTGGGGTCCGTTGGAGGTCGGAGGGACGTGGCTTCAATTTATGTGTTACACCGCCGTTTGTTGGATAAGGTATCCCAATTTCAGGAGGTTGGAGGAGAGGTCAGAGGTGCAGAGATTCTCGGAGAGGTCTTGGTGAGGGACATGCTGACATGGAAGTGATCAGACAACGTCGGAGTTGTGACATACTGAGCTTGTCGAAGGGTAACAATGGAGGAGGAGCAGTAGATGATGATGTCGTTGGTGTATTGCACCATGGCAAGGATCTCTGGCATGAACTGAGAGTAGAGGAGTGAACTTTGTTGATATTCGAACTGAGGAACTACAGGTATGGTATGAGCTTAAATATCTAAATGTGATTACTTTACGGAGATGGTCAGAGTAGGTCCAGAGTTGTGGTTAGTGTTTTATGGTTCGGTCTCAAGGACCGAGAACCGGACTGAAACCGGACTGCAATGAACCAGTTTTGAGACTGGACCACAGTCTCAGTCTTTAAGGTTTTGCATTACCAGCGGTCTCTGGTTCATCATTTTCTGGGATTTATAGAGACTGCAAGAAGACTGGTTTAAACTGGTCTTCAACTGAAAATCACCTGTGGTAGGTCTAATCACCAACTGCGGTCATTTCTTTGAGTTTTTCAATGTATTATTAGTTTCTTGGGTGATTTCATCAGCTGTCAGTGTCAAAGAAATATCAAAATAAATTGATATTCAACCGCGGTAGGTGAGTGTGCAGCCCTCGTAAGAGTGAGGCACGAAGGAGGAAGAGGGCATTGTCTTTGGGCAAACAAGGGTGACATGTGACTCACTCTTTCCTCTTCTGTCCATCACAGTCACCCGCCAGCACTCCCTCAAAGAGTGCCAACTTTTCTTTTTAACACACCCTTCCGAATGCCTTTTATCAACCTGAACATGAACTGCGAACCCTCTTTGAACAAAAAGCCGGACCACGCGGCACCAGCATATCAGACTCTTTGTGATGTTTTGGTCCAAACCTGAATGACCGAAGAACAAGCTGTCGAACGACTAGACACCGTTTGGTTAGCGGGTTTCCAGGTGAGGTTAGATACGTGGAACCAGAGAAGAGAGGAAGAAGAAGAAGCAGCACAAAACGCCGCCCTCGCAGCCGCAGCGCTACAATGAGATCAAGAGAACGAGCTCGGCCCCTCCGATAAGAAGAGACCACAGATCCCGGATTTTGACGACAACGAAATGGTTGATGACCACATCCCAGACCATCCCTCGACTTATGCGATCACCAAACTCAAATCAGCGGATTACGTAGAACTATGGTATTTCACCCCGGAGGGCTGCAAGGATGCTCGCATCAACCAACACTCAAATCACCCGGACACTTTTGGCATGACCAGAACTGACAACATGCTCACGCTTCAACCACTCGCAGCAGCCAAAGCTTCCAATAAAGTGGCTGCCGATGCAAATCTTCCGTGGGAAGCCTTCACCAAGGCCAAGAACCTGTTCATCGCCTACCTCGAGCATACGCGATGGCCCAACAAGCACAGGAGATGATAGCAACCTTCATCCTGACAGTTGAGAATCATCCGCTGGCCAACCTTGAAATGGGGTCATGAACACTTCTACACTACCAGGCGCAAGTGAGGAGACACTGGCATGACACCATTGCACAAGGAAGGTGCTACAACCTCGCTCTCATCAACGAGATGCTCCTACAAACCATCGATTGTGAGCTAGCAAGGGAGGATATGACCCAAGGGATTAAAGAGGTGTGTAACTTTCTGAACTTCCTATGCATATATAACTCATCCCCCCCTTTTTCATGCTCTCCCAATGGCTCTCCCAAATTATATCTACCATGACCACCAACACCTTTCTTAACACTCGACAACGGCATGTACTGCTCATACCTTCGCACCTGATATGACACCTATCCCAATCATTCCGGCACATGCTGTGAACTCACATCCCAACCTTCGGGACGCATGACATGGTACCACATCCTAATTTCCGGCGCATGCCGTGGATCATATCCCAAATTGGTTTCGGCGTACGTTGCGGACCCTCATCCCAACCCTCGGCACATGCCAGGGATCTCTACCCCAATTCCTTCAGCGCATGCTGCAACCGAACGTCCACATTCCCGGTACACACCGTGGACTCTCGTCCCAAATCTCTGGCATTCGCCATGAAATGTCAAATCGTCTTGGCTCGTCGTAACCTTACACCCCTCCTCCCCCGATGTCACACCATGTGGCGCGGTCGAATTATCTCATGTTCACGATTACCCCCCTACATCGCACATTGTAACTAACCCACTCACAGATGACAAGAGTGACTGAGGCAGCGAGGCTCACCTCACGCCCCGCAGAGCGACCCAGAGCCCGGTCC
The DNA here is from genome assembly GCA_963565915.1 of Entoloma clypeatum. Classification (NCBI taxonomy): domain Eukaryota; kingdom Fungi; phylum Basidiomycota; class Agaricomycetes; order Agaricales; family Entolomataceae; genus Entoloma; species Entoloma clypeatum. Next base: position 4,352,308 of record OY751490.1, on the reverse strand, counting down.
CCGTACCGTAACTCCTCTTACAGGGGGTCAACCCCCCAAAACCCCAGAACGTTGAGATCCAGGTCGCCTGCCGCTTGTACTCACCAAGCAAACAACGGTCTTTTCAGAAAGGCACAGGCTCCTCGGGACTCGCGGTCTGTGCCACTTGCCTTGGATCCCACCCTCACCCAGTCCACAAGTGTGACACGGACAAAACATGGAAGGGAGAGGCCACATATGCAAGACGAGGGGAACAGGGACAGCTGCTCAACAAAGACAGATTCTCCCTGTGTTGCAACTGGCAACAACCGGCAGGTTGCTCTGGATCCAGCTCCAAGCACCTTCACAAGTGTTCCGGATGCAGAAGCTCGTCACACTGCGCTCAGAAGTGCCCTCAAGCACAGAAGGACTAATGCCCTCAGCCCCTATCAGGCGCAGGCATGGGGTGCAGCTCTGGAGGAAACCAGATTGGCAAGTAGGTACCCACAGGTGGAGCACCAGATCCGTTTCGGTTTTGACGCAGGGATACCCTTCATTCATCGAACCTTTACCCCTCACAACAACATTTCAATTCATGTATATAAGGAAGCTTACCAAGACATTACCAAACAAGAATTTGAATCAGGAAGATATGTCGGACCCTTCTCAGAATGGGAACTTGAGGCCATTGTGGGCCCGTTTCAGTCATCACCGGTCTCACTCATACCCAAATCTGGTAAACCCGGCAAATTTAGAGCCATTCATAATTTCTCTTTTCCATATCAACCGTCAACATACAACTCAATTAATTCACACATCGACGCAAATTTCTTCCCATGCACATGGGAAATCTTCGCAATGGTTGCTTTCACCATATGGAACCTCCCTGAAGGCTCACAAGCTTCCATCAGAGGCGTTGCAGAAGCATACAGGACCATCCCCATCCAGCCAAAACAATGGCCAGGTTTGGTCGTGTGTCTACAGGACGAAGACTCGTTTGCGGTCAACAACAACAACAACTTCGGACTCATCTCAGCCGGCGGAATCTTTGGTCAGCTCCAAGATGCCGCCTGTGACATCTTCAGGGCACAGGACATGGGCCCAGTCTCGAAATGGGTCGATGACCACATCTTCTTCAGGATACAATGTGAGCATCTGGAGGCGTACAACGAGAGAAGGCAAAAATGGGCTGAGGCGATCAAGGCCAACGGTGGCAGATTACATGAGCGTGGCCGGATTTGGTATGATGGTGGAAGGATGCCAGATGGACGTTGAACAGAGTTTGATGAAGACGCCTCGTGGCTGACCAGGATCCAGACAGCGCAGATTTGGACCCAGATTTCACATATGGGGATAATCACATTGACGCCGTATCCAAGCAATTGGGTATCCCCTGGGAGAACACCAAGACCGTCCCGTTTAGCACTGAAGTGCCATACATGGGTTTTGAGTGGAAGCTCATCCAAAAACGGGTCGGCATCCCTAACCAGAAGAAGGAGAAGTACCTGGATGCCATCAAGGAGTGGCAAAAGAAGCCGACACACAATCTGCACGAGGTGCAACAGCTGTTCGGCAAGCTGCTGCATGTATGCCTCGTGGTACCAGCTGGTCGGGCCTATCTTACCAGTCTCGAACGCATGCTGGCATCGTACATGCATGGCACCAACCCCTTCTGCCCCCACACCCCTCCACTGGATACAAACACGGACCTGGCATGGTGGACTCAACGACTCCAGAAGTTGAACCTATCCAGACCGATCCCTGGGCCCAGTCACGTCCACGATCTCCAAGCCTTCTCAGATGCAAGTTCCAGAGTCGGTATCACAGTCATTGATGGGGAACGCTGGCATGCATGGAGGCTGGTACCAGAGTGGAACTCGCAAGGCCAAGACATTGGTTGGGCGGAAGCAGTCGGATTTGAGTTCCTTATCAGGACAGTCCTATCTGAGACTGATGAGGCAATCTCTTTCGCAGCGTACAGGGACAACAAAGGCATTGTCGAGGCATGGTGGAAAGGACGAAGGCAGGGCCTCCTCATCAATGAAGTCTTCAAGCGAATTCACCGCATCCTCGACAACCAGGTGAGCAGATGTATCTCGCACTACGTTCCAAGTGCCTGCAATCCTGCAGACGGCCCGTCTCGTGGTCAATACCCACCGAAGAGTCGGCTACTCTGCCCCATCAACATTCCAGACGAACTCACCCCGTATATTGTCGACTTTGATACACAACCCACACCCTGCGAATGCGCGTTACTTATGAACGGCCAAGGCCCAACTCCTCAGGACAAACCACCTAGGGAAAAAGCTCGGCCAACCACTCACCTTAGTGATGGACTTGACGACGAAGAATGGGAGCTCATCACGCGCCTACGGGACTAGAACTCCTGCTGTTTTCACACAACAAGGAGCCACCTGACAAATCACCCCCGCCCAGTACCACCCATCTCGCACCACAGTCGCCTCAACATTAAGACTGCATGTCCCATGTCATGATAGGTTGGAAAAGTGGACACTGTTGACTTCCCGCAACACAACAGACCAACAGGGGGCAAGGTTGAACCTGACAGACGAGGACTTGGCAAAGATGTTAGAGGTCTCGCTCAGCTCATGGGAGCCAGGCACGCCAGAGGCGTATGGGGCTGGGTTACTGGCATACCATCTTTACTGCGACAGAAGAGGCATCCCAGAGGAGCAGAGAGCCCCGGCAGACAAGAAGCTCCTAAGTGCATTCGCAGCGAGCTTGGGCGGGGTTTACACAGGGAAGACAGCCTCGAACTACCTCAACAGTGTCCAAGCATGGCACATCGCTCACGGAATATCATGGCGGCTTAATGTACTTGAGATGAAGGCTATACTGAGAGGGGTAGAGAAGCTTGCTCCTACCACTTCAAAACATGTCCATGAGAATCTTTCACCACCGAGATCATCAACGTCATCCGCCAACACATGAACTTAGAAGATAACTTCGATGCAGCGGTTTTTGCATGCTTAACGTTGTGCTTCTGGGGGGTCGTACACCCCGAGTGGCTCATATGGCAAACAGCTCCAGTCGGAGCAGCACTATGTCCTTGTTGTCCCGTGAGCCATCTCTGTGATCTGCCCGACAACAGTGCATCAGACTTCCCCATCGACTTGCCTGGGCAATGGTGCATCTTGAAGTTGAAACACGCTAGGTATAGAGACCACCGTGCTTGTCTCCAATTGAGCTTCTGGGTGGTCATGAAGTATTTGAGGTTTTTGTGATCAGTCCAAATTTCCACCATCTTCTCCACTCCTTCCAGGAAGTGTCTCCATTCCTCCAGTGCACGGATTACGGCCAGCATTTCCTTGTCGTGAATTTTGTAGTTGCGTTCCACTGGGCTAAGGATTTTGGAATAAAATGTGACAGGATGCCACTTACCATCCTCTGACAGTTGGGATAGTACCGCTCCGGTTGCAAAGTCGGAGCTGTCTGCTTCGACTCACCACTCCTTGCTGTGGTTAGGGAGGACCAGTATTGGAGCAGAGGTGATCCTCCGCTTCAGACCTCCGAAGGCCCCTGCTTCCTTGTCATCCCAGGACCATGCACAGCCCTTGGTTGTGAGTCGGAACAGAGGATGTGTGATGTTGGAGAACCCTTGGATGAAGCAACAGTAGAAGTTAGTGAATCCAAGGAAGGACTGTACCTCCCATATGTTAGTCGGAGTCGGCCACTCTGACACTCTGGTGACTTTGATGGGGTCCATTTCAACATGTCCTTTCTCAATGATAAGGCCAAGTAGGCAATGGCACAGGTACTCCCGTGGGTACGACAACGCCGACCCATACCCGTACCCGCACGGGTAGCAACCCGTCAACCCGCGGGTAGATGCAGCATGGGTACTGACGGGTACTGACAGGTTCGGGTTCCCGCGCGGGTGTTCGCAGTAGAAAAAACATGTATTTAAACTACCAAAAAAAAAACTATGAGACACGTGGGGGATGCACATGTCATACTACACCCTGCTGGGAACTTGTTGTCCCCAGCCCCATCCTCCCAGCCCCACTCTTCTCCTCCAGGTGCAAGTGGGGCGTGATGCGTGGCCATTCAGGGCGGTGGGCGCGTGTGGGGGCCACTGGGCACGAGAGGTGCCCGTTGGGGCGAATGGCAGCCGTTGGGCATGCGGTTGGGCATGTGTGGCGGCTGGTGGGCGCGAGAGGTGTCGTTGGGGCGAGTGATGGCCGTTGGGCATGTGTGGCGGCCGTTGGGGCGAGTGGCAGCCGTTGGGCATGTGGGGGGTGGTTGGGCGCTAGAGGTGTTTGTTGGGGTGCTGGACGGCCATTAGGCGGCGTTGGCGGGTGAGACGCAGCTGTTCAGGGCGGTGGGCGTGAGTGGCAGCCATTGGGTGCATGTGGGGGGGCGTTAGGCGCATGTGGGGACCATTGGGCATGAGAGGTGCCCGTTGGGTGGCGAGAGACAGCCATTGGGCAGCGAGAGACGGCCGTTGGCACAAGAGATGGCCGTTGGGCAGCGAGAGATGGCCGTTGGCACAAGAGACAGCCCTTGGGTGGCGGTGGGGGCGAGACGTGACCGTTGAGAGCAGCAGACGGCCGTTGGGTGTTTGGGCAAGAGCCAGCCTTGGGCACCAGGTGTGGGCATTGGCGAAGAGTCCCGAGGCAGTGCCACATCAGAGCGTGACATGTGACGGGTACTGCCAGGGGTCGCGGGTTGCGAAAACACGACCCGTACCCGTGACCTGCACGGGTTACCCATACCTGCGCTATTGCCTAAGGCCAAGGTATTTGATCTGTGTCTGTTCAAATTCACTTCTCTGGTTTGAGATACAATCCATGTTGTCAGAGGCACCCTAATACTATGCATGTGATCCTCCAATGCTCTGACAGCTCCGAGGTAAAGATGAGAATATTGTCGAGGTAAACACATATGCCACCTTCATTAATAAGATCTTGTAGGATGTCGTTCATCATAGTCTGAAAGGTTGAAGGGCTATTGGTGAGTCTGAAGAACATTACAAGAGGTTCGAAGAGTCCCTGGTTCATCCAGAAAGCCGCCTTCCATTCGTCTCTGGACTTGATTCGGACATTATGAGGCCATCGGAGATTTGAAGGTCGGATCCAACCAGTGGCCAGATTTTCTTCCAAGAATGCATTGTTTGGAGCGAGCGGAGACACCTTGCAACCTGTTGGAGTTGCGTTGGGAATCAGCTCATTGGCATGGTCCCATACACATCCCCCTGGCAGTGGAAGAAGGTCTTGGAAAATACATCTTCAAAATCATGTAAGTGATTAGGTACAGAATCACAAAAAAACTTGGGTTTTTGATTTTGGAGGAATGCCTCCAATAGGCATTGTGTTACATTCCGATCCATTCCGACAATTTCCGACCAATCCCGACACCTCCGACACTTCTGACATTTTGACTAATACTTATCATGCATACTTACTGTTATGAATCTCGGCACTACGTACATTACTTACATCCGACCATTTTACTTATGTTAAGAATCTCCGACAGCCACTCGTTATCCGACTCCGACAAAGCCACACATCCTCTGACATAGGATTTAAACTTATGTAGAATCATGTATTAGCTTCAGTTTGAATATCAACTTAGATTCAACATCATGCCTCCCGTCCTCTTTCCGACTCTTAACTTGAGTCCGACCTCCAACCTCCGACCTCCGATCCTCCGATCCTCCGAAATAAGGACACCAACGTATTAGCGAGGGCGCAACACACAAGTTGAAGCCAAGTCCTTGCCCCTACGTTGCACGCGCTTCGACCCTCCGACTTTCCGACGCGTCCGACATAGCTCCGACGTTTTGTCGAACAGTTCTTAACAGTATATTCAAACTGCCACTCGCTTATCCGTATTTCAAATTCCAGTTATGGCAGCCCCCACCACTCAGAACTCCCATGCAGCAGCAGCAGCAGTGGAAGCTTCAAACCTGCAGGACACCAGGGCGACATTTCTACATATGTTCCAAGATATTCCCGCAGAAGAATCTGCACCCAAACCTGACCCCATATCTCCGACACCTCGTCTCCAAACACCTCAGACACAAGGACCTCCGATTCCTGAAGAATTCCATCCTTTTAAATCTCCGACCTCTCCTTTTGATGATAACAATCCTTTCTGTCACGAGCAAACTCCAAACCTCGCCGAAGCAATTATGCTTATGACGCAGGAGCTCCAACGTAGAGAGACTCCGAAAACTCCGAAGCAGAAGTCGAAGGAACCCGACACTTTTGACGGTTCCGACTCTCGGAAACTCACCAGTTTCCTCGCACAATGCACACTATATTTCTGAAACAACCCCGCCTTTGACAATGATGATAACAAAGTCAGTTTCGCTCTGTCGTACCTCCAAGGAACCGCGCTCGAATGGTTTGAGCCCACCCTCTTGGGAGAGTCCAACGACGACTCTGTCTGGTTGGACGACTGGTCCGCCTTTGTGCACATCCTCCGATCCGAATTCGGACCTATCGATCCAACTGGAGAAGCAGAGGATAGCCTGGATCACCTTCGGATGCACGACAATCAGAAGATCCTATGTTACAACGTGGACTTCAAACGTCTTTCTGCTCGCACGCAGTGGGATGATGGCGCGCTCCGATATCGGTACTATACCAGTTTAGCGGAACACATCAAGGATGTTTTGGGGACTTTTCCCAAACCAAAGACTCTTGCCGAGTTGAAAGTAATGGCCCATAACATTGATGCTCGCTACTGGGAACGTCAACACGAGAAATCGTGCTCCTCCAACAAATCTACTCCGAAGTCCGACAAATCCAACAAATCCGACAAAAAACAGACCCCCGCTTCATCATCCTCCAACAACTCCTCATCGTCTAAACCCAACTCGCAAAAATTGTCATCCACCTCTCCGAAATCCGCCCTCTCCGACAAACTTGGCAAAGATGGGAAATTAACTCCCCAAGAACGCCAACGACAATTTGACAATAATTTATACATGTTTTGTGGCAACATTGGTCATCGGGCTTCCGACTGCTCGAAGAAATCAACTTCTAATGCCAAAGCAAAGGCCCGCGCAGCCCAAGCTGAGGACAAATCGGAGAAGATGACCGAGTCAAAAAAATAGTAAGCAGTCCTCAGATTCCAGCACGTACTGGGGATTGCGTTGACTCCTTTCGTGCACCTTTGGAAACCCTCCGACTCAATGTGTCCGCTCTCTCAAATCCGAACTCTCTATGTATTGATTTGATATCTCCGACCTTTTCCGATTCTCTTCCGATAAAGACTCTTATTGATTCTGGTTCTACACATTGCTTCACAGATACCAGATTTATTTCTTCTTTAAACTTATCTCCGACTTCGATTCCTTCACCTATGGTTTTGAAACTTTTTGACGGTTCTTCAAATACTTATATCACGCAATCTATTGATCTTCCTCTCCGATTTCCTTCCGGTGAACTTCTGACCGTCGCATTTTACGTGACAACCCTCAATTCGTCTTGTAATTTGGTTCTAGGACACAACTGGCTCACCCGCTACAATCCGTTGATTGACTGGGTATTGGGCAGTATCTTATTACGTTCTACATTACCCGACACTCCGAGTCCGACTCTGACATCGACTGCTGAGGCAGCTCCGCCACCTCTGCAGTGTCCGCCCTCTCCGATGGGCACCTCTGATCCGCTCACTCTGAACACCTCCGACCCGCCACAGATTACCATGGTCAATGCAGCTGCATATCTCCATGCTTGTAAAGCTCCTGGGGCATACGCTTTCCGCATTCACCTCTCCGACATCTCCGCCAATTCCACGTCTGTCTCCGACGACGCTCCTGACCTCTCTGGCATACCCAAGGAATACCACAATTTTGCTGATGTATTCAGTAAGAAAAAAGCTGACACCCTTGCACCCCACCGACCGTACGACCTCAAAATCAATTTGGAGGAAGGTACTTCCCCTCCGATTGGTCCGATGTACTCACTCTCGCAATCCGAACTTGGATCCCTCTGAGACTTCATCGACGAGCATCTCAATATCGGTTTCATCAAACCTTCTAGTTCACCTCACGGCGCTCCGATCCTCTTCGTCTGAAAGAAAGATGGATCACTCCGACTATGCGTCGACTACCGAGGCCTGAACAAAATCATGAAGAAGGACCGATACCCACTTCCGCTCATCTCTGACCTCTTAGCCACTGCCGGAAAAGCACGTGTTTATACCACCATAGACCTCCGACACGCATACCACCTAGTCCGCAGCGCTGAAGGTGATGAATGGAAAACTGCATTCCGCACTCGCTATGGATCGTTTGAATGGTTAGTCATGCCATTCGGATTGTCTAACGCACCTGCAGCCTTTCAATGCTTTATGAACGACATCTTCTCCGACCTTCTGGACAACTGCGTTACCGTTTACCTCGACGACATCCTGATCTACTCCGACAACACAAAAAACATGTCCGAGAAGTCCTCCGACGACTCCGACAAGTGCGACTTCTCTGCTGAAACTGTAGAATATCTTGGATTTATCCTTTCGAAACTGACGCGTCCGACTATGCCCTAGCGGCTATTCTGTCGATAGTCACCTCCGACAATGAAGTCCACCCCGTCGCATTCCATTCCCGCACCTTCACGGCCCCCAAAGTAAACTATGACACCCACGATAAGGAACTTCTTGCCATCTACAAAGCATTTAAAATTTGGCGCCATTACCTGGAAGGCTCTGGTACTCCGATTGACGTCGTTACCGACCACAAAAATCTCGAGTATTTTGCCACCACCAAAGTTCTTTCATGCCGACAAGTCCAATGGTCGGAATACCTTTCTCAGTTCAACCTCATCATCCGATTCCGCCCCGGCCGATTGGGAACTAAACCTGACTCTCTAACTAGATGTTGGGATGTTTACCCTAAAGGGGGAAATAGCGACTACGTCGACATCAATCTGACCAACCTCCGACCAGTCTTTTCGCAAGAACAGCTCTCCGCTTCAGTTCGTGCGACTCAACTCCTTGAGCCCGTCCTCCGTGCAACCATTATCATGGACACAGAAAAGCTTCACCACGACATACTCACAGCACTCCCTTCCGACACTCTTTACGACACTCTTTCTAAAGATCCTAAACCCCGCTGGTCTCTCGACCCCGATGGTTTCCTCCGACATGACAATCGGATATATGTTCCCGACTCCGACAACCTCCGACTCTGAGTCCTACAGCACAAGCAAGATCATATGCTTGCTGGACACCCAGGTCAGAACAAGACACTCAGTCTCATTCAGTGTGATTATACCTGGCCCGGAATACGAGATTTTGTTAAACACTATTGCAAGTCATGTACCACTTGCATGCGATCGAAGCCACACAAGCCTTATGGTCTACTCAAACAGCTTCCGATTCCCGAACGACCTTGGAATTCTATCTCAATGGATTTCATCGAGACCCTTCCGACCTCCGACAACTTTGATTCAATCCTCGTTATCGTTGACCGATTAACGAAACAAAGTATTTTCATTCCGACAACAATTCACTGCACCTCCGAAGACCTTGCCGTTCTCTTTGAATTGCATGTCTTCTCTAAACACGGCATCCCCAAACATGTCACCTCTGACCGCGGCCCCGAATTTGTCTCCCAATTCTTTCGATCTCTCGGAAAGGCTCTAAACATGACCCTCCACTTCACCTCCGGTTACCACCCCGAAGGCGATGGCCAAACCGAACACACTAACCAGACCCTCGAACAGTACTTGCAGATATTCTGCAAGTACCAACAGGACAACTGGTCCGCTCTCCTTCCGATTGCGGAGTTCGCATACAACAACGCACCTAGTGCTACCACTGGCATATCTCCCTTCTTTGCTAACAAGGGTTACCATCCGAACATTACTGTTCACCCGGAACGAGACCTCGCCTCTTCCCGAGCCCGATCCTTCGTGACCGACTTAGATGAACTTCACCAAAAACTGAAAGCCACCATCTCCGACACTCAACGACATTACCAGAAGTCCTCCGACAATAATCGGATCGCACCTCCGACATTTTCTGTCAGACAACAGGTTTTCGTCAAAGCACAGTTCTTCCGCACAACACACCCATCCAAGAAACTCTCAGAAAAGTACTTGGGACCATACGAGATCATTGCACAACCCGGCAGACACTCCTTTACCCTCCGACTCCCTGACACATTCCGCGGTGTTCACCCCGTCTACCACGTCTCCATGCTTGAACCCGCAACTCCGAACACCATTCCGAATCGGACCCAACCTCCGCCTCCTCTGATTGACATTGACGGAGAACTTGAGTACGAGATTGCTGAAATAGTCGACTCAAAGATCGACCGACGACGTAGCTGCAAGCTACTATATTTCATCCGTTGGTTAGGATATGAAAACACTGATGAAGAATTCTCTGGGCTACCAGCCAATGAATTGGAAAACGCCCCCGAGCTTGTCTCCGACTTTCACTGCGCTTATCCCGACAAACCGGGCCCGCTCACATCGCTCTGAAACAAGAAAAAACAAGTACTATTCTATCTACTTAGTACGTTTGTGGTGTACAGACTGTCTACCATACAAAGCTCATGTATCTAACTCTTTATATACTTACTATTAGCTTCTAAGTATCTCTATATAACTCAAGAACTATTTTTGGTGCTTTTGGTGCCACAGTTTGGACATTGAAGGCGTGATTTTCAACGACGCACATCACTTGGCAATTCAAACACTCGACACCAGCCAAAGCTTCCCACACTCTTGTTTTCCCCCACCTCCACTCCATCTGGCCACCATCTGTGCCCAACAGCCTCTCTAATGGCCAATGGCCCCTCCTCATGCCCAATGCCCCCCTCTAGCACCCAACAATCCCAACTCATGCCCAACAACCCCAACTCATTACCAACGGCCTCTCTTCATGCCCAATGGCCCCTCCTCATGCCCAATGCCCCCTCTCCCACTGAAGGGCCCCCACTCATGTCCAACGCCCTCCTGTGACCCCCAATGGCATCCTGAGCCCATCTCTCGAGCCCAACAGCCTCCAACGGCCCACTCTCATGCCCAATAGCCCCCGCTCACATCCAACGGCCTCCTTTCTCCCCTCACCTGTTTCTTGTGCCTATGCCTGTCTCTCGTGTCCAACGGCCCTCTGACTCATGTCCAACGACCTGCACTCGTGCCTAGTGTTTGAGGGTTCGGTTCGGTTCAGTGTTTTGCCTCTGAAAGGCATGGACTGAGACCGAGACTGGTCTTTCAAAACCGCAGAACGGCAAAAGACCGGACCGGACCACAAAGGACTGGGTCCATTGGACTCACAGAGGGTGGACCGAACTGGTCTGCACCGGTCAGAACCAATTTTGTATAATACATTTGATCTAAATATATACCAAGGTCATACATAATGTCAGTGGGCGTGAATGGAGGCCGTGAGAGGGTGTTGCGCGCGAGAAGAGGCGGTTGGACTTGGGTGGTTGGACTTGAAGAAAGGGCATTGCGTGCAAAGGGAGGGCGTTGGTGCAAGTTGGAGGGCGGTGCACGTGAAGGAAGGGCGTTGAGCGCCAGTGGACGCCGTTGGTTGCTAGAGGGGGTCGTTGGGCTTGAAGGAAGGGCGTTGCACGCGAAAGGAGGCCGTTGGCGCAAGTTGGAGGGCGGTGCGTGCGAAGGAAGGGCATTGGGCACTAGAGGGGGCCGTTGGGCATGAAATGGGGCATTAGACACGGGTCGTGGCAGTTGGGCACGAGGGGCGGCTGTTGGGCTCAAATGGAGGGTGTTGGGCGCGACTGGACGCCGTTCGGCACAAAAGGGGGCCATTGGGCGCTAGAGGGGCCCATGTGGCATGAATGGTGGCCGTTGGGCACGAGTGGTGGCTGTTGGGCGGAAGTGGTGGCCAGATGGAGTGGGAGGGTGGATAAACGAAGTGTGGGAACGTTTCATTGGCTGTCTGTCAAATTATGGTTCGAGTTTCGGCGATTGCCGAAAGTGCTCGGCAGTCAATGCCGAGCGATGAACATCAATAAAACATAAGGCCTTGATGGAGTCATGCCCAACACCCAATGCCGTCCACGTGCACCCAATCGCCCATCTCTCCTGTCCAACGGCCTCAACAAATGCCGAATGGCCCCCGACCCAGGTCCAATGACCTGCACTTGCACCCAACCCTGTCCACGCTTGTGTGAATCACCTTGGATTGCTTTTTTTAGTCTTTACTGTAGTTAGACTCATAGTTCTATAATGTAAGACTGGCAAGACTGGTGGGACCAGGCTCCCATTGGTCTTGTCTCCTTTTCTGTCATTTTCGTGTGAGTGAAAGACCCCCTTGCTTGTATGAAGGTCAGTGGTTTAAACTGGTTTAAATTGGTTAAACCTGGTTAATTTTTGTTCCCAAAGTGTTCAACTTAAACCAGTGGTATGTCTGAATCTAATTAACTCAAACCAGTTGGTTAACCAAACCACTGGTTTGGTTTGGTCTGGTTAGTGGTTAATTTCTTTTTTTTAACTGGACTTTCAAACACTAATCACAGGGGATCTACACCCTACAGAGGATACTCTGTACCTGCAGCAATTCATCTGAGATATAACACTCGGGTGTCATGGAAGTGGTCAAAAATCACTGTAACCATATGCATGAAAGGTTGCCACAGCTCATGCATGAGCATGTCTCAGTCTCTGGTTGAATATACTGGACGGTATATGAACAGGTACACATACATGCTGAAGATGTTGAAAAGAATGCATTTGCAACTATCACAGGAACACTTGTCAGCCACAACATGTGGATAGGAGACTAATGCTCCTGCAACATTTCAGCGATTAATGACCATGATATTTCATGATGCAATAGGGTGATCCATGCATGTGTACCTAGACTAGTGTTCAAAGGTCCAGTTTACTTTTTTGTGAATTAGACTGAGACCAGATTGAACTGAACCAGTGAAAGACCAGACTGCCGGTCTCGGTTTTCCAGGTTTTGGATCTCGCTGGTCCTCGGTTCACTCCAAACTTCAGAATTTGCAAGACCAGCCAAAGACCAGTTCGAACAGGTTTAAACCGGTCATTTCCATGGAACAATCTGAGGAACTGAAATCAAGATCACGAAATGGCAAAGTGCAAAATTTGTGCCATTTGCAAGAATTGAACTCACAACCTCTATAGTGCAGAACATTAGTTCAGTCATCTATCTAACCAACTGAGCCCCAAGTCCATTATATCTGGTGTATCACACTCATTCTACATCACAACTTTCCCACTTCCCAAATAGGCACACTTAAAGGAAAACACAAAAGGTGTGTGTGTGCTCCCTCCTGCCTTGATCACAAGTAGACAGATTATAAATAAAGTCTATAAATATATTCTGGCCTTTTCAGCATCTGTGCCCCTCATTGCAGAGTCAGCAATGGGCGGATGCATCTTTTTGATGAGCAGCAGTCTGGCGTAACGGTCATGCTGTCTGCATCTTAGGCTAGTGCTGCCTAGGGAAAGGTTGCTGGTTCGAATCTGGCTGATCCCAATACCTGGTAAGTCTATTGTGGGAATGTCTCCTATGATAGCACAAAGTTGGGGGTGCACGGAGTAGTCATGTGTCGTTACATAATATCACATGATGGAACGTGTTACCACATAACATCGGTCCGACCTTAGTCAAGTTGGGCAGCTGCTGGGTTACCGGCGCCGATGGCAATGGGTCACATGATTGCTGACTTTGGGAGACCCTGGATGAGAACCAGTCTAAAAAACCGCCCCAGTATGATGACTAAGCCCCCAAGTAGCCGGCTTGCCGGCGAGTTCCAAAGTTGCTGGTAATGCCTTAAGTGGTGACCTAGTGATTAGGGGCATTGCCCGAAAGGGACCGAAAGGATAAGGGACAATAAGAGGAGGTATTAGGGTAATAACAAGCCGAGAGTGAGGCCGAGGGATGGTTGCAAAATACCAATCTCAGCCGGGTTACTCATCAGGTCACCTCCCCCAGTCAGACTCCCCTGGGTGTCGGATCGGGTCTTGCTATAAATAACTTTCGGGGGACAATGGCGAGATCTGATGATCGACCTCTAGGGTCAAGCTGGTCGTTAGTCACGGGCATGTAACAATAACTCCGGTAGTAAGGCCCAGGCCTGAAAGTGCACAACCGGTTGACCCTGTGGCAAGACAGAGAGTTGGGACAAATGGGGATCCGCGCCAATCGGCATCAGTGAACCATCTGCCTGACAACGGGAAACGGTCCGGGCGAAGTTGGGCAGTGGGCCATAGCGGCTCAGGGCAATCCCCTGATCCGGCTCGAGAGTACTAAATCCTCTGTCGGTCCGCCTGAGATTAATAAGCTCAGGTTTGAATCTAAGTTGATTCTGGGATGGGCGAGCTTGGGATAAGTCCGAGGGTATCACCCCCTCGGCAACCAACCATGACATACTAGGGTCCCCCACAAGGGGGGCCCTAAATCTCGCTCGCCCTCCCCCCTCCAGTTGCAAGTGGCCGCCTCGTGCTGCTCAGGCACCTAGTGGCCCCCCGCCTCCTCTTCCCCCTGTGAACCCCCAACCTGGGTGGAACACACCTCCTGTTGCTAGGCGTCGCCCTTACAACATGTCCAACGGCCCCTCACGCCGCTCCATTGTTGTTGTCGTGGATGCGAAGGATACTATGGTAGACCTTCTCCCACTGGCCACACGCATCTCTCGCCATGTCGACTCATTCCAGAGCTCAATCATGGTCAAATCCTTCCGCCTGGCTTACAGTGGGCTCTGCCTCACCACAACCAGCGTCCCTTCCCCCTCCGACCTCTCCAGGTTGGAAACCTTCGTACGCTCAGTCCGTTGCGAGGTGCCGTCATCCCGCTCATTCTGTAAACTCGTAGGTGTCCCATTCTACCGCGGTGACAGACCTATCACCTCCAAGGACGCTGAAAGCACCCTCCACTCTTCTGTCTTCAAAGACAGCATTCGCCTTGCGGCTCCACCCGGATCGTTCGTGATTCCAGGCGCGCCGACACATGCACCATCTACTTCGACATCTGGGACTCCCAAACTGGCTCCCGGATGAAGACATTCCTCAACTGCTCCCTAAACTTGGGGACGACGGTCTGCTTCTTCCGAAAGGCCTCCATGAAGATTGGTATGCCTCTCTGCACCCGCTGCTGTTTGTGGGGACATAACACGAACTTCTGCAACTCCACGCGTGTATTCTGCCCCATTTGTAGGGGTCCTCACCGTGAAGAAAACCATCGCTCTCTTGCCACCTGCTGCAAGGGACGCCCTGATGCGAACCCTCCCGTTCCTCCCACCGCCGAGGGGACTCCTTGTCCTCACAACGCTCATTGCAAGAACTGCAGCAAACCTCACACTGCCAACTCTCCACGCTGCCAATTTTGGCAGCACCGTTTTGACCAGGGCTGGATCATGGCCCGATATTCGAGGGGCGAGCCATCTGGGCTCGACCTCCATGTATGTCCCTTGACCGGGGAAACCGGTACTCGTCGGAAAGCCCCTGCCTCTGGCCGCGGCCGTGATGATGGGGAGGTGTGAACTGGTCATGGGGACGCTTAAAGTCATACTCCCCTCAAGGAGTATCCAGCTACATGTATGTTGTCTCTCTCTACATATCGTGTTACTTTTGGTGTATGCTCTCCTCTGTAGTCCCTTGATTGCATCTTATCGCTGTACTGTCTTTTCTATTTTTTGGACATTTCTGTGCTAGCCCACACGCACGTTAAAATTCTTTACTGCCGACTTGTAGTAGTAGGTGACCGGACTGCCCTCAGGGTACCGGTATATAAATTGTTGACACAAAAAAAAAAAAAGCATCTTTTTGATGTTGGATGACATGCATCACATGTGCATCAAATGTGTCAAATATATGTAAACAAACTCAAAAAACATCACATTTCTCCTTAATATGGCTACACAGGAGGAAGTCAGCTTACAGACTATATCAATTATGTAGCAGAGTATCATATGTCAATAAATATGTGTTGATTTTATGGAATGATGCCACTGATTTTAAGTCATTGAGGTGCCGTGTTCCACACCAAATAATAGTAAACAATGCACAAAATACATCACGCAGGCACGCATGGTGCCTTCCTCATGGTCTAATAATAGTTGGAAGTGATAGAACTCATAAATAGATATGTATTTAACTTTCCACCTATTTTGTTCATATTCACCTCATCAAGTCCTTTAATTTTATTTGAAGGGCCTGAATAGGTTTACATACACTGTTTCAATAGTATATGTATAGTATATCTAGAGTACAAATGTTGTGCAAAGGAGGAAGCTAGAAAATGTTGTTTTTTGTGTTTGAAAACACCATGCCACACTGTTCATCATGATTTACATTGTGTTTTGATGCATCAATTTGGAGGCCAACTTTCTACCATCCATAGCTCATGTATATAACTCTATATATACTTCCTATGAGTCTCTAAATATGTCTACATAAGGTAAGAATTATTTTTGTGGGTTTTGGTGCTACAGTTTGGGCATTGAGGGCATGATTTTCAAAGACATGCATCACTTCGCATTTAGTGTTTAAGAGTTCGGTCCAGTCCGGTTTTTTGACCCAAAAAGGGTAGGACCGGAGACCAGACTGGTCTTTCATGGTACTCAAAAGAAAAAAAAAACCAGACTGAACCGCTATAAACCGGTCTTGGTTGACCCACATGGTGAGACCGAACCGGTTTGAACCAGTTTAAACTGGTCTGCAACAGAAAATCAGCTGCAGTAGGTATACTCACCTACTGCAGTGTTTTTTTTGAGTTTTTTTAATGTATTTGATGATCTTCTGACATATAATAAAATTCCAAAAAAAGCTGCGGTAGGTAGACTCACCTACTGCAGTTGAATATCGATTTATTTTGATATTTCTTTGACACTGACAGCTGATGAAATCACCCAAGAAACTAATAATACATTGAAAAACTCAAAGAAAAGACTGCAGTTGGTGAGTAGACCTACCGCGGGAGATTTTCAGTTGAAGACCAGTTTAAACCAGTCTTCTTGCAGTCTCTAAAAATCCTGGAAAATGATGAACCAGAGACCACTGGTAATGCAAAACCTTAAGACTGAGACTGTGGTCTGGTCTCAAAACTGGTTCATTGCAGTCCGGTTTCAGTCCAGTTCTCGGTTCTTGAGATCGAACCCTAAAACACTATTGGCATTGACTGCCGAGCATTTTTGGCAATCACCGAAAGTCAAACATAACTGCCAGCAAAACCTTCCCACCCTTTTTTTATCCCCCACCACCACTCCACCTGTTACGGACTATATGCTACGTTGACGACCTTGTCATTCTTTTTACTCATTGGCCAGTCTCAGTGCCCTCTTACTTATTCACTATGACACAGCATCTCTTTTCACTCAGTTTGCTCGCACGCTGACTTGCCTTCCACAGTAGTATTACTCATTGTACATACAGTGCCTCACAAAACTGATTCAATGTTTGCTACTTTGTGAATACCTTCAAAATAACTTTGCAAATAATGCCAATCAAAAGAAGATATTGGTATCTAGTTAAAAGCCCTGCTTCAGGACTCTCGGAATCTGTAATAATTATGTAATTCCCATAAGAAATGATCAATATATGATCAAATTACTCCAGGGACTCATTGAATCAGTTTTGTGAGTATGTACAATAAATACAGTATTTTATACTTTAGTACTTGGTATTACCCCCCTTAGCTTTGATTACTGCCTCTACCCTTCTTGGCATACTTTGTATCAGGTTTTGACACACTTCTGGCTCTATATTATTCCACACCTCTGCTGCTCTGTCCCAAATCTCCCAGACTCCCTTGGATGGTGTTGGATATTCATTCAACTTCCTTTTAATATGAACCCAGAGGTGTTCAATAGGATTGAGGTCTGGAGACTGTGCAGGCCAATCCAGCAGAGCAATATTCTTGCTGTCCATCCATTTTTTGGCCTTCTTGGAGGTATGCTTGGGGTCATTGTCCTGCTGAAAAATGATCTCCTCTTCAGAGATTCCACTCTCCTCCATGCTGGGCAGCAAATTGTCCTCCAAAATGGACACATACTGATCAGCATCTATCCTCCCCTCAACCTCTGCAAGTCTCCCCACACCTTCCCAACCCATACAACCCCAAACCATAATATTTCCTCCCCCAAACTTGACTGTGCCCTGAACCTCTCTTTCAATAAGCCCCTCACCCTTCTTTTTCCAGACCCATTCCTTGCCATCTGACCCAAACCTGTTGATTTTGGTCTCATCTGACCAAATGACCCTCTTCCAGTCCTCCACTGTCCATTCCCTGTGCTTCATAGCAAATGCCAACCGCCTCTTCCGATGTATGGCCTTTAAGAAAGGTCTTTTCTTCTTTGTTACAGCCTTGAATTCAATAGAACCCTGATGGGTTGTCAAGGAAAGTTGTATAAGAAGAATCCAATCTCAACAGCCTCCATAATTAATCATGTGCCCTATCTCCTCTTCCCACAAGGAAAACATTCTTTCTCTGGCCTCCACATGCTAGGATCTATTGGGCGCTTTCCTTCATGAAGAGTGGACGCACTGCATGCTTGGCCGACTGCGTCATCCGACAAGAGCATTGGACCGGAGCTCTGTGCCATCAGACCTGTGTACAGTTCCGAACCACGTTCATCACGGAGTTCACTCTGAAAAACAAAGAACCAGATGCAAGGCTCATTCTTGAGGGAGAAGCCTATTACCAAGGTAGTCAAGATGTGGAGGCTTACATTGATGACTTCAAAGATTATGTCGAAAAGGCTGGGTACTGTTGAAGTTCCACCTGGGCGCTAGCCGCAGGTGTACTGAAGCAACCGGCTACAGTGGAAGTACTCTACGATACCGTTCTGACCACTTACATAGATTGGAGAGTGTGAGGCTGGTGAGAGCGGTTGAGGCTGGTAAGAGCGATGGAGGTGGTTAAGAGTCAAGAGACAACTTGTTGGTATTGACAGTTTCCTGGTCTTATATACTGTACTACTGTTTGTACCAACCAAACAAGTATGTAATGAAGATATGTAAAGGTCACGTGATGTAATCTAATCTAATCTAATCTACGTGATGGGAAAAGTTTCAACACCCCCCCATATTTAGTACATACTTCTAAATACATCTTACTTTTTCCCACATATATATATAGGTACTTTTGTTTCGCCTAGTTTTTTATCAATCCGAAGTACGGGATAAACTTGGAAAAGAGGATTTTTCCCAGATTCTTAGTTAAAAGATCTGCAGGGTTGTTCACTCCTTCAATGAATTCGACCGTAATTATTCCTTCGGAGACTTTTTCTCTGACGAAGTGGAATCGCACGTCAATGTGCTTGGATCGTTTCTCGGTTACAGGGTTGGATGCGATAAAGACGGAACCATTGTTGTCTCCGTAGATCGGTACTGATCCGATCTGCATTCCAAGTTCGGCAAGCATGCTTCTCAGCCATGTTGCTGCGCGACTGCAATCTGATAACGCCATATACTCTGCTTCTGTGGAAGAGAGGGCGATGGTCTTTTGCGCCGATGATACCCATGTTACTGCTCCAGACGCCAGTGATATGAAGAAGCCAGTGGTAGACCTCCTCGTGTTTTCATCTGACGCCCAATCGGAGTCTGTGAATGCATAGATTCCTTTCCCTGAGTCGCCATCATACATGATTGCGTAATTTTTTGTCGCCTTTAGATACCTGCAAATATCCCTAGCCACTTCTAAATGGCGTTTGGTGGGATTTGCGGAAAACTGCGACATTTTAATCACGGCAAAACAGATGTCTGGCCTTGTTCCAATCATCAGATATAGAAGTGATCCGATGACGGATTGGTACTTTGATCGAAGTTCTGCATTGGGTTCATCTTCGGACATCATGGGTTTGTAGCCCGTAG
Source organism: Entoloma clypeatum (assembly GCA_963565915.1). Taxonomy (NCBI): domain Eukaryota; kingdom Fungi; phylum Basidiomycota; class Agaricomycetes; order Agaricales; family Entolomataceae; genus Entoloma; species Entoloma clypeatum. The sequence continues at coordinate 4,332,563 of OY751490.1, read as the reverse complement.
GAAGTGGGGTATGGGTGGCGTTAGATTCGCTCATCCCCATTCGTTCGAGTATTTTCTCAAGGTAAGGTACTTGATCGATGAAGATACGTTTCCCGCGTTGCCTTATTTGGATAGAGAGAAATTCTTTCGGTTCCCCATCAGGCACAAGGTGCCCTAGGTCCCTGCATTCCCATGTTGTCATGAAGGCCTTCTTCTTTTCTAGCGTATATTCCCGGTTTGTGCCGAGAAAAGCAGAGTCGTCGACATATATGACGGCGATTACAATTTCCCCTTTGGTACTTTTGTGAATGAACACTCCCGCATCAGAGTGAAGCCGGACAAAGCCGAGCTTTTTCATGGAGGAATCAAGTTCCCTCCACCAGGCTAATGCGGCCTGCTTAAGTCCATATAGAGCTTTGAATAGTTGGTACACGAGGTTCTCTTTCCCTTTTACTATGTAGCCCTCAGGCTGTCGCATGTAAATGACTTCTTGGAGTGTTCCGTAGAGGAAGGCTGATGAGACGTCCAACAGTGTCATGAACCACCCTTCAAGGGCTGTCAATGCCAGTATTAGTCGGACGGTTTCATATCTTACGACTGGTGAGAAGATCTGATCAAAGTCGATCCCTTCCACCTGCGAAAAGCCTTTTGCGACAAGGCGCGCTTTCAGACGCCCGTCGGATTTTTCGTTATAAACCCATTTGTTCCTTAGAGCTTTCCTCCCTGCAGGCAGGGGTACTAGCTCCGTGATCACCCCGCGGCGTTTGAGCATGTCTAGCTCTTTACGTTCAGCCGCATACCAGTCTTCTTTATTTGGAAGAGGGTATATGTCTTTATGGGACATGTCGACAATGCCAACTTGGACTGATATCGCCTCCATCAGGAGGTCATTCATCCATGCCGTTTGACCGCCCAATCTCCGTCTTCGATCTAATTTTTCAAGATCAGACGCTGGAGTGTCTTCCCCATAGATGCTTCCTGGCATCTTCCGAACTCGTCGTTCCCTGATCGGTCGATCTGGTACTTGCTCGGGTTCCGGAGTGGGTACTCGTGGTTCGTCATCAGGCTCACTGGCAGGTAGTTCGTTGTCTGATTCAGGTTGATCTTGTTCAATGGGAACTGAGTCCTGAGGTGTTTCATTGTGACTATCGTCGTCGTTGCTGCCAGGGATGAGATCCTCAAACTCATCAGCCGGCTCTGGGTTTTCCATTTCTGGATGGTTTTCTGGCAAAGGGTCGATGTGGCATCTAGGGTACTTGCTTTCATCAAAGATAGCTTTCCCACCCATGAAAATCGTGTTAGTCTCAGGATCCATGAAGCGGTATCCTTTGACCCCTGGTTTTGATCCGAGATAAATCATCAATCGAGATCTTGACTCCAGGGAGTTTCTTCGTTTTTCTTTTGGGATATATACGTATGCTTGGCATCCGAAGACTCTGACGCTGGACAAGTCGGGGATCTCATTGGTCACCCTGAAATAAGGGGTTTTCCATTCAAGACGCCGCATGGGGGTTCTGTTGTATAGAAATGCTGCATGTTCCAAACAGAATTCCCACCACATCGGCGGTAGACATGCGTCGAAACGCAATGCCTGAGATTTTTCCCACAGAGTTCGATTTATTCGTTCTGCTCTACCATTCTGCTGATGCTGATATGGGAGTGTGACGTCGATCAGAATTCCATGATCGGCAAGTACATCCTTGTATTCATTGAATTCTCCACCTCCATCAACCCGCCATTTTTTAGGGGTGGCGGCGAATTGATTCTGGATCATCGCAAGGAATCGTTTCAGTGCCGTGATGACGCCTGACTTTTTCCTAAGCAAGACGACCCAGACATGGGAGGAAAAATCATCCAAAAAGGTAAGGAAATATTTGTACTTGTGGTACGATGCCGTGGATATCTGTTTCAAGTCCGAATGGATCAAATCAAAGGGTTTGACAGCCCTTGTCACCGAGTTAGGGTAAGATTGATTCGGCATTTTCCCTTTTAGACACCCCGTGCAGCTTTCCTGTGATTTCTCACGTACTAACGTTTTGGGTACTCCTTTGGTACTGGTGGGAATTTTATTGAGCGCCTGGTCATTTGGGTGGCCAAGGCGTTTATGCCAGGTTTCAACAGTGATTTCGCTAGAGATCGCGTGGATTTGGTCATAGCGTATTTCAGTGTCTAACCAATAAATGGTTTGTCCGATGAAATGGGGCGAAAACTGTATTTTGTTCAGCCCTTTAGAGATATTAATTTCTCCACGCATTCCATCAACTTTGTAACCATGGTTAAGGAAGACGCCTAGGGACAGTAGACGTGTGTCCATATCCGGAATATAAAATACCGGTCGTAGGAGATGGGTTTTAGTTTCCCCATTTAGGGTATGCCGTACTGGAACGGCCCCAACTCCGAGAATTTCCAGTTTCTTTCCCTTTGCAGCTGTTTGGACAAATCGCTTAGCCTTGAGAGGCCTGTAATACGCGAAGTCTTTGAACTCATGGGTAAAGTGTAATGATGCGCCGGAATCTAAGATCCACTGAGCGCGTTCTCTCTCTTTGCAGTGTGTGCAGGACGCGGAATGTTTGATATATTTTTTGTACAGATCATCACTAAAGAGATCTATACTATCTGCATCGGTACTAGCTAATGTGTATTCAAACGTCTGTGCGTGATTATTAGCGTTTCCCATTTGGTCAAGTTTGAGAGAAGGATGTGACGAACCGTCAAGTTCGATCAGCCCATCCTCGAATTGTTCCGGCCCCATTCGCTCGCTTTGATGGTCTATGTCCATCATTTCCAGCGATTCTTCTATCGACGGGGCTACGCGACGCTGTTTAGCCGGCCTTTCGTCGATGTCAGGAATGATGGTATCTAGGATATGAAGATTCGACCCTGAGGGGCGAGCACCAATGCCGCGCGCGAGTTTGCGGACATGGTCGTTCTTTTTCCACACGGATGGTTTTCCAGAAGGAAGCCCGGTGTACTGTGACGGAGGGGGGTTCATTCGTTGCAGGAGCGACTGCATCTTTGCGGAATCGGGCTGTGCGGTACTTGTCGTTTTCCCGCGACCAGTGACGGTTGTGAAGGACGGTGCCGGAAGAGGGGGGAAGTGAATGGCAGGAGCAACGAACTCAACTGTTTCTTCCACATGATTGGACGTGTTGTCCGCATTGTTAGCGCTTTTCTTCTGATTGCGCCAACGTCCCTTTCCCTTCTTCTTCTCAGAAGCGGTACTTGGGTCGGCCGAGTTGGGCTGCTCGTCAGCATCGTTCTGCGAGGTACTCGGCTTTTGCTGCCTTTCCCATTTGGGGTCCTGCCCCTTACGCTTTGTCCCGGAGATTTTCCGGGCCTGCTCGTTGGACGCCCGAGTAGACCCAATTGCATATTTGCGCCGATATTCAGAGATGATGCTTTCGGCGACGGCCTTGTAGGTGAAATCGTCGGCGTCATAGACCTGGAAAAGGGCGGTGGAGAGTGACGACCAGGCGTCGGGAATTGCATTGGCCAGGATCATTGCCTGCATCAGATCAGGGACGTCAAAGTTTGAATCAGCGAGCCGAGCGAAAAGAGACCCCAGGCGTTCAATTTCGGGGACGGGGTCGCGCCCAGAGAGCTTGTAGGTGGCGGCGGCCTTGAAGTCACCGAAGATGACAGCCGGGGATACCTTGGAGTAGGCGTCCTTTAATGACTTCCAGGCGTCTTTTGAGGAAGTGGCGTCCTTGATGTGGCGTCTGATCGCTTCAGAGACCTTCAGGCATATCGCCCCAAGAGCTACGTCGTCGTCCCTGATCCAGGCTTTTTCTTCCTTGCGGAAGCCGGGCTGGTCGACCGTGGTAGCCAGCACAGGGGGAGCAGCAGCAGTGGCCCCAGGGGTGGAGACTGTGGTGGTGAAGTCGGCGATGACAGGGCGGGGGATGTCGCCAGAAACAAGGCGCCAGACTCCTTGATGGAGGAGGTAAGACTTCATTTTCTCGGCCCAGCTCCAGTAGTCGATGCCGTCAAAGGCAGTGATTGTGTTGAGGGCAGAACGAGAGGTAGACATTGTAGATGAATCTAAAAAAGGGTTCCCAATCAGTGATGTGTTATGAATATGATTCAAGAAAACAATTAAATGATTCCTTATGACATATTCCCTTTAGGAATAGCGGTCACGGGAAAGCCCTTTTATATGTCAGAAACGTACAAGGTGCGATCAACGTTTCCACATGGAGTGTACTAGGTCAATCCCCTTGGGGACGCTTCATGACAGGTACTTGTCGTAATGACGTTCCCAGGTTCATATGTGAAGAAGTAAGACTCAGAACCTAGATCTTTCGATCGGTTCTTCGCCAGCCAGGGTAGAGTGGGCAGGTACTTGCTGTTGCCAGCGTTTCCCAAGTCCCTCTGCTATCTGGGGCCCATAACCTGTTGAAGTTCCACCTGGGCGCTAGCCGCAGGTGTACTGAAGCAACCGGCTACAGTGGAAGTACTCTACGATACCGTTCTGACCACTTACATAGATTGGAGAGTGTGAGGCTGGTGAGAGCGGTTGAGGCTGGTAAGAGCGATGGAGGCGGTTAAGAGTCAAGAGACAACTTGTTGGTATTGACAGTTTCCTGGTCTTATATACTGTACTACTGTTTGTACCAACCAAACAAGTATGTAATGAAGATATGTAAAGGTCACGTGATGTAATCTAATCTAATCTAATCTACGTGATGGGAAAAGTTTCAACAGGTACCAAAGGAACAAACATAGTACTCAAGTTCTGACACAGCCTCTGATCCGACATTCAACCTGAAATTGCTACACTAACTTCTGGACAACCTGTGGATGACAACCTGGATGCCTGGTATGCAGCTGCATGAGTCAACAATGATAATTGGATTGCCAATAAAGCTTTAAAGTCCACAGTTCTGACACACCCTAAACCTTTCCGCACTGCTCCGACCGCACCAAAGGCAGAAGCAGGATCTGTCTTTCCCTGACCTTTCATCCCCTATATTCCATGTGCACCTCCAACAGTCATTGCTCCAACTCTGACCATCCACGACCCCAATGCGATGGACATCAATGCCTCTCATGTTAGGGGTAAGAATGCCAATGTATGCTTCAGATGTGGTAAGACGGGTCATTTCAGTTGCGAGTGTCCGCTCTGATTTGACATCCGATTCATGATGTCAGACAAACAGGATGAGTATGTGATGGACCAATTGGCTGCTACAGATGCAGTGGCATCTACCTCCAATGTTGCCAGAGCGTCGGAGCAAGTGGAAGACAAACAAGAGGATTTTCCCCCCCAACAATGAGTAAATGGTTTGCCCTTGTTGTCCATTAGCAATTGTTATGCTTCCTTGTCTATAGATGAATCAGATTTTACTTCTTCTCCCTATGACTCGGCGCAGAATGAACCCTCGGTCACACCTACCCCAACTACCCCAACTCTGAAAGTCATCCGACCCCGACTCTGAAAATGGGAATGAAGACTTCTGAAAAAATACATCCTGGCCTCCGATGGCTCCAACAATGCTATCAAACTAGATGTTTTCTGGAGACAACAGATACTAAGGATACCCTTTCCCAGAAGGCTCTCCTCGATAGTGTAGCATCCAGCTCCTTCATTGACCACTCTCTGGTAGAGAAACGTCGACTCAGTATCCAAAGGCTACAACATGCAATCTCTATTTACAACATTGATGGTACTCCAAACGACGCTGGAGCAATATTGGAGGTCTTGGATGTTATACTCTGATACCAGGATCATACGGAGCGGACCCAGCTCGCAGTAACTGGACTGGGAAAGCAGGATATTGTACTTGGATTCACATGGCTCAAGGAGCACAATCCCGAGGTACATTGGACCTCCGGGGAGGTGAAAATGAGTAGATGTCTGGTTTGCTGTCGGACTCGCCAACAGGAGGCCACTCTGGAGCAGAAGATCCGCAAATTTGAGCAGGCGCTAGGTCCAACACCAGATGTGGGATTAGCGGAGGAGGCTCCGTGAGGCCCTTGGGCGGAAGACGTAAGTGAGGACAAAGAACAATTGTCAGATGAGCTGTCGGAAGACGAAGCGGAGGAAGAGGAAGAAGACAAGTTCAAAGAGGGAGATTGCCTCTTTGTTGGAGCTCACTGAGCATCATCAACTACCTCGCAATGCCTATTGGAGGCATTCCTCCAAAATCAAAAACCCAAGTTTTTTTGTGATTCTGTACCTAATCACTTACATGATTTTGAAGATGTATTTTCCAAGACCTTCTTCCACTGCCAGGGGGATGTGTATGGGACCATGCCAATGAGCTGATTCCCAACGCAACTCCAACAGGTTGCAAGGTGTCTCCGCTCGCTCCAAACAATGCATTCTTGGAAGAAAATCTGGCCACTGGTTGGATCCGACCTTCAAATCTCCGATGGCCTCATAATGTCCGAATCAAGTCCAGAGACGAATGGAAGGCGGCTTTCTGGATGAACCAGGGACTCTTCGAACCTCTTGTAATGTTCTTCAGACTCACCAATAGCCCTTCAACCTTTCAGACTATGATGAACGACATCCTACAAGATCTTATTAATGAAGGTGGCATATGTGTTTACCTCGACAATATTCTCATCTTTACCTCGGAGCTGTCAGAGCATTGGAGGATCACATGCATAGTATTAGGGTGCCTCCGACAACATGGATTGTATCTCAAACCAGAGAAGTGAATTTGAACAGACACAGATCAAATACCTTGGCCTTAGGCAATAGCGCAGGTATGGGTAACCCGTGCAGGTCACGGGTACGGGTCGTGTTTTCGCAACCCGCGACCCCTGGCAGTACCCGTCACATGTCACGCTCTGATGTGGCACTGCCTCGGGACTCTTCGCCAATGCCCACACCTGGTGCCCAAGGCTGGCTCTTGCCCAAACACCCAACGGCCGTCTGCTGCTCTCAACGGTCACGTCTCGCCCCCACCGCCACCCAAGGGCTGTCTCTTGTGCCAACGGCCATCTCTCGCTGCCCAACGGCCATCTCTTGTGCCAACGGCCGTCTCTCGCTGCCCAATGGCTGTCTCTCGCCACCCAACGGGCACCTCTCATGCCCAATGGTCCCCACATGCGCCTAACGCCCCCCCACATGCACCCAATGGCTGCCACTCACGCCCACCGCCCTGAACAGCTGCGTCTCACCCGCCAACGCCGCCTAATGGCCGTCCAGCACCCCAACAAACACCTCTAGCGCCCAACCACCCCCCACATGCCCAACGGCTGCCACTCGCCCCAACGGCCGCCACACATGCCCAACGGCCATCACTCGCCCCAACGACACCTCTCGCGCCCACCAGCCGCCACACATGCCCAACCGCATGCCCAACGGCTGCCATTCGCCCCAACGGGCACCTCTCGTGCCCAGTGGCCCCCACACGCGCCCACCGCCCTGAATGGCCACGCATCACGCCCCACTTGCACCTGGAGGAGAAGAGTGGGGCTGGGAGGATGGGGCTGGGGACAACAAGTTCCCAGCAGGGTGTAGTATGACATGTGCATCCCCCACGTGTCTCATAGTTTTTTTTTTGGTAGTTTAAATACATGTTTTTTCTACTGCGAACACCCGCGCGGGAACCCGAACCTGTCAGTACCCGTCAGTACCCATGCTGCATCTACCCGCGGGTTGACGGGTTGCTACCCGTGCGGGTACGGGTATGGGTCGGCGTTGTCGTACCCACGGGAGTACCTGTGCCATTGCCTACTTGGCCTTATCATTGAGAAAGGACATGTTGAAATGGACCCCATCAAAGTCACCAGAGTGTCAGAGTGGCCGACTCCGACTAACATATGGGAGGTACAGTCCTTCCTTGGATTCACTAACTTCTACTGTTGCTTCATCCAAGGGTTCTCCAACATCACACATCCTCTGTTCCGACTCACAACCAAGGGCTGTGCATGGTCCTGGGATGACAAGGAAGCAGGGGCCTTCGGAGGTCTGAAGCGGAGGATCACCTCTGCTCCAATACTGGTCCTCCCTAACCACAGCAAGGAGTGGTGAGTCGAAGCAGACAGCTCCGACTTTGCAACCGGAGCGGTACTATCCCAACTGTCAGAGGATGGTAAGTGGCATCCTGTCACATTTTATTCCAAAATCCTTAGCCCAGTGGAACGCAACTACAAAATTCACGACAAGGAAATGCTGGCCGTAATCCGTGCACTGGAGGAATGGAGACACTTCCTGGAAGGAGTGGAGAAGATGGTGGAAATTTGGACTGATCACAAAAACCTCAAATACTTCATGACCACCCAGAAGCTCAATTGGAGACAAGCACGGTGGTCTCTATACCTAGCGTGTTTCAACTTCAAGATGCACCATTGCCCAGGCAAGTCGATGGGGAAGTCTGATGCACTGTTGTCGGGCAGATCACAGAGATGGCTCACGGGACAACAAGGACATAGTGCTGCTCCGACTGGAGCTGTTTGCCATATGAGCCACTCGGGGTGTAGCCACTCAAGGTGAGCAGTGTGATGTCCTCTGACAGGTCTGACAGGGCATCCGCAATGGCCTTCTTGAGGATAGCATAGCAGAGGTAATCAAATCCCTTCCGATGGTCAGAGCTACCTCCATCCATGGAGCAGAATGGTGACAGTCGGAGGGTTTACTGTACTTTTGAGATCACATTTATGTGCCCAATAGCCCGCAGCTCCGACAGTCAATCATCACACAACACCATGAGTTGTTGGACACCCAGGACATTGGAAGACTCTAGAGTTGGTATTGCGCACTTATTGGTGGCCCCATATGGCACGCTTAATTGGTCAGTATTGCAAAACTTGCAACCCATGTCTCTGCACCAAGGTCTGACACTCTGCACCCTCTGGTGAACTCCATCCGCTCCCAGTTCTGTCGGAGCGATGGCAGGTAACTAGTGTTGATTCTATCACTGAACTACCAGGAGCCCATGGGTACGACACTATCATGGTAGTGGTAGATTCAGTCAGAAAAGGTGGACACTTCATTCTGATGCACTCCACCCTCGGATCTGCAAAGTCCTACATTTAACATGTCTGGAAACTTCACAGACTCCTGGAGGCCATTGTCTCTGATCGTGGACCACAGTTTGTTGCCAAGTTCATGTGGGAATTGTACAGGCTGGTAGGTATCAAGGTTGCTGCCTCAATGGCCTATCATCCACAGTCGGATGGACAGACAGAACACGTGAACCAGGGATTGGAACAATACCTCTGGCTGTTCATCAACAAGTGGCAGGATAACTGGGATGAATGGCTTCTGATGGTGGAGTTCTCATACAATAACCACATCCATGCGTCCACACACCAAACCCCCTTCTACATTGACACTGGATGTCACCCATGGATGGGCTTCGAAATCCAACAAAGACCATCAGAGATCAAGGCCGTAGAGGATTTCAGCAAGCGGGAAGTCCCCTCTGCCTTGAGATCGCCCTTTACCATAGACTTCGCACGAAATATCCCCAAAATTTGGCCAAGACCTCAAGAAGATTGAGAAAAACTATAAGCATCTGAAGAAGGTGGTTGGTTCAGTATGTATTTTTGTCTTTTCTCATATTCTCAACTCATATAATCAGTTCTATGTAGTTGAAGAGTGGTACATCTGGAGCATGTGCAGACAATGCAAGCGGCTTGCTCACTGATGGCCTGCAGTACGTTGCCATGAAGATAGGATCACCAGCCCCATCCATCCCAGCAAAGGCAAGGAATGCCGACTTTTGAGGTTTTAATCACCCCATGCTTGCCCCGCTTCTCTGTCCCATCGAATACATTACATCTTTCAATGCAGATCCCGAGGAGTCTGCACTTTTTCTCTCTGTTGTTCATACTTGACCTTCTTCTCTAGACTTTATGCTAAGCTTCAGATCGGGCATGTCAAAGTCCATAGCACTGACTTTCCACTCTGCCTGTATAACAAGGTGCTCATTGACAAGGACAACCCTGGGGTAGGACTTCTGCAGAGCGAGATTCTTGTTGTGGTATGTCTTTGCATTTATTACAACAATCCCGTTATTTCTAAATCAATTCAGCTCTTCTGACACATCTTTACTGGCCCATCCATGGCACTCAAAGACCATCCGGGTGGCAGCAAAGCAAAAAAAGGGCAGGCGGAAATAAATTATATGACAGCAGTCATACCAGGCGCAATCGCTTATGCAGCCACCCAAGTAAGGGCATCTCAAGTCCACAATATCTTACTAATGTGATTCCACCTAGCTCCGTTGGTGTTTGGGTGCATCAGATGATTGGCATAAGCACAAGGCAGAAAACCAGTTGAGGAAATCTACCACAACCACAAACAGTGTGGCCACCTCCTCACCTGGGCCCAGTCTCTCTCCAATAGACCACAATAGATGCAACACAGTGTTGTCACCACGCTGTCCACACCCAGATTTCATGGAGAGGAATGATGTTGAGGTGGATGGAAGCGAGGAGGGAAGGGACAGGACAGAGAGGGATGGTGATAGCAATGACGATGGTGACAGCAGCAGTGAGAGTGAAAGTGGGAGGGTGAACGATGGTGATGACAACAATGACTCAGGCGATGATGAGTAGATTGAGTGTTCTGTGGCTTCCCACTCAGATCATTTTGCCTTTATTCATACTTTGCTGATACACATTCCAGTCTCACTTCATTGCACATCATTGGCGATGCCGACTATGATTTTTCCGCCCTGCCACTGCTGGCTCTCTCTTCACATCAATGCTATATGCCGCTTTGCTCTTAACTCCACCCTACATGACCAATTTGCTTGTTCCCATCTCACTAATGGCACTCCTGTTTGATGTTATCACATCAGTCTGTCGGTTGTCCGTATTTGTCCATCTGTCTCTCGTTGTCCACGGTTATTGTATCAGTACCTCAGCAATGCAATCATTCATTTTGATAATACAAGCATTGAATGTGACCAAAAAATGTGGGAGAAGGAAAAGGTCTTGTAACTTTGCCACACAATCCCAATCTCTCCCATATTCTGGAATGCTCCCCATGATGTCCCGACTTTGCCATACAATCCTGATTGCTCATATGTTCTTGCAGCCTGGTATGTCATTAAACAGTCCATCAAACATATATTTATGTCATACTTGGGGCTCATGTGAAAACTCAACCAAGTATTTAGGCTTCCCTCCAAGTTCTTGAAAGGTCGGGGGAAATTTTCGCACCTCCCAAGAGTTTGACTGAAAATTGGCAACATGTCACGTGTCGGATACGAAGTTGAAATCGTCCAACTGTATTGTATTGGATAGGCTGACCACATTCAAACCACATTGCTCTCAAACAGGCATGTTCGCAGATGATGTATTGGCAGGTATACTTATTGCGCTTTTTGCAATGACTGTGTACACATAGTGAGAAGAAAAGAACTACTGTTACATAAGCGCCCATGATATAAATATAGGTCCATCATCTAAGTATACTGTAGTATTATGACCATAGGTTCACACACATGACCAAAAAGCTTTTCCGACAACTCTCCAAAAATCGGAAAAATTGAGAAAAATTCATTTCCAGGCTCAAAAAAAAATCATGTTATGCGTTATGTGAACCTATGGTCATAATACTACAGTAGTATGTCTCTGTAACACCTTCCAAAGCTCCACCTTCTCCAAGCTCCCCTGTGACTTGCCTGTGTAGCCAAGGGTTGCCAATCCTTGGATAAGAAACCTTGATTTGCAAACACACGACTGACCGCCCACCCTCGAATCTCATCTCTCCTACCCCAGGTTGGGCCCCCCAGGCTTTCGCCCACAACACCCCACCTCGAAATTATTCCTTTTAATTCTAATTAATTTCGCACCATCCATGTACATACATGTCCATTCATCGTAATTGTTGAGGCGATGCTAAGTCAAACGATGTCGCGAGCCCAAACTTAGGAACGAAGTGGAAAGATGATAAGAGAACTGTATTGCCAAGAGACCCAGCGGGAATCTCAAGAGAACAAGCTATCGAATACAAGTGAAAGTACCCTACTTATATATGTAAATTCCATGAGGCTGTGTTGTGGCAGCGTCATGCTGCGTGATAATGATAAGATGTCCTCATGTATGATATGATGTAGATAAGATAAGATCGAGATAAGATAAGATAAAGTAAAAAGTGAAAATATGATTATAACATTACCCCCGTTCTAGATCTTGACTTCCAGGCGAGATATGATGTTGTCCGGGGTGTCCGTGAAATTCTCATATGGTTTAAATTCCAATCCTTCAAAGATGTTTGCGTGTAAGTGCCGGGGTGCATTCAGGTTTAATTTAAAGAAGTCCTCCACCGCTTCCTTGGCATGTTCTAGGTGATCCTCGGGTTCCCACGTGTTGTGGTCCTGAGTCAGACCCTCCCATTGCACTAAATATTCCAGCTTCCCTCTCTTCAACCTTGAGTCAATAACTTTAGCGACATTGTATTCCTCTTCGCCATTGATAACTATCGGGTTTGGTGCCTGCACCCTTTGTGATATAAATAGTGGTTCTTTAAATAATCGGACCCGTGATACATTGATGACCGGGTGGATTTTCCAAGTTTTTGGTAATTTAAGTTCTACAGCGTGTGATGAAATGATTTGGGTTATGGTATAGGGTCCAATCCATCGTTCAGCAAGTTTCTTTAAGGGTCGGTTCAACTTTAGGTCTTTAGTTGATAACCAAACTTTGTCGCCAACTTTGTAAACTGGTGCATCACCCCGTTTCAGGTTCGCATACCGTTCCATCTCTTCTCGTGCTTTTACTAGCACTGCTTCTGCCTCCTCATGAATCTTCTTCATTCGCTCTGCGAATTCTTTTGCCGGTTCTGACTTTTCTGCCCTCCGAGGTTCTACGCCCATCCTAGGGTTAAACCCATAATTTACATAGAACGGTGAAAACTGAGTTGCCGTGTGAATTTTATTATTATAGGCAAACTCCGCGGTTGCCATCCATTCGGGCCAATCTGTTTGTCGATGGGAAATAAATGATCTTAGATATTGCTCCAACTCCTGGTTGATGTGTTCTGTCTGTCCGTCTGTTTGCGGATGATACGCCGTTGATAATTTAGTTGTGATCCCCAATATTTTATTTAGTTCCTTCATAAATATTGCCGCAAATTGTGGTCCTCGGTCTGACGTTAACGATCCTGGCAGTCCATGAAGTTTCCAGACTTTGTCCCGATATAGTTTAGCTAATCCTTCTGCTGAGACTTCATCGCGTGTTTTGATAAAGTGTGATTGCTTTGTCGATCTGCAAGCCACAACTAATACTGTGTTGTACCCCTGAGCTTCTGGAAGTCCTACAATAAAATCTGCTGTAACATGTTTCCATGGTCCTGCATGTTCTGTGTTTGCTTTTAATTTACCAGCTAGCGGTTGAGGCACGTTTTTTGATCGTTGACATCTGTCGCAGCCCTCAACGTATGCTTTGACCATGTTTGTAATACTAGGCCACCAATAATTACGTGTAACCAATTCCAGGGTCTTCCACTGCCCTGGGTGTCCTGCAACTGGGTTGTCGTGGTGTAATTTAATTATTTCCTCCCTGAGTTCCTGACTTTTTGGAACATAAACTTTTCCTCAATGTAACCAGAGTCCCTGCTCTTTGTGCCATTCATCTGTGCGCAATGTTTTGGTATTTGTCTTTTTTAACTCTTCCACTGCTTTTAACACTTGTTCATCAAACTCCTTGGCATCCCTGATGCATTTCAATAGTTTACTTTCTTGTCCATCAATAAGTATGTGACCTCGATCCATTGCTCGCAAGTGGAAGTATTCGGGTTTTAATAATGTTATGTCTTCGTTGTCATTTTCCACCCCTTTTCTATGATCAACCCTTCTCGAAAGAGCATCCGCCTTTCCCATGGAGTTACTGCCAGCCTTGTGTATTAATTTAAAATTGAAACGTGTTAGATACAACGCCCAGCGTGCTTGTCTGCGATTAAGCTTTCGTCCCTTCATGAAGTACTCAAGGTTTTTATGATCGGTCCAGATCTCGACCTCATGTTTGGCTCCTTCAAGGTGGTGTCTCCATGCTTCCAGCGCTCGAATTATGCCCAGCATTTCTTTATCGTGTACATCGTAATTTCATTCCATGTCATTCAATCCTTTAGATAGAAAGGCACATGGCCTCCATTTCTCATCCTCACATTCCATAGATAGAATTGCTCCTGTAGCAAAGTCCGATGCGTCTGATTCTACTCTCAACTTCCGATCCGGATCGGGAGATACTAATATAGGTGCTTTCGTAAATAATTTTTTTAGCATATCAAACGCTTCCTCCTGTTCCTCTTTCCAATTCCAGATTGTTTCTTTCCTTGTTAATTTATGTAATGGCCCTGCCACTTTAGAGAAGTCTTTGACAAATCTTCGATAGAAATTGGCCAATCCTAGAAACGACTGGACTTCTTTGACTTTTGTTGGTTTCGGCCATTGTTTGATGGCATCTACTTTTGAAGGATCCATTCGAATTCCGTCTTTCCCAATAATTAACCCTAAGAACTCTATTTCGTTCCTGTCAAAGAAACATTTTCCCGGCTTTAAGAATAAGTCGTTTTCCCGTAATCTTTTTAGAATTTCCTCCACGATTTCACTGTGTTCTTTTTCTCCTTCAGTTGCTACCAATATATCGTCAATATAGATAACTACATCTCCTTGATCAATCAAGTCTCTAAATATGTCGTTCATCATGGTTTGAAACGTGCTTGGGGAATTATTTAATCCGAAGAACATAACTGTTGGTTCGAAGGCTCCATCTGGGGTTGTAAATGCCGCTTTCCACTCATCTCCTTCTTTGATGCGTACATTGTTATACCCCCATCTGAGGTCCATTTTGGTAAACTTTTTCTTTCCCTTTAATTTATCGATCAATTCCGGAATCAATGGAAGTGGATAATTATTGCAAACGGTCCAGCTGTTAATATGTCGGTAATCCTGTACCATTCATTTCTTTCCGTCTTTTTTGGGTATAAAGAATACTGGCGAAGTTTGTGGTGACTTGGTAGATCAAATATATCCTTTGTGTAATTGATTGTTTACAAATTCGGATACTTCTTTCCTTTCATCCGGTGACAGGGGATAGACTTTGGCCTTTTTTGGTATGAAATCTGGTTTTAAGTCTATAGCATGATCCCATGGTTTCCTGACTGGTAATCTCTCCGATGCTTTCTTTTCAAAGACTGATAGATATTTGTGATATTTCTGGGGGACAACCTGTTCCGCCGGTACTTCATCTGAGGGTTCTCCCTCAGCCGCCCTGAGCATGTGGATTACTTCCTCCTTCACTTCTTCCTCATTTCCTTCTACTACTTCTTCCATTCTTCCACCCCATCTGGTCCTTGCAGTTTTATTTAAGTAACGTGTTCGACGCATGCCACATTCTTCTGGACATCTTGATAATTTAATTTCCGCTTTTTCCCAATCGATTTCTGGATTATGACGTTTCAGCCAAGTATGTCCAACAATAATTTTAGCTTTTCCTAGGTTGCATGCTTCAAACACTGCTATCTCCACATGTCCTTTATACCGCATAGCCATGACTGCTTCATGCATGATCGAACCTCCTTGGTTAGGCGTGCCGTCAACGTTGTAGGCCCGAATGGGGAAAGGTAGTTCCCTTAATTTAATGTTGTTCTTTTTGGCGAAGTCCAGATCTATGAACATCCCTGTCGCCCCTGAGTCTAATAATGCTTCAACATCAAATCTGCGTTTGTCCTGCAACGTTTCCAGCGTGATTTTCATCATAAGCTCCTTTTCCACAGAAGCGGATTGAATAAAAGATGGTTCCCCCATAGAGTCCGTTTGCCTAGTTAAGTTATCTGATTCTTCGCAACAGGGAATTAAGCATTCATCCGTAGGGGACAAACCAAGCCTCGTTGCCGAGGGCTCCCCAATGATATAGTTTACAAGTGTATCTAAGTCCGATTCATCTGTGCTATTTTTTTGGGTTTTTACCTTTTTGGGTTTGTCCAATAGTATTTTATTGTATGTAACTGCTGCGTCCGTAAGCTTTTGAAACCAAGAATTTACAGTGTCTTTATGTATGTAAGAGTCTATAGGCAATTGTTCATATCGATTTGTCAGAGCCAGCGGGGGAATTACTGGTTGACGTTTACAAAATCCTGCTGCGCTGCAGCCTGTCCGTTGTTCTGAGCTGGTTGGCCCTGCCGTCCATTATTAGCTTGGCGCGCTTGACGCCTCACGTTGATTTCTCTCAAAATTTCCTCCTCCTCTTGTTTGTCAATCTGTTTGATCATTGCTGCTTGTACCCTCTGCAATCTTGGGCAAAATGCCCCTGTCCGCCGCAGTTATAACAATTACCAGGAGCACGTCTCTGGTTCCTATCGACATCCATTGCATTTGGATCCCGTCGTGGTTGCTGCTGTTGTTGTTGTTGACCGTTTTGTTGTTGAGGACGGTACCCCCCATTCTGTTGTTGCCCAAAGGGCCTCTGTTGCTGCTGTTGTCCATATGCGGGCCGATTGCCCCATGTGTTACGTTGTTGTCCAAAGTTATTGCCAGTCCTCATGCCTGGTCTTGCTGCGAAGGTCTCTTCCGCTCTTCCGATTGCCAAAATTTCTTCACAGGTGCCCTGCACCGTGGACTTCCTCCTCCCTTGCTGGAAGAGTTGTTGCATGATAGATTCCTTGGCGTTCCTTTCCAAAAGGGTTACACCGTGCCTTTCCTCAATCTTGCCCTTGATCACCAGGGTCCCGAATTGTGTAATCCAATCATCGGTCTTCATTGAACCTTGCTTAAAGCTCTCAATTTTGGATCGGGCCCATTCGATCTCAGTGGTGGGACGAAACCTTGTTGTGATTTCACCGACTAGCTCTCGGTACATTGGCCAATCTTCTGATTCCATACATTGATTCAAATTGGTTTCCCCGTAAACTCCTGCTGTGGGACCGTCCAATCGTGACCACACTGCAATGCACACTTCTTCTTCTCCATTGAATAGTTCTCAGTTGACCCTGAGCCATGCGAGCATCTTAGTCCACCATACTGTGAATGTTGCTTTGGATCCATTGTATTTGCCGGGATCCGCGGAGACTTCTAATTTCCTTCCACGATTGTTGTTTTGTGGGGGGGGGGGGGGTGATTGAACAGTGGTATCGGAGGTAAGGGTGATGGTGCGTGGTGGTGTTCAAATTCTTCGTCAAATTGGGCATTGGTGCCTTCGGCCATGATGTTGTGATGAGGGGGAGTGGTTGTTTTTTTTGAACAGTAGTACCTTGCATTGGGTGCGCGACCCTGTTCTAACGCTTAGGCGAGAAAAAATCTAAAAGAAAAAACCCAAAGAGTGATCTGTTTACCCAGGTAGCCGATTTACCCGAGCAAAGGAAGATCTAGGAAAAAATGAAGTCCATGCGGTCAGATCCCCTACGCGCGCTGGACTGGTCGCTATCCTGAAATAGGGTCGGGGGTTGGAACACCTTTTGCAATCTAGACGTGTACGGTCTGCTCTCTCCAACCGTCACACGCGCCAGCAGCTTTCCCAAAGGTTAGTTGCGTCGGCCTTTGGTCACCTCAACACGGGACGGGCTCAACCTTTCCCTATGTGTCTCAAACGGCAACGCTAGATATAGTGGGTGCACCAAGTGTTTCTCTTCTTATCCCTGAAGTCCGGGAGATCCCCCTTAATGCTAGGGTCCACGTGTAATAATGAAGTGTGACTTTTAACGCAAAAGTGCGAAACGGCAGGGATAGTGATGATGGAGTGGGAAGTGTGTGTTTGGGCGGGCGAGTAGAAAGAGCTTGTTCTTCTGTTGAGGTGACGCTAAGTCAAACGACGTCGCGAGCCCAAACTTAGGAACGAAGTGGAAAGATGATAAGAGAACTGTATTGCCAAGAGACCCAGCAGGAATCAAGCTATCGAATACAAGTGAAAGTACCCTACTTATATATGTAAATTCCATGAGGCTGCATTGTGGCAGCGTCATGCTGCACGATAATGATAAGATGTCCTCATGTATGATATGATGTAGATAAGATAAGATCAAGATAAGATAAGATAAAGTAAAAAGTGAAAATACGATTATAACAGTAATGCGTAGACTGTATCAAGCAGGGGAAATGTGACAGGTGTGATGGGAGGTGCACCTGATCTTCCCACAACTTAAGCCAAGTATGCCTTGTTGATCCAGTGCCTCAACAAGGCAAAACTGCCTTGAAAGCACTCAATGCCCAACACAGCGTTAAATCATTGCTTAATTCTGAGCCTCCAGCCATAATTCTCTAAGTCCCTCACCACCGGTGTTTGTTTGTCATCACCTTTGTTTGGCAACCTCCCATCAACATTGCTCCTCTTCATCAACGACCCTACCACACCTGCCAAAGCATCTCCAAGACCCTTCCCTGCCATCAACGGTGTTAGACTATGTCCTCCCGTGCCATCAAAGCACCTCCGAACCCTTTCCTGCCATCAACGTGTCTCGTGGACCCTTATCCATCATCAAACACCTCTCGTTTCCCTCTTTGGCACATTCCCACGCCCCTCCCTCACATCAGAACCCTCTGTCCCTCGTTGTAAGTACATACATTTTCGCTCTTTTCACCATCTTTCACCCTTCCTGGGGTGGCTACATACCTTCCCCCATCCACTAATAGGACACTGGTACCTAGAGGGGAGGTATGTGCTTCTCCCCATTTCTCAGTTTCTGATTGCTTTTTAGCTTATTTAACTCAAGGGAATCATTGGTAATAAGTCTTGGTATATTATAATGTGTATTAGAAGTAGTATACATGTATCTAACTCATAATATGTGTGTACAGGTAAGGGGAAGGGGGTGGTGTTGATGTTATGTGTATGTAGGATAATATAGGAGACTATGTATACCACCTACAGTGTACACATACTCACAGGTGGGAGGGGAGAAGACCTTGGAGGCATAGGAGGCATGGGGAAGGTGGAGGGGAGGTGAGGTAATGAGGGACAGAGGGTTCTGATGCGAGGGAGGGGCATGGGAATGTGCCAAAGAGGGAAACAAGAGGTGTTTGATGATGGATAAGGGTCCACGAGACACATTGATGGCAGGAAAGGGTTCAGGAGGCGCTTTGATGGCATGGGAGGACATAGCCGAACACCGTTGATGGCAGGGAAGGTCTTGGAGATGCTTTGGCAGGTGTGGGAGGGTCGTTGATGGAGAGGAGCAACATTGATGGGAGGTTGCCAAACAAAGGTGATGACAAACAAACACCGGTGGTGAGGGACTTAGAGAATTATGGCTGGAGGCTCAGAATTAAGCAACAATTTAACGCTGGTGTCGGGCATTTAGTGCTTTCAAGGCAGTTTTGCCTTGTTGAGGCAAGATCAACAAGGCATACTATTGTTAACCCAGTGATGCATCACTTTTATAGATGGGCCTCTAGTTTCACATAGGCACATCCAAATTTCTTAAATCTTGCACCATTTGAAAGCTTGTCATCTCTGCTTTAAGATGGCACCAACAATCTTGGGAAAATATTCAGTACAAGATGTGCTAAAGACAGAATCCTGAAGGGTTCGAACTTATGGAGTGATGCATCACTGTTACACTCATGTCACAAACATGTCCCTGACCTTTTTTATGGCTGCACCTTGTATCTATACCTCTAAGAATGTATGTTTCACTTGGCTTCCACTTGGAGAGAGTTATACATGAAGGATCTGCATTTTTTCAATATTTCTGAGCATGAAAGATATGAAATATGCTTTCTCCAAGCCATTTTCGAGCTACAGGACAAGCTCTCAACATGTAAAACAGAGATAAATTGGTCTAACCTATTCTACAATACACAGCAATACTTGATCTTGACATCCTGAGGCCTCGATGTGGGTTGTGATGCTCGAGGGGGTGAATCAGTGGTGATGCATCACTACATGGGTGATTTTTAAGTGATGCATCACTGGGTTAACAATAGTATTTGGCTTAAGTTGTGGGAAGATCAGGTGGGGAGGTGATCATCATGCATCACGCCGTGACTCATTCTCCCTACCAGCCCCAACATGCAGACAGGCTCTTCACTCCGCAAAACAGAGGAGCGAGCAGGTGCAAACGCGAATCAAAACAATTGGAGGTGGGACCTAGATCAAGCTGTATGGAAGTTGGCCCCGCAGGACTGGCAGAACCTCAGTGCCGAATGGTGGGGACAATCCGACAAAGAGATTGGCGACATCCTGCCTCTCGACCTCTTTCCAGAGAGGCCCCGAGCATCCCCGCCTGCAATTATTATCCGCCAGTGCTATGTGGACATGTTCGACTATGTCTGGAACTACGGGTTGAAAGTTAGGGGTCGGGAAGGTGTCATCATCACTGGTCAGCCAGGCACTGGTGTGTATCCTCTCTCTTTGTTCCAACTAAACATATCATCAATCATCGCTACAGGCAAAACCATGTTCCAGCCTTACATTCTCGTCCGCCTCCTCCAACACAAGCAGGTCGTGTTATTCACCCTGAATGGCGTAGATCTCTTCCTATTCTACTTCGGTAAAGTCTATACCGCTAAAGCCGATCATGGGGCTGTGGGTCTTCCCAAGGGCAACAAGCCATCGTTTGGCGTCTTTCTCTGGTCGTTGTTTGATATCGAAGGGCGGTCGGCGCCGGCGGGCTCGTTGGTCTGTTTGGGGTGCTTTCCTGTTCAGACAGCTTCTCCTGATTCATCGCGCTACCGGCAGTGGAAAAAAGAGAACAATCCTACTGTTACCGGCTTTCCGTTATGGACGCGCGAAGAACTCAAGAAAGGGTAGGTCTATACTTGTGCTTGATGGGGGGCAATATCTGAGTGTGCTTCGTAAAGGTTAATGCTCCAACCTGGTTTCGACGACCTGCTGGCAGAACTGAAGTTGATCTGTGAGAATCCGAACGAAAATTATTCCGAGGCTCCTTTCTCGAGCACGCTGTCACTTCTCGAACCTTGGCTTCAAGATGTGGCCCCGCCGCCAATCGAGGTCACCCAAGATGATCCATCGCCCGAGGTCGCCCCAGGTCCACCGCCAGTTCCGTTCTTCGAGGCCGCCTTCGAGTACCTTCTGGATAAAGTGATCCAGCAGTTTGGCTCCGCTGCTCGTGATGTATACTATGGGCTGTTCAACTTTGATAACCAAGTTCGCGTCCACAACGTACATGACATATCTCTCACCCAACTCCGAACAATGGCATCCACTTTAACGACTGACAACCAGGGTTTTCAAAACCCCGATATCGCGCATCCCATCCTCGCTCTCTTCCCTGTTGTCCGTGGACGCTACGTTAAGGGTGTGGATTGGAAGGTCAACTTTAAATCGCCTTGGATTGCAAAGCATTTCATGGACTTACTTCACGATGACGACGACAACGAGGTCCGCCGGCAAATCATTCACTTCCGGAGCATTCCAGCGACGAACGGCATCGCGGGATATTTGTTCGAGCCGCTCGTTCACCGGACATTAGCGGGCAATGGGAAAGGCCCTGTTTGGCCCCTCAAAGTGATGACAGCGGCAAAAGCAGAGCAACCGGAGGAACCGGAGGAGGCGGAGGGACCGAAGAAAGCGGAGAAGGCGAAGAAGGTGAAGAAAGGAAAGGAAGTGGAGAGAGCGAGGAAAGAGTCGTCTTCTGATGACACCAACCGATACACAGTCCGCGTTGGTTCCGCTCCTGCACCCAAACATGTGCGCTTTAACAAGGTCAAACGCGACATCCACAGATTCGGCGATGTGCCCGAGCGTCTCCAAAACAGAACATACTACTGGCCTCGCGCGCAGAACTTCCCTTTGTTCTCGATGCTTTCACCGTCGACATCGACAAGAAGTCAGCGGTGCTGTGGATTTTACAAATGACGACGTCCCGCGCACATGAGGGTTCAGGAGCAGGTTATCTCAAGGTCCGTGAGATCATAAGGAAGCTGAAGGCGCAAATGCGTGAGCCCCCGAAAAAGGCCCCGAGGCTAGAAAGGGATTCGAGCGCGTCTATGCCGTTGATTGAAGTCCGCTATCTTCTCGTTGTCCCGAAAGGTGGCGAAGGTGGTGTCGAGAAGGTACTACGATGGACTTTTCCGAAGGGCTGGGACGAGAACTGCACGCAGGATGATCATCGCAGGGATGTCTACTGTTTGGAGGTCCCCTTTGCGGTGCGTCCTAGTGTCGTCATGTGTTTTTGAACCAACCGATTTTTCTTAGGTGGGCGACATCAAGTAGCTCTAACGCGCGGCCAGACTAAAAAAAATCTCTTATCCACGCGGCGATATTGACATGGTTAGTAGAAGGTGTTGTCTCAGACAAATTTCTGTTATTTGAAGATCAGTAGCTTGTTTATACCATGCAATACGAACCCTAATCCAAGGGCTCTATGAAACCTTGAATACTGGCAGGATCACAACCCTGTCGACTCACACGACGGATGAGATGTCACCCATGAGCTTCGCCAACAGCCCTTAGGTCCATTCATCCATCCTTTTGATGCATCTCCAACTGCACTGCATCAAATCCTTCTCCTTTGACAGCCCAGCCTGTCTACAGATGGTCTCAAAGTCGCCACCAAGCTGTATAAACATGGCAACTCGGGCAATAATGGCAGGGATTGAATAGGGAGGGCTTGACGCACATTGCATGGGTTCTCGTAGTACACTGGGCTACTTTTGTGAACCATCGAACAATTGACAATTAGCTCCTGGGTCAGATAAGGAACAATATCAGTAAAAAACCACTTGACTATGTAGTGCTACTGATGCTTGATAGATGGCATAGCCTCGTAGACAAGTCCCTCAGGTTATTTAGTAGTGCTTGTAGCTCCCTGCCAAACTATGATAGCTCTCCATAGTTCTCCATAGCCCCCTGCCAAGCTATGGTAGCTCTCCATACCTCATCATAGCTTCACAGCTACAAGAGCTATGAAGCTATTGACACCTCGGGGGATTTGATAGTTGCACACATAATGTCATAGAGAATCACATATATATTTCACATTTATGGACATATTGTTAGAACAGCATATGATCACATCAACACCAGGTAAATACAGTGGATGGTCGTCTTGCAGTCCTAGTATTTACTCTACTATGCTATGGCTTATGGAACATCATCAGCACTTCCACAAAATCCTATTGGTCTATTTTGGGCTATTTGACCCGTCACTACACAACAAGTCTTACTAGCCCAAAGAGTTGCCAACAATAGTCTTCTCATCTTATACTAGTAATTCATGGATCCCAGTAAAGTTGTAGTTCTACCAATGATGAGCTATAGCTATTGTATGCCGAAACTATTAGATATGTTGGAACTAGACATCTCTTGGTGATGCAATGACATCATCTCATCACTCCCTAGCAACTCCCTAGTGACATTTTGACCTAGATTATTCAGCTTGTGATTATTGAACTATTTCGAACTAGTAGGGACTAGTACTAGCCTGAAATAGTTCTAATAGCTGAATCTGTAGGAATCACGATGGTGTATCTACAATAGAGAGAGAACCTTACTACTAACCTTTGTGAGGTGTTTGCAAGGTGGGGGTTACTTGGTAAGAGCATTATATTGCACAGAGAATAAGGACAGTCTTATATACTAGTCTACTTATTTGTACATTATTTGTACATCATGGGATTGAGCACATGACACTATAGATGAAATATCTATAGGAGTGGAAAAGTTCGTTCAACACTCCCCCTTATACTGGCTGAAGTCCGGTTTGGTTCAGATTCAGCCACTTTTCAGCCAAACTTGAACCTGGACCTGAGGTCAAGTTCGGACATCCCTTGAACTCAAACTCAAACATGGAGGTCTCGTTCGGTTCTGGTTCAGACCAGGTTCAAGTACAACAAAAGACCAATTTTTCACCCACCCAACAATCTTTTGAGCCCAGCCTGCCTACTGGCATTTTTGGCCCAACTGAGTTGACCTGCAGGTCTAGTAAGAGGGTACTGAAAAATGTTTGAATACATCTATGCAGCAATATACTGGTTCTATAATGATAATATTGGTAGATATATCACTGAATTGTGAAAAAAGGGCATCTTAATAGAAAGTGATCTGCATTGCAGATGTCTCCAAGTCTCGTTTTTTGGAGGATTGAAATAGACATATATTTGAGTAAGTTCACTGAAGGAATAGCCAAGATAATGCCTGGGTCAATAGGTAGACACCAATCTCATCAAAACTCTGACAGCGCTGTTACACTTTTTCACCTTCTTCCTATGCACCTTCACATGACCCTTCGACCCTTGATCCCTATCCGACCCTGTTTCACTTAACTCCGACAACCCTGGGACACATGTCCCCTCTATCAGCGCCCCCTTTTAGATACATTTTCACTTGTTATCTCTGACTCATGGCCTTGAGGCCTTATCTCTGATAGTGTTTTAGAGTTTGGTCTCAAGGACCGAGAACCGGACTGAAACCGGACTGCAATGAACCGGTTTTGAGACTGGACCACGGTCTCAGTCTTTAAGGTTTTGCATTACCAGCGGTCTCTGGTTCATCATTTTCCAGGAATTTTAGGGACTGCAAGAAGACTGGTTTAAACCGGTCTTCAACTGAAAATCACCCACAGTAGGTCTACTCACCAACTGTGGTCTTTTCTTTGAGTTTTTCAATGTATTATTAGTTTCTTGGGTGATTTCATCAGCTGTCAGTGTCAAAACCATGTGGGTCAACCAAGACCGGTTTATAGCGGTTCAGTCCAGTTTTTTTTTCCTTTTGAGTACCATGAAAGACCGGTCTGGTCTCTGGTCCTACCCTTTTTGGGTCAAAAAACCGGACTGGACCGAACCCTTAAACACTAATCTCTGACTCCTATGCCACAGCCCCCTTGAAACATCTAACTAACCAATGGCCTATTTAGCTCCTGCACAGCACCTACTTATTTTAACCTAGGCAAACAATGCTTACTTTGTCTTATCTTCGAACACTCTCAAACTAAGTGCCTTGCAAGGACTTAGCTCTGCTCAGACTGAACTGAGTTGTCCTTCTGAGGGATTTGCTGATCTTGACCAAGTCGACCTATTGAGGGACTTGTTGTGGAACCAGTATGAACCCACATGACTTGATATTTGGACCGATTGTAGGCTCTTGCCATAACAAAAGGTCAAGCTGATCTACGTCGTCAACCCACTGTGGTTTTAGATGCAAAGATTCCTCCCCAACAATTAGTGTTTAAAGGTCCGGTTTTTTTGTTTTTGTGAATATCTCAACAACTACTGGATGGAATTTCATCATCCAAGAGATGACCCCCATTTATTTTAATAAACACTACCAATGATCAAGATTTGGAGTCCCATCTGACTCAGAAAACAAACAGGAGTTCATTGATGCACCAGTCACTCAACAACAACCACCAATGTCATACAGAAGAGTAACCTCCTCTTTTGTACCACCAAACCCTGTATCACTGCAAGAACCCCAGAAAAAGAAATAAAGATCAGCCCACCAGCAATTTTAATGGAGACAGAAGGAAACTGTCAGAATTTTTGTTTGATGCAAACCTATACCTAGAGATGAATGATGATGTCTACGACTCCAACAAAAAGAAGATCCTCTTCACCATCTCATACATGAAAGGAGGAACTGCCGGGCTGTGGAAGGAGTCCTGGTACAGGGACATCACCACCGCCAGAGTACCCACCTACCCGAAGTACGCAGACTTCATTGAGAAACTGAGGAAATCATTCTCCCCAGCTGACAAAGAAGGAGATGCATTGACAATGATGAAAATGCAGAAAATGGAAGGCATGACAGCCGATGAATATGTGGAGAAATTTAAACTATGGGTTTCAGAGAGTCTGATCACTGAAAATCGGTCTCTCAAGGACTACTTCATGGAGGCGTTACCTCACGCGCTCTGAGACAAGACTTTGGGCCTTGATAAGGTCTCAGGAACAATTGATGAATGGTACACCACAGCGTCCAGATTGGACAACCAGTGGAGAACAGTCAAGGCAGTCTCTCAAAGACTTAGACCTGATGGGGGAAAGAAGAAATTTAAAGTTAATTATAACCCTGCACCCCGAAACTGTTGAGGCAACATGTGAGTCTAATGACTACATCCACAGGCCCGAACATAAAATGCGCAAGGAGAGGTGATATGATGCCATCAAGACAAAGGAGCGATGCTGACTATTGACCCACATGGGATCTGAAGAGAACAAGCTACAGAATACAAAGGAAAGTAGGCTACTTATATATGTAAATACTATGAGGCATCAATGAGGTGCACAGTAAATAAGACTGTTCTAGAATAACATGTGTCTAACATGAGGTAGGATAAGATAAAGGTTGCAGATAAGATAGGATAAGATCAAGAGATAGGATAAGATGAGATAAGATAAAGAGATAAGATAAAAATGAGATTAGATAATAGGATAAGATAAGAGTGATCATAACAGAAACACACACTTTGCTCCAGACCCAAACACTATGGACATTGACCAGCTGACTCCCAAAGAAAAGAGATGTCCACTTTCAAAAAGGGTTGTGTTTCGTCTGCCATCAGGCAGGACATCATGCTGATGCACACAAAGGAGGAAAGACCCTGGTTGCGAACAATACATTCAAGGAAGCTTCCAAGGCATTTTCAAAGACTTATCAAACGAGGAACAAGATGTCTTAATCTCCAAAATGGAGAAACAGGGTTTTCAATAAAGCGGCCTGTACCGATGTCAGCCTCCACTCAATTTTCAATCTCCTTATCCCCTGTAATTGTAGCCAACATGAATGACAAATCTTTTTTGATCCCCATTTCAATGTCAGAAGAAGGAGAAAGCATGAATGAAAGACTAAAGATAAATGCCCTGATAGACTCAGGAGCAGGAGGAACCTTCTTGGATCAGAAGTTTGCCACAGCCAACTGAATGGAGCTTATTCTATTACTAAAGCCCATCCGCGTGTTCAATGTGGACAGAACAAAGAACAAAGAAGGGACAATCACCCATTGCACATGGAAGAAGATCTGGATTGATGACAAAGAACTTACAACAACGTGCAGATCAAACCCAGTGATGAATGGAAGGCTGCATTCAAAACCAATCGAGGGTTGTATGAACCCTTGGTTGCCTTCTTTGGACTAGCAGGCATGCCACCCATGTTTCAGGTGATGATGAATGAAATCTTCAAAGAAGAACTTGAAGAAGGATGGTTGTGTAACGATAGAGAGCGAACTAATAATGAAGACTCAGAGTAGTTCAATGGAACACGTCTAAGGTTATATTCACCTAATAACAAAGACTAGGTATTCGAGTAAGTAAAGTACAGTAGAGTACGAAAAAGGGGGTCTCACCTCAGAGTAGTTCAATGGAACACGTCTGAGGTGCAATGTACGTAGGTAACAATATATATATGTAGAAACGAAACAAGAACAGCATGAGACAATAAGTGCAGCGCGGTGTGCGTGCATTGTAAGTAATGAAAAAAGTAAGTGACCTAAAAAGAAAATACATACAACTCGGGCGCAGAGTCACTTGGTGGCCAACCCTCCCCCTCAAGCGTGTTGAAGCCCTTGGTGAGTGCATCAGCAATCATTTTGTCGGTAGGGCAGTAGATAAGCTGATTCTGGCCTTCAGTGATAACATAGTGAATGAAGTGGTAGCGAACATCAATATGTTTGGTACAGGCGTGGTATTGGTTGTCCTTGGCGAGGGCGATGGCAGATTGGTTGTCGCCAAGAAGGGTGGTGGGTCCCTCGACAGGGAAAATGTTGCCGAAGACCTCCTTGACTAGCGAACGAAGCCAGAGCGCTTCCTTTGTGGCATGGGTCATCCCAATATATTCGCTTTTGGTAGTCAAGAGCGAGACGATCTCCTGGTGCTTGCAACTCCACGAAATAGCCCCTCCATTAAGAATGAAAGCGTACCCATTGATAGCCCGGCAATCCTCCGACATACTCCCATCAGCATCAGAATAACCCACGAGATCTCTCTTGACATCTCCTCCATATACCAACCACAAATCCCTCATGCTCTTGAGATAGCGCAAGATAAGGTGGTGACGGCGAAGGCGATATCTGGATGGGTACCGAGACAAGCCCACATCAAAGAGCCCACGGCCTCATGGTATGGCACATCACGCATCTGGGTGAACTCGGCAGTAGAGGAGGGTGATTGAGAGCTAGAAAGGCGAACTTAGGTGTCCATAGGAGTCGAAAGGGGCTTTGCGTCCTCGAGACCATAGCGGTGTAAAATGGAGTTGATATAAGAGCACTGGGAAAGGGATATCATGTGATGCTCTCAGTCGCATTTGATCTCGACGCTGAGAAGCCAGTGAATCTCTCCCAAGTCGGAGATTTTCACATGCTCCTTGATGCCAGCTTTAACCTCATGGATCAGCTCAGTTGATGTGGCCATGATGGTACAATCATCCACATGCACGACAATAACGGTGAGCTCTTTCCCATGCTGCCTGTAAAATACCGCTTGATCGACTTCACATTGTTTGAAGCCCAGCAAGTTGACGAGGATCTCGACGAGGCGTTGGTACCAACGACGACTACTTTGCTTCAAGCCATAGCTGGTGCGCAGGAGACGACAAACTTGATTGATGGATCAAGGTGTATGGTATCCAGAAGGCTGAGACATGAAGACGACTTCATTGGGCTCAAGTGTACCATTGAGAAAGGCGCTCTTGACGTCGATTTGGTGGATCTCAAAATCGAAGGTGGCAGCCATGGCAAGGATCGCGTGGATGGAAGCAAGCTTGGCGATGGGGGCGTAGGTGTCGAAGTAGTCGACGCCAGGAACTTGTGAGTAACCCTGCACAACCAAACGAGCTTTATACTTAACGACGTTTCCCACAGCATCCTTCTTGACCTTGAAGACCCACTTCAATCCAACGATGTTGGCGTCATCCGGCTTGTCGACTAACTCCCACGTCCCAGCCTTTTGCAGAGCCTCAAGCTCATCCTCAATCGCCTTCTCCCACAACGGCCAATCCGGTCTCCTCTTCGCCTCTGCAACAGTCCTCGGCTCAAGACCTTCCACATCTGCCATCTCCGCAGCAAGAGCATACTCCTCAAGGAACTCATCTTCCACCAACATCATCCAATCAGCTGATCCCTGGTCCTCGTACTCGACTTTGGAAGACTCCCCCTCAAACACAGCATTGGGCTTGGGCATGGGAATACCCTTGGTGACGAGAGGATCAGAGGGACGGTTAGAGGTTCTGCCTTCTCCATTGATGAGGTCGAGCACACGCTGAGTGGGGCGAACTGCACGACGAGTCCGGCAGATCAAGTCCTTGGGGCTTTCGTATGGGCGCTGATGAGGGATAGGAGATGGTGTAACAGGAGTCAGAGGTAGGGTTTTAGTAATTGGAACGGGAGCTGGAGCAGCAGTGGAGGAAGAGGAGCAGATCCATTCTTGGTGAACTCCAAATTCTCCCCCTCGAGATGATCGGTGAGTCCTTCCTTGCTGAAGTGGACATTCCACTCAATGGTGACTGACTTGCGGTCAGGCCAATAGACCCAAACACCAGCACTGTTGTCGTCAATCCCCAACCATCTACCCTCACAAACATGGCCTCCAAGCTTATCCCCAGCCTCAATGCGAACCCAGACCTTCTCTTCCCACTCCCTCAAGCCCTTGAGACATGGTTTCTTCCCGGTTGCAGCCTCAAAAGGTGTCATCCCATCTGGCAAGGCCTTTGTCGATGTCCGATTGAAGAGCCAGACAGCATGACGCTGAAACGAAGGAAGTGAGTCTGGGGATGAGTGCGAGCGATATCTCTATCACACACACAAACACCAAACACAACAACGAAGACCGAACAAGTCTCGCGATGTGTACTTCTCAATCGATATAGTTCGGGGTGATGAGTGGGATCACTCAGGATGCGACTCTTTCAAACAACAATTGAATAACTCGTTTAGCGATGGCTCGATAGGTCTCGAACAAGACTTAGAGATAGTTCTCAATAGATAATGAACCGAGGTTTGTGATTTCCGGACCAACAAGACTTCGCGAACATGATCTCGACCAAATACGAACACGACAATGACCAATACGACCGATAGATAACACGATTTGACGATTGACAAGTTCTCGAACACACAAAACACAATTGCGACTGACTTCCGATGCAAACCAAACGATCTCGAGGCTTCAATGATACTCGCGAATGACGACAGATGCACAAGACAAATGCTATCAATTCTGGGGCACAATCTAACCTAACCTATCTACGACAAAACTATGAGACTTTATACATGAGCTGCAATAAATATAGAAAAGGGATGCATGTGGTCTCGCTAAGGGGTATCCAGTCAAGTGAGCCTTTGCTAGAGACGTCACGATGTGTCCATGTGGTTGACAATGCGACAGGTATGTTCTTTTCTCCATTTTCTACCTCTATCATGCTTGTGAGGACACTATTCCACTATCTCGGTCTATTGATACAGCTCGTGACGATGCCAACGAGTTACTGCGAGGTATCAGATGCTTTGATTAAGGGTCATCTCGGTAAGCAACCGATCCATATCAATATGTCTGCCATGTAATGCACATTGATCGTGGTGTATCAAACCTGATCTCGGTCTGTTTGATCCAATGTCATTGGCTATTCCCCATATGGACAATTTGGACGCGAAGCGAGGCGCACATTTGCCAAGCCTCTCGCGAGAATGTCTCCAGTCAAGCCCTCAATGTATAGTAGACAGTGCTAGTGTCATCGATAAATCCAATATAACCAATCTCCTTGTTTCGCGCTTCGTTTCGAGAGATGCTTGATAGTCTTATCTATCTCGCGAGGCGATCCCATGGCTCTCGAGTATCATAGCTAAGCCCATAGTGGTGACCAGCGCTATGTCCTACATTGCCATGGTCTCTAAATGCTTTAAAATCTCTCTCTAACGTCGCCACTAAGTCCTCAGAATCGGAGCTCATCTAGGACTCTCTATATCCCTTAGAGATAGTGTGAAATGATGCAAAATGCGCAGATTTAGGCCTAGACACATCGCGGCCCTATCAACGCGCTGCCTCAGCCCATAGAAATCTCGGAAGACCACTCGCGTGAAGGAGGGCCCGGACCTTCTCAATGATGGTCCAATTGAAACGCTCTGCAACGCCGTTGTGCTGAGGAGTGTTGTGAACGGTGAGTTTCTGATGAATACCCCTATCCTTCAGAAATAACACAAACTCCTTTCCTGTGTATTTGCCACCACAGTCCGAGTGGAGGGTCCGAACCTTGGCATTGTACTGGGTCTCGACATGGGAAATGTATTGTTTGAAAGCAGTAAAAGCGGCGGATTTCTCCTTCAAGAAATCGATACGAGCGAGGCGAGTCTTGTCGTCAATGAAACTGACATAGTAACGACTCCTGGACAGGATAGTGACAGGGGTGGGTCTCCAAAGGTCGCTGTGGACTTTGGCTGTGAACTCAGTAGCATGTTCACCTTGGCGAACCTTGGGAACAGGTTTGCGTGTGGACTTGGCATAGACACAGGATTCGCAGAAGAAATCCTTGCCAGTGGAGGTGTTGAGACGAACGCCGGTGATGAAGCCCTTGGTGAGGAGCTTCTGGGCAACCTCATGTGAGATATGACCCATGCGACGGTGAAACTTCTCGAGACTGACGACCTTCTCAGTGGAAGAAGCAACGCCAGGCCCACGACGCAGATGGTAAAGACCACCCTCATCCTTAGGAAACAGCCCAACAACTGTGCCATCCTTCTCACAAATGGTACACTTCCCTCCGCCAAAGGTAACATCAAAACCAGCATCATCAAGCTTCCCAATGGAGACGAGGGTATAGCTGACTTCAGGAGAGTAAAGAACCTCGGTTAGGCGAAGCTGGGAGGGGGCGACACCATTAGATACGTCAACGACAAGCTCTCCTTTTGCAGTGGCATTGAAGGTTTGTTTATTGGCAGTGTGGAAGGGCTTGGGGGGAATGGGGGTGAAAGATGAAAAATCACCGGAGTAAGGCGACATATGAGCAGTACATCCTGAGTCAAAAAGTTTGGTATGAACAGGGTTCAACGACTCCTGGTTTGTGACTTTGAGCGCACTGGGGAGGGAATCCCATTCGCTCATCGTGCCATCCCTCGAAGACAGATCATCCAGGCCAGCTGAAATATGACTCCAGTCCTCATCAAATTCTGCACCAGTCAACACTTCCTCCTCAACTTCGGAGAACCAGTCATCATCGGTCGTCGCAGCGGATATATCGCAATCCCCATCAGACTCATCGGAATCCGAGACAGTTTCGAGACTAGGGAGGCTATCATCATCAGACACCTCTTTGACACCGAACGCACAATCATCCTTGCTATCTGAGGTTGCTGTTACAGCATTCGCCGAGCCCCCAGCTTTGGGCTTGTCACTTGTAGTCTCCTTCTCCTTCTTTGTCTTCTTCTTGGTACAGTTCCTTCGTACATGTCCAACCTCCTGACACTCCCAACAGGTCGGGCCGCGTTTCTTCAAGTCCTTGTCCTTGCCGGGGGTAACGGCAATCGCTTCATTCTTCTCAGGCTTGCCACTGGCCTTGGCTGCAGCACAACGCTCGCACTGTACACACTGGCGATCATACTCATCGGCAATGATGGTAATGAGTGTGTCGGGATCCATCTCATTTGTTACGGACTCTACGGTATGAGGACCACGTCATATCTTTTACTTATCGGCCCGACTCGGCGCCCTCTTATGAACTTACTATGTCTAATGTTTACTTTCGCAACCTTCGATTCCCAGGTTGACTCATTACATTACTTCGTCATCCCCTTTAGTATACTTCGCTCCCGCGCTGACTCGCTTTCCGCAGTCAGCTTACTCACTGTACATAGCTTTCTGCAGTCGCCTTACTCATGCGCACTGCCTTCCACAGTACTGACTCATCCGCTACCGCCTATAGTCAGTACCTATATAAACCTCTTGTACTATAGTAGATTCCTTAGATTTAGCAATCACTTTGCTCTTCGCCTTTCCACTTTCCTGCATACTCTGCCTGAACCTTGGAACGGTTTGTTAAGCATAACAAGTTGCTAAATCTCGTTGGGTTCGCCCAGAGCGAAGAGAGCAACTACCAGATGAGTCAAGACGTTGCGCTTCTTTGAAGACTTCACCAGTAACCCATTCAGCACGCCAGAAGCCCGACAGGAGGAGCTAAGTCCTCGAGACAGTATCGATTTTATGCTTATCCAGCAGTACATTGAATCAGAGATCCGTCGCATCTTACAGCAGGTGCTTGACGAAGAACTAGATAACGACGAGCATCGCCCCCACGGCGAGATAGCAGAGAGCATCCATCTTGCTCGGCAACACCAGATCGCGCATTACAACGCCCGACAGAACGAACTCGAAAGCTTTCGCATTCAAGAAGGACCTCAGACAGGTCGGATCACAGAGATCAGAGAGTTTATCAGTGTCCAGACAACCATTATCAGAAAATTGATTAGGACACTCACATCGAGACGTCCCAGAGCCACATCATCACGTCTTACTCAAAGCAGCAGATCTACGCCCACTTCACCACCGAAGAACAACAGACCAAGTACAACTGTTGGGCACGAAACGAGAGACTTGACCCCTTCTCGCAACCAACAGACGTGCAGGAACAGAGATTCCTTAGAGATTTACAGAGGAAATGCTCTGAACGTTTTGCCACCGATTCCGCCAACGAGTCCCCTGACGAATTTACTTTTGACTCCGTGCAGTCAGATATCGAACAGATGCCTAGAACAGGGACTCATTTTCAATCCTTACCTGTATCCCGAACCCCATCTTCATCCCAACAACCCGACTCCTCTTCTCCTCCGCAGACTCTAGACATGGCAGAAGCTCCGGCAGTACAAACAATGGATACATCCAAGATCATCAAGGATCCTGGGATGTTCAAGGACAGACACACCTTTGACAAGTGGTGGAAATCCACCAAACTATACATCAGATTCCAAAAGAGCCTCACAGACGATCAGAAGATTCTTGTGGTACTATCCCGTATGATGGAAGGGTCCGGCAGACACTGGGCCAGTAACAAGTTAGACGCTCTTGCTGTTGACAATGAGAACATTACCTGGCTAGGTTTTTCCAATGACATTGCCACCTGATTCTCCATCGCCAACAAGTCGGTCGCTGCCAAAGCAAGACTCAAAGTCCTGAAACAAGAGAAACGCACTGTTGACGAATTCTTGGATGAATTTGAAGAACTCTTGAAGCTGTCAAACCTTGGTGAAGAAACTGGGAAATAAATCCTAGAGAAGAACGTCAACCGCAGAATCTCTGAACAAGTGACTAGCGACGGCAAGACGTACTCCGATTATGCAAAGGAGATCCGAAACAAGGGACGACAGATGGAAGGACACACACTGGTCATCTGAGGTGGTGGTGACATGCGTACCGGATCAGGCACCACTTATGGTGGTCAGGGCAAGGCCATGGAGATCGACAAAGCAGGAGTAGCCCATTGCTACAAATGTCAACGCTTCGGTCATCTGGCTAAAGACTGTAGTGCTCCAAAGAAGAAAGATGGTCGCAAGTGTTTCAACTGTGACCAGGAAGGCCATACTGCGCACAACTGCCACAAGCTGAAGAAGAACTCCGGAAGGGTTAGGAAGGTGTCCGAGGAAGATGCCGAGAATGATGAAACCACAATCTTAGAAGCCGACGAGAAGGATTTTCCCGAGGGGTCCGATTAAACGACGCTAAGTCGCGACCCTTATCTATTAAATGGACTTGCTTGCCTTGTATGACTGCAGACAATAGAACCTGTTGACCAAGATTGTGAAGGAAGATAAACCTCTGAAAAGACGAGAGATCAGGCTGTTAGCTCAGCTCAAAACATGACAAGGACCAAAGGTCATCCAACACTGGTTGGTACACCACAACCCCACAATCAATTGGACAACCGGCGCGGTAACATTTAACCGGTGCCCAACAACATGTCAAACCAAACACTCAGATTTCAGGATTAACCTTAATGGTCGCAAACACCGGGTTCGCATGGTTGAGGTGCGCGACAAAGATGCACCCAAAAAGTCGGATCAGAAATGGAAGCCTGGAGACCCTATTTTGGAAGCTGTCACTCCCACACCACCTCCCACGACCAAACGACCCTCATATGTTGAACGATTTGCTCATCTCTTCGAAAAAGAGAACTTTGATAAGATCCCAAAGAAGAGGGAATGGGACCATGGTATCGAACTTACACTGGACGCAGCAAAGGAACTAGGGGAAAATACATATCCTATGACGCAGAAGGAACAAGAGGAATTGGATGCATTCATTGACGAGGGTCTAGCAACAGGAAAGATCCGCCCGTCCAAATCCCCTTATGCCTCCCCTTGCTTCCTCATCAACAAGAAGGATGGCTCCAAACAATTGGTACAAGATTACCGCATGGTCAATAAATTCACGGTCAAAGACAAGTTCCCACTCCCACGAATATCCGATCTCTTGGACGTACTGAAAGATGTGGTCTACTTCAATAAAATGGACATCATGTGGGGCTATAACAACATCCGGATTAAGGAGTGCGATGAATGGAAAGCTGCCTTTCTCACCAGTTGAGGATTGTTCGAACCATTGGTCATGTTTTTTGGTCTTTGCAACTCCCCGGGAATCATTCTCTCGAATGATGGCTAGTCTATTCTGGGACCAGATCTGCCGATGTATCTGTGTGATCTACATGGATGACATTGTGGTTATCGGTAAAACCAAGGAAGAACTCGCGCGAAACACCAAAGAAATCCTACAGATCCTATCGGACAATGATTTGTTCCTAAAGGAGAAGAAGTGTTTATGGGAAGTAACAAAATGTCCTATATTGGGATATGTGGTTGGTGAGGGACGTGTTGAGATGGAAACTGAGAAGGTGGATACAATTCGAAACTGGCGAGCACCCACATCAAAAAAGGAAGTTCAGAAGTTCCTTGGATTTGCTAACTTCTATCGACGATTTATTGAAGGGTACTCAAACATCGCAAAGCCTCTCACCGTGCTCACAGGCGGTACAGCATTTACTTGGGGACCAACAGAGCAGCAAGCCTTTGAAGGTCTCATATGGGCAATTACATCGGCACCAGTCTTGGCATTACCAAAACCAGAGGGACAGTTCAGGGTTGAAACCGATGCATCGGGCTATGCAATTGGAGCAGTACTCTCTCAGAAGCAAGACGACAAATGGCACCCCATCGCGTTCTTGTCGCGGACCATGTCCACGGCCGAACAGAATTACGAGATATACGACAAGGAACTTCTGGCAGTTGTGGAAGCATTGAAAGATTGGAGACACTATCTGCTCGAAGCCAAGGAACATTTTGAAATCTTGACCGATCATAAGAACCTGGAATACTTCCGTCGTCCTCAGGACCTGAATCAACGACAGCGACGCTGGAAAATGAAGTTACAGGACTATGACTTCGAATTACGGCATGTGCCCGGCAAGACCAATGCGAAAGCGGATTCCTGTCACGCTTACCCTGGTATGAAGCGGAACTCAAACCACAGGACAGTGACCAAATGCTCAAGGAGGGACTATTCTTGAAACGATTGGAATCAGAAGATGTGGTACAAATGGAGATGTTCACGGAGGAACAATTCTTTGAAGGGGGTGAAACATCTGATTCCATCAAAATTGGAAACGTCACGACCATTGAAAATCCATGGATCGCACGCATCAAGGGTTCAAATCGCATGGAGACAGAAGTAGCGCAGCCTCATTGGTATCAGCAGGAGAATGGGATCACCTATGCAGGAGAACGAGTCTATGTCCCGCCAGATCCACAATTACGACAAGAATTGATGTTCGAGTCACATGATGCACCAGGGGCTGGACATCCAGGACAGTACCGGACACATGAACTCCTCACTCACACCTACTGGTGGCCTACCATACTGCATGACGTGAAGAAGTACGTGAAGGGTTGCGACACTTGTCAACGCAACAAGATTAACCGACAAAAGCGACATGCTCTGCTACATCCCCATGCAGCACCAAGTCACCCATGGGAAGTACCTCGTCCAGTGGGAAGGATATGGCCCAGAAGAGAACACAGGGGAACCTCGAGCTAATGTTCAGAACGCTCAAGATTTGATCCGTGATTTCCATCAGCAGAACCCGTCTTGCCCACGATAAAAGACAGCTCTCGGAATCCATGACAAGTATCGACCTCATCAGTCAACCACACACCGAGTTCCCCGCTCTAGTCCTTTCCCCTGCCCAATATAGCCTCCCCCTTCTTCTTCTATCTCTCAACCATCCTCGCCGCCATGTCCAACACCACTGTTACCTCCACCTCCACCGCCGACATCAACCCTGCCATTGCCGCCCTCATGAACGAAGCACTCTCCATGAGAGACCAAATCCATGCCCTCGAAACTTCCCTTGCCGACCTCCTCCATCGCCAGATGCATATCCGGCTTCACTCGCTGTCCAACCTACCCGTCGCCCCGAGTCCCGAGGAAAAACAAATTCTCGGAAATTACACCAGCACCCTCGTGATCGAAAATCAATGTATTCGGCTGGCTATCAAAGGCCTCGAACTCGCCGTAGCCATCAACGAGGAGTTGATATATGATTGGAGCCTCAAAGAAAGTCCGAACTGGTCCGATCCTGGCAACAACGAGGGATGGGGGCAGTGACTCTGTGAGGACACAGAGCTTGGAGAGGGGAACATGTTACAGACTCTACGGTATGAGGACCACGTCATATCTTTTACTTATCGGCCCGACTCGGCGCCCTCTTATGAACTTACTATGTCTAATGTTTACTTTCGCAACCTTCGATTCCCAGGTTGACTCATTACATTACTTCGTCATCCCCTTTAGTATACTTCGCTCCCGCGCTGACTCGCTTTCCGCAGTCAGCTTACTCACTGTACATAGCCTTCCACAGTCGCCTTACTCATGCGCACTGCCTTCCGCAGTACTGACTCATCCGCTACCGCCTATGGTCAGTACCTATATAAACCTCTTGTACTATAGTAGATTCCTTAGATTTAGCAATCACTTTGCTCTTTGCCTTTCCACTTTCCTGCATACTCTGCCCAAACCTTGGAACGGTTTGTTAAGCATAACATCATTGGGGGTAGCAGAGGATCCACTGGCAGCAGGAGGTGAGAAGAGTTTAGCAGCTGTGAGAAGCGAGTTGGCATAGGAAGCGAGAAACGGGGGAAGTGAGCCAATGATGGTCGAACGGTAGTCCTTGTCATCAATGACAACACTGACTGAGGCAAGCTCCTCCTTCTTGACGCGGATGCTGTCCAAGAACGCACAGGCATCACCCTTGTCAGGGCACTTCAACGCGAGGAAGTCAGCACGAAGCTGGGTCTGAGCAAAGGCGCCCTTCTGGGTGTATTCCTTGGTAAGAGCAGCCCAGGCTTCGGCAACAGTTGAGTGACGACGGAGCTTCATAACAGCCGAATCGGGAATGCGCTGGAGAAGAAGATTGTATGCAGTGGACTCGTTCTTCTCCCATTCGACAATGGCGAGGGTTTCATCAGGGGTGGTGGCGGCCTTGGTAATGGAAGGCTTGGTGGCGTCGCCCGAGAAATGGGACCACTTCCCTTTGGATCTAACAGCGGCAGTGAAACAGATCTCAAAAATCCCCCAGTTAACACCATCAGACATCAACTTAGGAACATCGGATGGAAGGGAATCGGATACGGCAGTGAGAGTACTGGTGGACATGGTGCGATAGCAGCAGGCAAACAGGTTGGAAAGGGGCCCAATATCAATGGCATCCGATCCTGCAGAACAGGAAGCATTACGGTGTCTGGAACAAGGCACTGCAAAACTGGAGGAAGGTGACGTAGAGGCGGCAAAATCCCTGTAACGATAGAGAGCGAACCAATAACGAAGACTCAGAGTAGTTCAATGGAACACGTCTAAGGTTATATTCACCTAATAACGAAGACTAGGTATTTGAGTAAGTAAAGTACAGTAGAGTACGAAAAAGGGGGTCTCACCTCAGAGTAGTTCAATGGAACACGTCTGAGGTGCAATGTACGTAGGTAACAATATATATATGTAGAAACGAAACAAGAACGGCATGAGACAATAAGTGCAGCGCAGTGTGTGCGCATTGTAAGTAATGAAAAAAGTAAGTGACCTAAAAAGAAAATACATACAACTTGGGCACAGAGTCGCTTGGCGGCCAACAG
Source organism: Entoloma clypeatum (assembly GCA_963565915.1). Lineage (NCBI taxonomy): Eukaryota > Fungi > Basidiomycota > Agaricomycetes > Agaricales > Entolomataceae > Entoloma > Entoloma clypeatum. The sequence goes on along the minus strand of OY751490.1, from coordinate 4,293,628 downwards.
GTTGTTCATTTATTTGGACGACATCTTCATATTCTCGGTCAATGACAAAATCAACACCAAACGAATACTCCGTGTACTCAGAAAGATGATAGAAAATGACCTGTATCTCAACCTGGAAAAATGCGAATTTGGAGTCAGGCAGTGCGAATACCTCGGACTCATTATCTAAGAAAACGAAATGTTAAGTTATCAGGAATAGCAAAATGGCCAGAACCTGTGACAGAGAAACAGGTCAGATCCTTCCTTGGATTTGGGAACTTCTATCAAAGGTTTATTGGACACTACTCGGACATTGCCAAACCCCTGAATGATCAGACCAAAAAGGATCAAGATTGGGAATGGAATGGGGACTGCCACATGGCATTTGACATGTTAAAGGACAAATTCACAGAATAACCGGTATTGTTGATACCAAACACTGACAAACCATTCATCATAGAATCTGATGGATTCAAATGGACAACAGGAGCAGTACTGCGCCAACAAGATGTAAATGGAGACTGGCACCCCTGTGGATATATATCACACTCATTCTCTGTGGCAGAACAGAACTATGAGATCTATGATTGGGAACTCTTGGGAATTATCTGATCACTGGAAACCTGGAGGCATTATCTCCTTGGGTCACCATTTCCAACAGTCCAGAAATTGAACAGACGACAAGCACAGTGATATGACCGCTGTGCAGCTGTGCATGAAAATTCACTTTTCCCACAGTTTTGTCAATATAAGAATATAATGCTGGCCCCTTCACAAACATATTTACATTGGAACTGATGGTACTACTGGCTCACTAAGAGTGTCTAAATACCACTGGACCACCTTTTGTCATGATCTTGGGAACAGTCACTTTGAGGGCTTAATCAAAACTTGACACAAAACATTTTATTTCTCAATGGATAAGACCATTGAGGGGACCAGTCATTAATAAGAATATTATATGACCTATCACCCTATCCATTCACTACTATTGACTTGGTACTTGGATGGGTAGGGGGAAAGAGGGGCACAACAGGGGGCTCGCAGGTGCGGAGTGGGGGTCGTAGATGTTGGCGGGAATGTCGATGGCGACAGGGACGTGGATACAGATGCAGACATGGGCGTCAATGGCGGCATGGCTGCAGGGGCTGCAGACATGGGTGTTGACAGCTGTGATGTGGAGGAAGATGGAGATGGAGGAGGCGACGGGGGCCTGTTAGCAGACATGGGCAGTTGCCCTTCCTTCCTCATATCCTGTCTTTCTGCCCTCTTCAAAGGCCTTGTCATACTGCCTCATAACCATCTCCTCGAGCTGGTAGTCATTGAGGTATAGTGTTAAGTAGGTGAAACATTGGAGCTTCGTCGGAGTCCGTCAGAGGTCAGATGTAGGACTGAGACCGGAGCAGAATTGGGGTCAGAAAGAGCAGAAGTGTTGAGTAGAGCGGTAGTACGGATGGGTTCAACGCAGTCCTCAGGCTGTACAGAGTCCTGTGGACTGCCCGCTAATTTTTTGTTTCGTCCATGGTCTTGGCTTGGGCAGCGCGCGCCTTAGCCTTAGAGGCGGAGGATGAAGACTTCAGGCAATCTTTCACAATGTGTCCAGCTTTGCCACAAAACATACAGAGGTTGTTGTCAAAACAGTGTTTGCGTTCCTCCAGAGTTAGCTTTCCGTCTTTTCCAAGTTTGTCAGAGATGTCGGACTTGGGAGCGGAGGAAGGCTTTGACTGTTTGCCCTGGTTCTGTGTCTGCGGTTTGGCTTTGGAGTTTTTATTGGAGCTTGCGGAGGGGGTTTTAGCTTCAGATTTGTCAGATTTGGATGCGGATTTGTCGGAGTGGGATTTCTCGTGCTGACATTCCCAGTGGCGAGCATCAATAGTCTGTGCTAGCTCCCGAAGTGCTGGTAATGTGCTTGGCTTTGCTTGAGTCCCAAGGACATCTTTAATCCGCTCCGCCAACCCGGAGTAGTACCGGTGATGCAGGGCGGAGCTGTCCCAGTGCGTTTTGGCAGCAAGGCGTGTGAACTCAATATTATACTTGAGAATATATTGGTTTTCATGCATTTTGAGATTGTCCAGAGAGTCGGCAGCATCCACAACGGGGTCAATGACCCCGAATTCCATGCGGAGTGTGCGGAGGAATGCGGACCAATCTTTGTACCAGTCTGGGGGGTTGTCCGGGTCCGGTTCGATGATGAAATGCTCGAAATAATTGAGAGCTGTGCCTCAGAGGAAAGAGATGGCGAGAGTGATTTTGGCAGAGTCATCGTCATACTTGGAGTTGTCGCGGAAGAACAATGTGCATTGGAGGATGAACTGGTTCAGTTTCCAGGGATCGGAACCGTCGAAGGTGTCCGGATCCTTAGCCTTTTTGTGATGCTTGTGACCTTTGCTGCGTTTGAGTTCATTGGTCATTAAGATGAAAGCATCCGCAAGGGCTTGTGGGCCAAAAATATTCTGAGGAGATGGGGGTGCGGATTCTATGGGGGAAGTGGGGATCGGAATATTATGCAGAGGTGTGATGGGCCAAAAACCCGGAGGTGTCGGAGTAGTCGGAGTTATGGGGGATAGTTCTGTTAAATGTTGTTCAACATTTTGTAGAACTTGCTGCCTAGAAGTGCCAGCTTCTGCGGCTTTTGCTGTTTTGGTGTTTCGGAGTGCCATGACTAGCAGGAATTCAAAAACAGTTTGAGTTCGAATATACTGTTAAGTAGGTGAAACGTCGGAGCTTTGTCGGAGTCCGTCGGAGGTCGGACGTAGGACTGAGACCGGAGCAGAACTCCAGAAATGCGGAGGAACGACGAAGGGGAGGGACATGGCTTCAACATATGTGTTGAGCCCTTCCCCCCTCTAATTATTTTTTTTATTTGTTGGATAAGCTGTCCCAATTTCAGGAGGTCGGAGGAGAGGTCAGAGGTGCGGAGGTCCTCCGAGAGATCTCGGTGAGAGACACGTTGACATGGAAGTGGTCGGATGACGTCGGAGTTGTGACTCGGACACAGTACTGAGCTCGTCGAAGGGTAACGATGGAGGAAGAGCAGTAGATAAGGATGTCGTCGGCGTAGATCTCTGGCATGAACGGGGAGTAGAGGAGTGAACTTTGTTGATATTCGAACTGAGGAACTACAGGTATGGTACGAGCTTAAATATCTAAATGTGATTACTTTACGGAGAAGGTCGGAGTAGGTCCGGAGTTGTGGTGTAAGTTGCCAGCGACTGTAACAAACATCGGAGATGTCGGTCAATGGACCATGCGGAAAAGGCGATGCATAAGTGGGAATATGAATATGAAATTCATAAAGGCATGGAGTTATGAATATGAAATGCACGATGGCAACATGCGGAGATGCGGAGATAACAGATGTCTGGAATGTCGGAGGATGATCAGAGTGGATCGGAGATTCGGAGACGGATATAACAGTATTCCCCTCTTAGGTCTGACACCCATGGAAGACCGCGAGAAAATAAACAAGGTCATGTGGTCTCGGTTATTTAACGGAGATGAGCGGCCCAAGGGTTTTCTTCCAGTTACCACCAACATGCCCCAAGACTCAAACACACAACCCGCGCGCTCCAGCGCCAACCTCGATGACTCCGAAGAGGAGCTCCTGCGCCGTCTGGTGCAGGTACGCAAGGAGAAGGAGGAGGCAGAGGCAAGGAAGAAGGCCGAGGCCCAGAGGAGGGCGAGGGAGGCAGAGGCAAAGAAGAGGGCAGAGGCGGAGAAGAAGAGGGCGAAGAAGATGGGGAAACAGAGGGCGGAGAGCAGAGCAGAGGAGTCGGAGGTCCGGGGGGAGGCGTGTCAGGCCTGTGCGCAGGCGAAGGTGGAATGCAAGTGGGCGCTGTGAGTACCCGCTTTCCCATCTTCTTTTTCTTACTGACAGTCTCCTTAGGCAGGGGAAGGGAACCGCATGCCAGCGGTGTAAAGACGGCAAACGGGTTTGCCTGTTATACGTAACAAACCGTTCCAAGGTTCGGGCAGAGTATGCAGGAAGATGGAAAGGCGAAGAGCAATGTGATTGCTAAATCTAAGGAATGTAGCTATGGTACATGAGGTTTATATAGTACTGACTATGAGCGGTAGCGAATGAGTCAGTAACTGCGGAAGGCAGTGCGCATGAGTAAGGCGACTGCGGAAGGCTATGCACTAATGAGTAAGCTGACTGCGGAATGAGTCAGACAGCTGCGGAAAGCGAGTCAGCGCGGGAGCGAAGTATACTAAAGGAAATAAAGTATAATACGATATGTGTAAGCGGGGGCCGATGAGTAAAAGTGAAAAAGTAAGCGTATACGTCCGTAGTCGTTAGTCCGTAACATGTTCCCCTCCTCAAGGTCTGTGTCCTCACAGACTACCTACTCCCATCCATCGTTGCCATTTGGATCGGCCCAGGCAGGGTCAACTCGGTTACCCCAATCCTTTATCAGTTCATCGTTTACCGCCGTGGCAAACTCTAAACCTCGAACGGCGAGGCGAAGGCGTCGATTCTCGACAGCAAGGGTGTTGGTATAGTTTTTGAGGATGAGCTTCTCCTCAGCGGTGGGGGCGGTTGGTAAATCGGAGAGGGTATGAAGGCGGATATGCATCTGCCGGTGGAGGATGTCGGCGACGGAGGTTTCGAGCGCATGGATCTGGTCGCGCATGGAGAGCGCTTCGCCAATGAGGGTGGTGATGGTGGGGTTGATATCGGAAGCATCGGTGGAGGCGGCGGTGATGTTGGACATGGCAGAAATGATGTTTGAAAGGTATAAGAAGAACGGCATGTTGGGCGAGAAGAGTTGGAGCGGGGAACTCGATGTGACAGAAGTCGATGTGGAAAATGGTTCTCAAAGTTTGTTCTTTTATCGTGGACGCGATGGGTTTTGCCGATGAAAATCTCGGATCAAGTCTTGAGCGTTCTGAACATTAGTCCGAGGTTCCCACGTGTTCTCTTCTGGGTCGTACCCTTCCCATTGGACAAGGTACTGGATCTTTCCACGGAATTTCCGAGAGTCTAGGATCGTGGAGACATGGTATTCTTCTCGTCCTTCGACAATGATCGGATCAGGGGCTGGCTTCTTCTTCTGAATAGCATACTTCGGGGTTTCGTATGGCGATAACAGGGTCTCGTTGAACACAGGGTGGATCATCTTCCAGGTTTTGGGAAGATCAAGACGGTATGCGCTAGCTCCTTTCTTTTCTAGGACTTTGAACGGTCCATGTCGGAGGGCGTCAAGTTTCTTTGAGGGACGATCAGTCCTGATGTTAGTCCCTTCCAGCCACACCTTGTCTCCGATGCGGTAATTCCGAGACGGGCTTCGTCGTGTGTCAACTGTCTTCTTCATCTGATCCTGGGCCTGTTTCAGTGCTGCGTTGGCTTCTTCTCGTGCCTGTTTGAGTTTTTTCAAGAAGTCGTTTGCCGCTGGATTGGTGTCTTCCAACACAAGTTCTCCCTTCCAAGGATGTATACCGTAGTTGAGATAGAATGGTGTGTACTTTGTCGCTTGATGTTCTTTGTCATTGTACTGGAATTCTGCGATTGCGATCCATTCCGCCCAATCATCTTGTAGATGGTTGACAAAGTTTCATAAGAACACCTTGGTTTCCTGATGCGATCGTTCGGCTTGTCCATCAGTTTGTGGATGGTACGCAGTGGACAGGTTTCTCTTGATCCCCAACATGCGGCAAAGTATCTCCATGAACTTCGCGGCGAACTGTGGTCCTCTGTCGCTAATGATCTTCTTAGGGATTCCATGAAGCTTCCATATCTGGTCCTGATAGATCTTGGCTAATCCTTCAGCCGATAGTTCCACGGTTGTCGGGATGAGATGAAGCATCTTTGAATGTCTGTCCGTGATGACCAGAATTGCGTTCTTTCCATCAGATTCTGGTATCGGTCCCACGATGTCAATCCCTATGTCTTCCCATGGTTGACTTGGCGCGGCGTTAGGGTGTAGAGGGGCGTGTCTCCTTTGGCGGCTGATCTTGTTACGTTGACAGGTGTCACAACCTTTCACATACTTTTTTACGTCATGTAGGATGGTGGGCCACCAGTAGGTGCGAGTGAGGAGTTCATGTGTTCGATATTGTCCTGGATGTCCTGCCACTGGTGCGTCGTGCGCTTCAAACATCAGTTCTTGGCGCAATTGTGGGTCTGGTGGAACATAGACTCGTTCTCCTGCGTAGGTGATACCATTTTCCTGCTGGTACCAGTGAGGATTCTTCTTCAGACCCTGGGCTACTTCTGTCTCCATGCGATTCGAGGCCTTGATGCGTGCGATCCATGGGTTTTCGATGGTTGTGATGTTTCCGATTTTGATGGAATCAGATGTTTCACCCCCTTCAAAGAATTGTTCCTCCGTGAACATCTCCATTTGTATCACATCTTCTGATTCCAATCGTTTCAAAAATAGCCCCTCCTTGAGCATTTGGTCGCTGTCCTGCGGCTCGAGTTCCGTCTCATACCAGGGTAAACGTGATAGGATGTCTGCTTTCGCGTTTGTCTTCCCAGGTACATGTCGCAATTCGAAGTCATAGTCTTGTAACTTCATCTTCCAGCGCCTCTGTCATTGGTTTAGGTCCTGAGGACGCCGGAAATACTCCAGGTTTTTGTGATCGGTTAAGATCTCGAAACGTTCCTTGGCTTCAAGTAGATAATGTCGCCAGTCCTTCAGTGCTTCCATGACTGCTAAGAGTTCCTTGTCATATATCTAGTAATTCTGTTCGGCCGCGGACATGGTCCGCGACAAGAACGCGATAGGATGCCACTTGTCATCTTGTTTCTGTGAAAGTACCGCTCCAATCGCATAACCCGATGCATCGGTTTCGACCCTGAACTGTCTGTCCAGTTTGGGCAATGCCAAGACTGGTGCCGTCGTGATTGCCCATATGAGACCTTCAAATGCTTCTTGCGCCGCTGGTCCCCACGTGAATGCTGTATTTCCCGTGAGTGTTGTGAGTGGCTTTGCGATGTTTGAGTATCCTTCAATGAAGCGTCGATAAAAATTGGCAAATCCCAGGAACCTCTGGACTTCCTTTTTTGATGTGGGTACTCGCCAGTTCTGGATTGTGTCCACCTTTTCAGTTTCCATCTCAACACGTCCTTCTCCAACGACATATCCCAATATGGGGCATTTCGTTACTTCCCAAAGACACTTCTTCTCCTTTAGGAACAGGTCATTGTCTGACAGAATCTGCAAGATCTCTTCAGTGTTCCGGGCGAGTTCTTCCTTGGTTTTACCAATAACCACTATGTCATCCATGTAAATCACACAGATGCGCCGACGGATCTGATCCCTGAATAGGTTGGCCATCATCCGAGAGAACGTTCCCAGGGAGTTGCAGAGACCAAAAAACATGACCAATGGTTCAAACAATCCTTGGCTGGTCAGGAAGGCGGCTTTCCATTCGTCACCCTTCTTGATCCGCACGTTATTGTATCCCCACATGATGTCCATTTTGTTGAAGTAGACTGCGTCCTTCAATACATCCAAGAGGTCGTTGATGCGTGGGAGTGGGAATTTGTCTTTAACCGTGAATTTATTGACCGTGCGATAATCCTGTACCAATCGTTTGGAACCGTCTTTCTTGTTAATGAAGAAGCAGGGTGATGCATAAGGGGATTTGGACGGTTGGATCTTTCCGGTTGCCAGGCCTTCATCGATGAATTCGTCCAGTTCTTCTTGCTCCTTTTGGGTCATAGGATACGTGTTTCCTCCTAGCTCCTTTGGCGCGTCCGGTGTAAGTTCAATGCCGTGGTCCCATTCTCTTTCCTTTGGGATTTTGTCAAAGTTTTCTTTTTCAAAGAGATGGGCAAAACGTTCAACATATGAGGGTCGTTTGGTTGTGGGAGGTGGTGTGGGAGTAACTGCTTCCAATATGGGGTCTCCAGGCTTCCATTTCTGATCCGATTTCTTGGGCGTGTCCTTGTCTCGTACTTCCACCATGCGAACCCGATGTTTGCGACCATTAAGGTTAACCCTGAAATCCGAGTGTTTGGTTTGACATGTTGATGGGCACCGGTTGAATGTTACAGCGCCGGTCGTCCAATTGATCGTGGGGTTGTGGTGCACCAACCAGTCATGTCCCAAAAGCATGTCCATTCTCCCAATGTCCAATACCATTGCTTCCATGGTTTCCTGGTGTGTTCCTAAGTCCAGCTTGACTTCGGCAAGTTTTTCTGCTTTCTGTTGTCGGTTCGGCGATCCATCCGCATTTAGGATTGATATGGGCTTTATTCCCCGTGTGGGAAGGTTCTGTTCGCATACTATTCTGGGATGGATACATGTGCGTTCACATCCGCTATCAACCTCGGGTCGAATGGCCTTTGGTCCTCGTCGTATTTTGATCTGAGCTTGCAGCTTGATCTCTCGTCGTTTTGGAGGTTTATCTCCCTTGACAATCTTAGTTGACGCAACGGCTCGCTTTGCAGGGATAACATAAGTTATATTGTCTGTAGCTGCACCAGGCAAGCGAGTTCGTTTAATGGATAAGGGTCGCGACTTAGCGTCGTTTAATCGGACCCTTCGGGAAAATCCTTCTCATCGGTCTCTATGGTGATGGTTTCATCATCATTGGTATCTCCATCAGACACCTTCCTAATCTTTCCAGAGTTCTTCTTCGGCTTGCGGCAGTTGCACGTGATATGTCCTTCTTGGTCGCAGTTGAAACGCTTACGACCATCTTTCTTCTTTGGGGCTTTGCAGTCTTTGGCAAGGTGACCAAAGCGCTGACAGTTGTAGCAACGGGCTACTCCTGTTTTGTCGATCTCCATGGCTTTGCCTTGACCACCATAAGTGGTGCCCAATCCGGTGTGTGTGTCGCCACCCCCTCGGATGACTAATGCATGTCCCTCCATCTGTCGTCCCTTGTTTCAGATCTCCTTTGTGTAATCAGTGTACGTTTTGCCATCGCTAGCCACTTGTTCAGAAATTCTGCGGTTGACGTTCTTTTCCAGGATGTATTTCCCAGTTTCTTCGCCAAGGTTTGACAGCTTCAAGAGCTCTTCAAATTCGTCCAAGAATTCGTGGATGGTGCGTTTCTCCTGTTTCAGGACTTCGAGTCTCGCCTTGGCCGCTGCCGACTTGTTGGCAATAGAGAATCACGTAGCGATGTCGTCTGAGAACCCTAACCAGGTGATGTTCTCGCCATCGGTGGCAAGGTCGTCTAACTTGTTGCTGGCCCAGTGTTTACTGGACCCTTCCATCATGCGGGATAACACCGCAAGAATTTTCTGATCGTTGGACAGGCCCTTCTGGAACCTGATGTATAATTTGGTGGCTTTCCACCACTCGTCGAAGGTGTGTCTGTCTTTGAACATCCCAGGATCTTTGATGATCTTGGATGTATCCATTGTTTGTACTGTCGGTGCTTCTGCCATGTCTAGAACCTGCGGAGTAGGAGAGGTGTCGGATTGTTGGGATGAAGATGGGGTTCGGGATACAGGTAGGGGTTGAAAATCAGTCCCTGTTCTAGGCGTCTGTTCGGTATCTGACTGCGCAGAGTCAAAAGTAAATTCGTCAGGGGACTCGTCGGCGGAATCAGTGGCAAAACGTTCGGGGTATTTCCTCTGTAGATCTCTAAGGAATCTCTGTTCCTGCGCGTCTGTTGGTCGCGAGAAGGGGTCAAGTCTCTCGTTTTGTGCCCAACGGTTGTACTCGGTCTGTTGCTCGTTGGTGGTGAAGTGGGCGTAGATCTGCTGCTTCGAGTAAGACATGGTGATGCGGCTCTGGGACGTCTCGATGTGAGCGTCCTAATCAATCTTCTGATAACGGTTGTCTGGACACCGATAAACTCTCTGATCTCTGTGATCCGACCTGTCTGAGGTCCTTCTTGAACGCGAAAGCTTTCGAGTTCGTTCTGTCGGGCGTTGTAACGCGCGATCTGGTGTTGCCGAGCAAGATGGATGCTCTCTGCTATCTCGCCGTGGGGGCGATGCTCGTTGTTGTCTAGTTCTTCGTCAAGCACCTGCTGTAGGATGCGACGGATCTCCGATTCGATGTACTGCTGGATAAGCGTAAAATCAATACTGTCTCGAGGACTTAGCTCCTCCTGTCGGGCTTCTGGCATGCTGAATGGGTTACTGGTGAAGTCTTCAAAGAAGCGCGACGTCTTGACTCGTCTGGTAGTTGCTCTCTTCGCTCTGGGCGAACCTAACGAGATTTAGCAACTTGTTATGCGTAACAAACCGTTCCAAGGTTCGGGCAGAGTATGCAGGAAGATGGAAAGGCGAAGAGCAATGTGATTGCTAAATCTAAGGAATGTAGCTATGGTACATGAGGTTTATATAGTACTGACTATGAGCGGTAGCGAATGAGTCAGTAACTGCGGAAGGCAGTGCACATGAGTAAGGCGACTGCGGAAGGCTATGTACTAATGAGTAAGCTGACTGTGGAATGAGTCAGACAGCTGCGGAAAGCGAGTCAGCGCGGGAGCGAAGTATACTAAAGGAAATAAAGTATAATACGATATGTGTAAGCGGGGGCCGATGAGTAAAAGTGAAAAAGTAAGCGTATACGTCCGTAGTCATTAGTCCGTAACATTGCCTGAAGCCCGGCGAGATGCGGGCGAAGCGGAAATGGGGGAAGACGGAGGAGGCCATCGTGGAGGAGCTCCAGGAGCTCCGGGAGGAGAAGGAGGAGAAGGAGGAGTGGTCGGCGAGGGTTGGTTGGGCGCTGCTCCTGCAGCTGCAGATCTTAAACAACCACCTCGCCTACCGGAACTTCCTGCTGGAGGCGGCGGCTCTGGAGTTGGATACGGAGGATGGAGAAGAGGAAGAAGGAGAGGAAGAGGATGAGGAAAAGGTTGAGAGGGAGGTCGAGGGGTTGGCGGATTGGGAGCTTGCTGAACTGCAAGCGGAGAAAGAGGAGGCGGAGGGAGAACCGGAGGATGAGTCGGAGGATGACAGTCCGCCGGCCAAAAAGGCCAAAACCCAGTAGCCCCTCCCCCCTCTAATTATTTTATTTATTTATTTTATTTTGCAATATGAGTGTCGTGCGCGGTTCTATAGGTGTGATAAGGGGCCCAGTTTCTCCGGATACGCGGAGTGGAAATCCGTGACTAAGTCTGTCGCGTGTTCGAGTTCCATGGCGGGTAGCCAGGACTGTTCCTCATCGGTTTCTTCATAGCCTAGCCAATGGACTAGGTAGAGCAGTTTGCAAGAACGCCGCCGATCCAGTTTGGTGTCAAGGATTTCGGCGATTTTGTATTCCACTTCTCCTTCAATGTCGATCGGAGGAGGCGGAGTTACTGTCCGGTTCGGAATGACGTTTGGAACAGATGGCTCCAGCTTGGAGATGTGGAAAATGGGGTGAACACCACGTATGGTGTCCGGGAGTCGGAGGGTGTAAGAGTGTGTACCATTCCTGGCAAGGATGTCAAAGGGGCCAAGGTACTTTTCAGACAGCTTTTTGGAGGGTCGTGTAGTGCAGAAAAACTTAGCCTTCACAAACGCTTGCTGTCCTACTTGGAGCGGAGGGGGCGGAGCATGCCGGAGATCAGCGGGGCCTTGATAACGTCGTTGAGCTTCTAGGATTGTAGATTTGAGTTCTTGGTGAAGCTCGTCCAGGTCTACGATGAATTGTTGGGCACGGCGGATGCGAGGTCGCGCTCTGGATGGACGGAGAGGTTCGGATGATAACCTTTATTGGCGAAGAAGGCCAGATCCTGGTCGTAGCACTCGGAGCATTGTTGTACGCGAACTCCGCAAGCGGAAGTAGCTCGGACCAGTTGTCCTGCTAATAGTTGCAGAAGATGCGGAGGTACTGTTCCAAGGTTTGGTTGGTACGTTCGGTTTGACCGTCACCTTCAGGATGGTAGCCAGAGGTGAAGTGCAGAGTCATGTTGAGGGCTTTTCCGAGGGAGCAGAAAAAGCGGGAGATGAACTCCGGGCCTCGGTCAGAGGTGACATGTTCTGGTACTCTGTGCTTGGAGAACACATGCAGGATGAACAAGGTGGCTAGATCTTCGGAGGTGCAGTGGATTGTAGTCGGAACAAAAATGCTTTGTTTTGTCATTTGGTCAACAATAACAAGGATTGCGTCAAAACCGCCGGAGGTTGGAAGTGTCTCAATGAAGTCCATGGATATGGAGTTCCACGGAAGGTTCGGAACTGGGAGTTGCTTCAGCATACCATAGGGCTTGTGGCGTTGAGGTTTAGAGCACATGCAAGTGCTGCAGGATTTGCAGTACTTTTTGACAAAGTCTCAAACACCAGGCCAAGTATAATCTCGTTGAATGAGACTAACTGTCTTGTTCTGTCTGGGGTGTCCGGAGAGAATATGGTCGTGCTTGTTGCGGAGGGTGCGGAGCCGGAGGTTATCGGAGTCGGGGACATAAATGCGACCACTATGATGGAGGAAACCGTCGGAGTCTACGGACCAGTGCGGTTTGGGCTCCTTGAGATGGTCGGCATAGATTGGGTCGGATGGGAGTGAATGGAGGATGTCGGAGTGCAACTGTTCAATGTCCATTATGACTGTGGCGTGGAGAACAGGGATGAACAACTCCGTAGCTCGGAGAGATGCGGACAGCTGTTCTTGGGAAAAGACTGGTCGGAAGTTGCTTGGGTTTACCAATGCATAGTCGCTATTCCCCTCTTTGGGATAGACGTCCCATCGTCTAGTCAAAGAGTCCGGCTTGGTAGCGAGACGTCCGGGGCGGAAGCGAATCAAGAGATTGAACTGAGAGAGGAACTCGGACCACCGGGCTTGTCGGCAGGTAAGAACCTTTGTAGTGGCGAAGTACTCCAGGTTCTTGTGGTCCGTGACAACGTTGATCGGAGCAGCGGAGCCTTCAAGGTAATGTCGCCATACCTTGAATGCTTCATGGATAGCAAGTAACTCCTTGTTGTGCGTGTCGTAGTTGAGTTCCGGGGCGGTGAAGGTGCGGGAGTGGAACCCTACTGGGTGTATCTCCTCATCAGAGGTCTGGATGGACAAAATAGCACCAAGTGCATAGTCGGAGGCGTCTGTCTCGATGATAATAGGTCGATCAGGAATCCAATGAGTGAGGACCGGTGCTTTGGTAAAAGCGAGTTTCAACTCATTGAACGCACTCCGTGCAGAGTCGGAGAAACGGAACGGAGTACCCTTCCGGGTGAGTCGGGTGAGCGGAACAACAATGTCCAAATAACCGTGGATGAAACGTCGATAGAAATTTGCGAATCCAAGGAAAGACTGTACGTCCTTCACTTTTTGAGGTTCAGGCCACTCTTGAATGGTCTTCACCTTGGTTTCGGACATGCGGAGACCAGAGGGAGAAAGGATGAAACCAAGATATTCGACTGTGTCGACAGAAAATTTGCACTTGTCGGAGCGGACGTAAAGTCCGTTCTTGCGGAGACGTCAGAGAACTTCCTTGACATTGTTGGGGTGCTTGGCAGGGTCGTCGGAGTAAATGAGAATGTCATCGAGGTAGACCACCACTGTAACATTGAGGAGGTCACTGAAGATATCATTCACAAATCGCTGAAAAGCAGCAGGGGTGTTGGATAGTCCAAAAGGCATAACAAGCCATTCAAACGATCCATAACAAGTGCGGAAAGCGGTTTTCCATTCATCTCCGTCGGCAATGCGGACAAGATGATATGCATGCCGGAGATCGAGAGTGGTATAAACACGCGCTCTTCCGGCAGTGGAAAGGAGGTCGGAGATGAGCGGAAGAGGGTATCGATCCTTCTTGGTAACTTTGTTCAGGCCCCGATAGTCGATGCACAGGCGGAGGGAACCGTCCTTCTTTCGGACAAAGAGGACCAGAGCGCCATGTGGAGAGCGAGAGGGGCGAATGAAACCAATGGCCAAATGTTCGTCTATGAAGTTTCACAGGGCAGATAGTTCAGATTGTGAAATGGAGTACATAGGGCCAATAGGGGGAGTTGATCCATCTTCTAACTCAATGCGGAGGTCATATGGACGATGCAGAGCGAGGGTGTCTGCTTTTGTCTTGCTAAAAACATCAGCAAAATCGTGATATTCCTCTGGGATATGGGAGAGGTCCGGAGGTTCCTCGGACATGGAAACGGATTGAGCGGAGATTGTGTGGTCGGAGAGGTGAATTCAGAAAGATTGGGCACCCGGAAGTTTGCAAGTGCACACAAATGCGGCTGCATTTATCAATGCAATATTCGGGACAACGTCTGGAGTAGCAGCGGGTGTGCCGGAGTCGGAGGTCGGAGTATCGGGAGAGGTCTGCGGAGGTAGTGGAGCTGACCTGGCAGAAGACGTCAAGGTCGGAGACTCCTTCAAGAGCTGTGGACGGAAAGTAATACTGCCCAATACCCAGTCAATCATAGGATTGTAGCGGGTGAGCCAGTTGTATCCAAGAACCATAGAACAGGAGGAATCGAGTGGAGTCATGTAGGCTGTAATGGCCATATATTCACTGGAGGAAAAGTATACAGGGAGATCAACCGCCTGAGTAATGATGGAGTTGGACGTTCTGTCAAATAATTTAAGTTCGATCGGAGGTATGGAGGTGAAAGGGAGTTTATAGGATGAAGCATAATGAGAGTCAATAAAACAATGAGTAGAGCCGGAGTCCACAAGGGTGGCTATCGGAGAAGAATTGGAGATAAGTGGAGATGTAAGTCGGACACAGAGGGAATTGTGACTCGGACACAGTACTGAGCTCGTTGAAGGGTAACGATGGAGGAAGAGCAGTAGATGAGGATGTCGTCGGCGTAGATCTCTGGCATGAACGGGGAGTAGAGGAGTGAACTTTGTTGATATTCGAACTGAGGAACTACAGGTATGGTACGAGCTTAAATATCTAAATGTGATTACTTTACGGAGAAGGTTGGAGTAGGTCCAGAGTTGTGGCGTAAGTTGCCAGCGACTGTAACAAACATCGGAGATGTCAGTCAATGGACCATGCGAAAAAGGCGATGCATAAGTAAATGGGAATATGAATATGAAATGCACAATGGCAACGTGCGGAGATGCGGAGGTAACGGATGTCCGGAATGTCGGAGGATGATCGGAGTGGATCGGAGATTCAGAGACGGATAAAACATATAGGGCATGGGAGGGCTCTGGTCCAGGTGTCACTCCACATGATCATGTGATATAGACTACATAGCACGTTCTGCATGTTGTAGAGAGACCATCAGCTATCAATACACGCCTGTTGCGCCTGCTTCCTCCTCTCGTCGAGCCTTGCTCCGAGCTTGCCTAGCCGCTCCCCACCTCTCCATGTGGTGATGAGAGTGCGTTTCTGACCTACATCGTCATTTTTAGGTCTTGCCTTTTTGCATTCGCATTTTTTGCGAGCCACATCACGCATTTTCCCACTGTTCGCGCCCAGCTTTGTCTTTTCAGGCCAGAACAGCCGTCTCTACCCCAGCCCAGCGTTTTGCGAGTCTTCAAGAGTTTTTTCTAGAGTTTTAGAGGTCGACGCTGAGAAGATGGGACTTGATGAGCAGCCTGCGGTGCGAAAACACCACAAAACCCCTCACAACTCCTCAACAAATAGTTCAAGGGTGGTGGGAACTTGACCACTTATTTCATAAGTAGTTAGACTCGTTTGTCTTTTGTAGAAAGTTGTCGCAAGGTCATGCATCAACAATCAAGGGTTTTGATCAAATAAAATATTAATATGAGATCGAGTTTCCTCAGGGTTCACTGAGACTCCCTTTGGATGAGACTTAGAAAATCAAACCACTCAATCAATCACTGAGAGAGAGAGAGGGATTGGATCTGGCTGGGGGGCCTTTCTAATCTACAGTACATGGCAGGGAACTACAGTTTTTATACATGACAAGAGATGAAATATATATATAAGGTTTATCACAAGATATGTCCATAACAAATCGGTTTCCAGGGTATCTGTTATTTGGGCATGGTCCAAATATCCACATGGGTCATTTAAACATATTTCTGAGGTGTCGAGAGGGCAACTGGGCCTGGCGGAGTGGAGCAACAAGAACACGTCGTTTTGCGAGCATTCCAGAAGTCTGCATCAATATTGATGTTGTTGATCGATTGATCAAGTCTGTTGTCATCAATCAAGGGTCCGAAGCATCACAGACCAACCCGTTTCCAGGGTTCAGTCTATTTCTGGTAAGCCACATGGATCGGCATCATGGCATCTGTGATCGCGCATCATACACTGATGCTGGGCATCCTGCTCATTATTATGAGTCCCCTGAGCCCTCAGATTGTCCATAGTCAATAGTAGTGATTGGATAGGGTGATATGTCATAGAATATTCTTATTAATGACTGGTCCCCTCAATGGTCTTATCCATTGAGAAATAAAGTGTTGTGTCAAGTTTTGGTTAAGCCCTCAAAGTGACTGTTCCCAAGATCATGACCAAAGGTGGTCCAGTGGTATTTAGACACTCTTAGGTAGCCAGTAGTACCATCAGTTCCAATAGAATATGGTTTGTGAAGGGGCCAGCATTATATTCTTATATTGACAAAACTGTGGGAAAAGTGAATTTTCATGCACAGCCACACAGCAGTCATATCAATGCCATTTAGAGCCAGAGAGAGTCTACCGAGAGTCCACGAGTACCAATCCCAACACCCCTTGCACTGTTACCCCAGCGCTGACCTACCCCGTTTTTACATCCTCAACAGCTTCTTTCCCCTGCGCCATGTCACAGACACCATGCCCCCACCATCAAATAAGCTGAAAAAATTGAATAAAAAGAAACCTACTCTGACAATACCTGCAAACAACCCCAGTACGAACCCCCCTGCTCCTTCCTCCATCTCGACGGCGTCTACAGCCCCACCCACCCTGCCATTGCCCGAGTTGCAGCCTTTGCCAACACCCTACCGAACTCGCGTGGAAATCCCAGCCCACCTCGTCCTGTGCTACATCAACAATATACCACCCCCGACCCCTGGCCTCAAGCCCTCCCGTGCGCTGTATCTGGACAACGTCCAAAGTGATTGAAAGTTTGGTTTGGTCTCATTTTTGACCCCCAAAAAGGAAGGACTGAGGACCGCACCGGTCTCAATTTTACATAGTCACCTTGAAAAACCAGACCAGACCAGTGAGAGACCGGTCTGACCAGTCCATGCATTCAGGTCTGATGAGACTGGACCGGTTTAAACCAGTCCAGACTCATAATATGTACTGTACTAGGCTACGAGTGTGCTACTGGACGGCACATGCACATATTGTCTGAGTCTCGCCGTTTGACGCCGTTGGGCGTGAGTGGATGCGACACGTTGGGTGTCGTTGGGCGTGAGTGGGCGGTTTAAACTGGTCTTTTCCACAGAACAATCTGAGAAACGGAAATCAGCATCACGCAACAGCAACATGCAAAATTTGTGCCACTTGTAAGAATTGAACTCATGACCTCTATAGTACATAACATTATCTTGACTCTACATCATGACTTTCCCACTTCCCAAATAGGCAAAACCACCCAAATTTGACAAAAGGTGTGTGCACACACTGCCTCCCTCCTCAATCACAAGTAGACAGTTTATAAATAATATCTATAAATATATTATGGTCTTTTCAGCATGTGTGCCCCTCATTGCAAAGTCAGCAATGGGTAGATGTGTTGTTTCAACGTTGGATGATGCACATCACACGCGCATCAAATATGTCAAATACATGTCAACAAACTCAAAAAACATTGCACTTCTTCTTATCATGGCTACACAGGAACAAGTAAGGTTTTCTACTATATCAATTATGTAGTAGAGTATCATATGTCAATAAACATTTATTTATTTTATGGAATGATGCCACAAATTTTAAGTTATAGAGGTGCCATGCTCTACACCAAATAATAGTAAACAATGTGCAAAATGCATCGCACAGGCGCACACGCTGTCTTTCTCAAGATCTAATAATAGTTGGAAGTGATAGAACTCATCAATAGATATGTATTCACCTTCTGACACACTTTGTATAATTTTTAGAAGTCTAGATATGATAGAAATAATGAAATGTGCAGATTTCAGTAAAAGTGTTATATCTCCATAATGAATCAACCAAATTTGAAAAACAAATGTGCTATAAGATCCCCTGAATGTGTAGAATCCAAATCTGAAATAAAAAATTTTGGTAAATTTTCGACCTATTTTGCTCATATTCACCTTATGAAGTCCTTGAATTGTGTTTGAATGGTCTCAAAAGGTTCACATGCAATGGTTAAATAGTATATGTATATTACATGTAATCTAATGTGGTTGTGGAAAGGAGGAAGTAAGAAATGTTGCTTTTTGTGTTTGAAGGAACTCATGCTGCACTGTTTATCACGATTTACAGGGTGTTTTGATACATCATTCTGCTACATAGACTCTCTACCAGACATAGCTAATGTATGTAACTGTATATATACTTACTATTGGTTTCAAGTATCTCTACATAAGTTATGAATAATTTTTGGGACTGGTGGTGCCACGGTTTGGGCATTGAGAGTACAAGTTTCGACAATGTGCATCACTCAGCATTGACTGCCGAGAATTTTTGGCAATCGCCAAAACTCGAACCATAAGTTGATTGCCAGAAAAATGTTCCCACAGTTTTCTTTTCCCCCACCTCCACTCCATCTGGCCACCACCTCCGCCCAACGGCCACCACTCATGCCCAACGGCCCACACTCATGCCCAACGCCCCACACTTGTGCCCACTGGCGGCCTCTAACACCCAACGCCGTCCACTCCCACCCAATGCCATCCCTTCGAGCCCAATGGCCCCCACTCGAGCCCAACGGCCCCCTCTAGCACCCAACAGCCCCTTTTTGCGCCCAACGGTGTCCTCTCAGGCCCAACGCCCTCCCTTCGAGCCCAACGGCCTCAACTCATGCCTAACGCCCTGCCTTCGAGCCCAACAGCCCCCCACTTTTCTCACTCACACCCAACACGCCCAACAACGCCCAACGTGTCGCGTCCACTCACGCCCAACACATCCACTCAGAAAAAGTGTAACACAGCGTGCCTTGGGGATGCCTTAGAGAGGAGACAGGAAGGGCATGCAGAGCAAATGTCTGGCATAGCCTCTCATCAGGAGAGCAAGCCCACCATATTGCTTAGGAAGCGCCCCGGCTGATTGGGAACTAAACCCGACTCTCTAACTAGATGTTGGGATGTCTACCCTAAAGGGGGAAATAGCGACTACGTTGACATCAATCTGACCAACCTCCAACCAGTCTTTTTGCAAGAACAGCTCTCCACTTCAGTTCACGTGACCCAACTCCTTGAGCCTGTCCTCCCTGCAACCATTATTATGGACACAGAGAAGCTCCACCACGACATACTCACAGCACTCCCTTCCAACACTCTTTATAACACTCTTTCCAAAGATCCTAAACCCCGCTGGTCTCTCAACCCCAATGGTTTCCTCCGACATGATGATCAGATATATGTTCCTGACTCCAACGACCTCCGACTCTGAGTCCTACAGCACAAGCACGATCATATGCTTGCTGGACACCCAGGTCAAAACAAAATGCTCAGTCTCATTCAGTGGAACTACACCTGGCCCGGAATACAAGATTTTGTCACACACTATTGCAAGTCATGTACCACTTGCATGTGATCGAAGCCACAAAGACACAAGCCTTGCGGCCTACTCAAACAGCTCCCGATCCCTGAACGTCCTTGGAATTCTATCTCAATGGATTTCATCAAGACCCTTCCAACCTCCGACAACTTTGACTCCATCCTCGTTATCATTGACCAATTAACAAAGGAAAGTATCTTCATTCCAACAACCATCCACTGTACTGACTCATCCGCTACCACCTATAGTCAGTACCTATATAAACCTCTTGTACTGTAGTAGATTCCTTAGATTTGACAATCACATTGCTCTTCACCTTTCGACTTCCTGCATACTCTGCCCGAACCTTGGAACGGTTTGTTAAGCATAACAAGTTGCTGAATCTCATTAGGTTCGCCCAGAGCGAAGAGAGCAACTACCAGACGAGTCAAGACATCACGCTTCTTTGAAGACTTCACCAGTAACCCATTCAGCATGCCAGAAGCCTGACAGGAGGAGCTAAGTCCTCGAGACAGTATCGATTTTACACTCATCCAGCAGTACATCAAATCGGAGATCCGTCGCATCCTACAGCAGGTGCTTGACGAAGAACTAGACAACAACGAGCATCGCCCCCACGGCGAGATAGCAGAGAGCATCCATCTTGCTCGGCAACACCAGATCGCGCATTACAACGCCCGACAGAACGAACTCGAAAGCTTTCGCATTCAAGAAGGACCTCAGACAGGTCGGATCACAGAGATCAGAGAGTTTATCAGTGTCCAGACAACCATTATCAGAAAATTGATTAGGACACTCACATCGAGACGTCCCAGAGCCACATCATCACGTCTTACTCAAAGCAGCAGATCTACGCCCACTTCACCACTGAAGAACAACAGACCGAGTACAACCGCTGGGCACGAAACGAGAGACTTGACCCCTTCTCGAGACCAACAGACGCACAGGAACAGAGATTCCTTAGAGATTTACAGAGGAAATGCTCTGAACGTTTTGCCACCGATTCTGCCGACGAGTCCCCTGAAGAATTTACTTTTGACTCCGCGCAGTCAGATATCGAACAGACGCCTAGAACAGGGACTCATTTTCAATCCTTACCTGTATCCCGAACCCCATCTTCATCCCAACAACCCGACTCCTCTTCTCCTCCGCAGACTCTAAACATGGCAGAAGCTCCGGCTGTACAAACAATGGATACATCCAAGATCATCAAGGATCCTGGGATGTTCAAGGACAGATACACCTTTGACGAGTGGTGGAAAGCCACCAAACTATACATTAGGTTCCAAGAGAGCCTCACAGACGATCAGAAGATTCTTGCGGTGCTATCCCGCATGATGGAAGGGTCCGGCAGACACTGGGCCAGTAACAAGTTAGACGCTCTTGCTGTTGACAACGAGAACATTACCTGGCTAGGTTTTTCCGATGACATTGCCACCCGATTCTCCATCGCCAACAAGTCGGTCGCTGCCAAAGCAAGACTCGAAGTCCTGAAACAAGAGAAACGCACTGTTGACGAATTCTTGGATGAATTTGAAGAACTCTTGAAGCTGTCAAACCTTGGTGAAGAAACTGGGAAATACATCCTAGAGAAGAACATCAACCGCAGAATTTCTGAACAAGTGGCTAGCGATGGCAAGATGTACACTGATTACGCAAAGGAGATCCGAAACAAGGGACGACAGATGGAGGGACATGCATTAGTCATCCGAGGGGGTGGCAACACACGCACCGGATCGGGCACCACTTATGGTGGTCAAGGCAAAGCCATGGAGATCGACAAAGCAGGAGTAGCCCGTTGCTACAACTGTCAGTGCTTTGGTCACCTTGCCAAAGACTGCAAAGCCCCAAAGAAGAAAGATGGTCGTAAGTGTTTCAACTGCGACCAAGAAGGACGTATCGCGCGCAACTGCCGCAAGCCGAAGAAGAACTCTGGAAAGATTAGGAAGGTGTCTGATGGAGATACCGATAATGATGAAACCATCACCATAGAGACCGACGAGAAGGATTTTCCCGAAGGGTCCGATTAAACGACGCTAAGTCGCGACCCTTATCCATTAAACGAACTCGCTTGCCTGGTGCAGTTACAGACAATATAACTTATGTTATCCCTGCAAAGCGAGCCGTTGCGTCAACTAAGATTGTCAAGGGAGATAAACCTCCAAAACGACGAGAGATCAAGCTGCAAGCTCAGATCAAAACACGACGAGGACCAAAGGCCATTCGACCCGAGGTTGATAGCGGATGTGAACGCACATGTATCCATCCCAGAATAGTACGTGAACAGAACCTTCCCACATGGGGAATAAAGCCCATATCAATCCTAAATGCAGATGGATCGCCGAACCGACAACAGAAAGCAGAAAAACTTGCCGAAGTCAAGCTGGACTTAGGAACACACCAGGAAACCATGGAAGCAATGGTATTGGACATTGGGAGAACGGACATGCTTTTGGGACATGACTGGTTGGTGCACCACAACCCCACGATCAATTGGACGACCGGCGCTGTAACATTCAACCGGTGCCCATCAACATGTCAAACCAAACACTTGGATTTTAGGATTAACCTTAATGGTCGCAAACACCAGGTTCGCATGGTTGAGGTGCGCGACTAAGATGCACCCAAAAAGTCGGATCAAAAATGAAAGCCTGGAGACCCTATTTTGGAAGCTGTCACTCCCACACCACCTCCCACAACCAAATGACCCTCATATGTTGAACGATTTGCTCATCACATCGGGTTCGCATGGTGGAAGTACAAGACAAGGACACCCCCAAGAAATCAGATCAGAAATGGAAGCCCGGAGACCCCATATTGGAAGCAGTTACTCCCACACCACCTCCCACAACCAAACGACCCTCATATGTTGAACGTTTTGCCCATCTCTTTGAAAAAGAAAACTTTGACAAAATCCCAAAGGAAAGAGAATGGGACCACGGCATTGAACTTACACCGGACGCGCCAAAGGAGCTAGGAGGAAACACGTATCCTATGACCCAAAAGGAGCAAGAAGAACTGGACGAATTCATCGATGAAGGCCTGGCAACCGGAAAGATCCAACCGTCCAAATCCCCTTATGCATCACCCTGCTTCTTCATTAACAAGAAAGACGGTTCCAAACGATTGGTACAGGATTATCGCACGGTCAATAAATTCACGGTTAAAGACAAATTCCCACTCCCACGCATCAACGACCTCTTGGATGTATTGAAGGACGCAGTCTACTTCAACAAAATGGACATCATGTGGGGATACAATAACGTGCGGATCAAGAAGGGTGACGAATGGAAAGCCGCCTTCCTGACCAGCCAAGGATTGTTTGAACCATTGGTCATGTTTTTCGGTCTCTGCAACTCCCCGGGAACATTCTCTTGGATGATGGCCAGCCTATTCAGGGATCAGATCCGTCGGCGCATCTGTGTGATTTACATGGATGATATAGTGGTTATTGGTAAAACCAAGGAAGAACTCGCCCGGAACACCGAAGAGATCTTGCAGATTCTGTCAGACAATGACCTGTTCCTAAAGGAGAAGAAGTGTCTTTGGGAAGTAACGAAATGCCCCATATTGGGATATGTCGTTGGAGAAGGACGTGTTGAGATGGAAACCAAAAAGGTGGACACAATCCGGAACTGGCGAGTACCCACATCAAAAAAGGAAGTCCAGAGGTTCCTGGGATTTGCCAATTTTTATCAACGCTTCATTGAAGGATACTCAAACATCGCAAAGCCACTCACAACACTTACGGGGAATACAGCATTCACATGGGGACCAGCGGCGCAAGAAGCATTTGAAGGTCTCATACGGGCAATCACGACGGCACCAGTCTTGGCATTGCCCAAACCAACATCAGGACTGATCGTCCCTCAAAGAAACTTGACGCCCTCCGACACGGACCGTTCAAAGTTCTAGAGAAGAAAGGAGCTAGCGCATACCGTCTTGATCTTCCCAAAACCTGGAAGATGATCCACCCTGTGTTCAACGAGACCCTGTTATCGCCATACGAAACCCCGAAGTATGCCATTCAGAAAAAGAAGCCAGCCCCTGATCCGATCATCGTCGAAGGACGAGAAGAATACCATGTCTCCACGATCCTGGACTCTCGGAAATTCTGTGGAAAGATCCAATACCTTGTCCAATGGGAAGGGTATGGCCCAGAAGAGAACACGTGGGAACCTCAGACTAATGTTCAGAACGCTCAAGACTTGATCCGAGATTTTCATCGGCAAAATCCATCGCGTCCACGATAAAAGAACAAACTTTGAGAACCATTTTCCACATCGACTTCTGTCACATTGAGTTCCCCGCTCCAACTCTTCTCGCCCAACACGCCGTTCTTCTTATACCTTTCAAACATCATTTCTGCCATGTCCAACATCACCGCCGCCTCCACCGATGCTTCCGATATCAACCCCACCATCACCACCCTCATCGGCGAAGCACTCTCCATGCGCGACCAGATCCATGCGCTCGAAACCTCCGTCGCCGACATCCTCCACCGGCAGATGCATATCCGCCTTCATACCCTCTCCGATTTACCAACCGCCCCCACCGCTGAGGAGAAACTCATCCTCAAAAACTATACCAACACCCTTGCTGTCGAGAATCGATGCCTTTGCCTCGCCGTTCGAGGTTTAGAGTTTGCCACGGCGGTAAACGATGAACTGATAAAGGATTGGGGTAACCGAGTTGACCCTGCCTGGGCCGATCCAAATGGCAACGATGGATGGGAGTAGGTAGTCTGTGAGGACACAGACCTTGAGGAGGGGAACATGTTACGGACTAACGACTACGGACATGTACGCCTACTTTTTCACTTTTACTCATCGGCCCCCGCTTACACATATCGTATTATACTTTATTTCCTTTAGTATACTTCGCTCCCGCGCTGACTCGCTTTCCGCAGCTGTCTGACTCATTCCGCAGTCAGCTTACTCATTAGTGCATAGCCTTCCGCAGTCGCCTTACTCATGTGCACTGCCTTCCGCAGTTACTGACTCATTCGCTACCGCTCATAGTCAGTACTATATAAACCTCATGTACCATAGCTACATTCCTTAGATTTAGCAATCACATTGCTCTTCGCCTTTCCATCTTCCTGCATATTCTGCCCAAACCTTGGAACAGTTTGTTACGCATAACAATTTAGCAATATGACATTCATGAGCACATTACAATAATATAACACCTCGGCAACAGCTCATAACAGCTTATCTGTGGTCAGTAGTATTACAATAATATTGTGCATTAGATGCAGTATTATACTCATACTGTGAGGCAAGGATAATGTGAGAACAAGGTTGTATTTACATTGTGAACTGACCACCAGGTCGACAGCTACATTGCAAAATTCATGTCAGATGTTAGATATTTCACCCCCGATTATAATGAGTTGGTACTCGTAAGTGTGGCCAAATAAAGTAACTTATCTGGTGTGATTTACCGACCTTTTGGCTGGGTGGGAAAAGCTGCGGCTGAGACACGATCGCCGGCCCAAGATCGCCTTCCCAAACAGGGACGTGTTTGGCAACAGGCCCTGAAAAGCAATTGCTGAGCGCCGACCCTGCCGAGCGAACAAAGAAGGGCTGAGCGAGGTTTGGCATTCCACCCACATCAGCCATCAGACGTTGCCCCAACACGTGTTCATTCATGGTAGAAACACTGTTTTTTTGCTCCTCCCTCTGCCACCCACCAACACTCTCGCATCCTCCCTCCTCTTCCCCCCTCCCCTTCTCCCCTTTGGCACTCCGTGTGTGTGTGTGTGCGCGATGTGGATGTGGATGGATACAGAGAACAGGAGAAAACACGTGGGGCATTGATTAAACAGACGAGGTATGATAAACAACAAACTTTCTCCTCCCCCCTCTCCTCCCCCACTTTTGATGACTTCCAACGATGCTCGCTGACCTCCCCCCTCCCCCCAGCACTTTTGGATCTGACGGAGACCCGCCGCATCATGCCGACCTGGCCCTCATCATCTCCCTGTCTTTGGGAGATCTGTGCTTGCTCCTGCGAGGCATGCACATCTTCCTCCGGATGGCTTGGATCAGGGAGCGCAGGTTCTTGTTCGCCTCAGGGTAAGCACACAGAAACTCATCGTTGTCGCGTCTGACACTGATGGGGATGTTAGCGTCTGCCCTGTTTTTTCTATTTTCCCTTGCTGGCTGTTTTTTTTGTTTTTTTTGGACTCACCTCCCATATGCCATTGCGACTAGCTCCCTCTCCTGCCTCTTCAACGCCGTCACTGGCCTCATCTGCCCTGTGAACCACTCGTGTGGCCAGTCCCAGAGCGCCTTGAATCCTCTCAACAAATCGTCCTCCTCCCACTGCTTGACGGCCTCCCGCCATGCTCCCGAGCCAGATTTGATATCTGGAATCACGACCCCCGCAATTGGCACGAGGGTCTTTCTGATGCGCACCAAGCTGCCAGCGCCGCCTCCTTCCCTGCTGCAGTCGCTCTCGACAGAGGGCGATCGTGAGGGCGGCAGCGGCAGCAGTGGTACTGGGACCATGTTCAGCGCTGGGAGCCATGCCGCCGTCGTCGGCGATGTGATGCAGGGGACGGTCTTCGCGCAGCCCAGTGGAATGCCTGCATGGTGTGGTTGCGGCTGCACTGCAATGCCCACTGTCATGGTGGTGATCAGCCACGCGAGCTCCCTGAGCCTGTTGTCGAGCTTGCGCTCGACACCATCTACCTTGTCATGCACCGACTGCGTGAGATCATGGACGTCCTTTCCAGTGGCCACTTCAACCTCGATGTGGTTCCCCATGAAGCTGACGTCCTTCGCCATCGCACCTGGAGCCAGCTGGTCCCCGTAGTCGACCTCGTAGGATTGCAGCTCATCAAGAAGGTACTTCATCAATGTGTCAACCTGTGTGGAAAAAGATAACAAAGTGAGCTGCCTCTCCCTTTCACCTGATGCCGCCGCCGCCTCGCACTCACACTCTTGCCTTTGGCCCAGCCGCCCCACCACTGGATGATCTTGAGTGGCCACCTCATGTGAGGTGGAGCCTCCATGAACCGCCACTGCGCCGCGCCACGGAGTGCGTCATGAAGTGGTTTTCCATGCCCGCGGCCTTCATGAAATCTGCCAGGAGGTCGCGGAACCTCTCATATGTCATCTCCTTGTTCGTGTTGATCGTGCCATTGCACGACATGTGAGGGAAGACATAGTCCGTCGGCTTGAGCTCCCTGCCGATCCACTGCTTGAGATACTTGAGCCAGCGGAGGAGGTGGGTGTACATGTCCATCTCAGGTATGTTCTGCTTGTATATTTCGAAGACATGGCCTGATGAAACAGCCATCTCATCAGCTCGTGTTCTTACCGCAAGTGTCCATGTATCTAGCTGTAGAGAGGACAAGGAGAATATATCCACACATTCTCTTCTCCGACTTGTTGGTGTGCTGCCACCCCTTTCAGTTCTTGAGGTGGGCCTTGAAATGCATGGCGTGGTGCGGCGCCCGCCCTTGGCACCCCAATTTGATGTTGCCCACCTGGAGGCTGCAGAGCTCGTGGTTGCTGCGTGAGGACCTTGTCAGCTCTCAGTCTTGGGCCGGTCAAATCAGGATGGATGGTTACCGCGTCCAGAGAGTGTAAGCCAAGGCAGAGAAGGCTCTGAAGATTCCGTGCCACCAGACAACCATTCTCTCACTGACAGTTTCCTGCTTGCTCGCAGCCTCAATGCACTCGTGGGGACAGATGCACTTGGACCATCTCATGAGCTGTTGCAGCTCCTCGATGGCTATCGCTTCGGCGTGCTTGTGTGGCATCCCATCCCTGGACTTGTCCCGCAGCTTTGTGGCCTCAACGAGTGTGACCACAGTCGGCGCACGTGCGGGGCATCCTGACACCTCCCACATCATCTCGTCGAGCTTGTATTCACTGGCGTATCTATTGCCATCATCAGCAAACCCTGGGTGCTACCAGCCACTACAGGTTGCTATAGCTTACTATGGGTGCTATAAAACAGGGGACCTTTGCTATGGAGCGCTCCATAGCTTGGTAATTTAAGTTCTACAGCGTGTGACGAAATGATTTGGGTTATGGTATAGGGTCCAATCCATCGTTCGGCAAGTTTCTTTAAGGGTCGGTTCAACTTTAGGTCTTTAGTCGATAACCAAACTTTGTCGCCAACTTTGTAAACTGGTGCATCACCCCGTTTCAGGTTCGCATACCGTTCCATCTCTTCTTGTGCTTTTACTAGTGCTGCTTCTGCCTCCTCATGAATCTTCTTCATTTGCTCTGCGAATTCTTTTGCCGGTTCTGACTTTTCTGCCCTCCGAGGTTCTACGCCCATCCTAGGGTTAAACCCATAATTTACATAGAACGGTGAAAACTGAGTTGCCGTGTGAATTTTATTATTATAGGCGAACTCCGCGGTTGCCATCCATTCGGGCCAATCTGTTTGCCGATGGGAAATAAATGATCTTAGATATTGCTCCAACTCCTGGTTGATGCGTTCTGTCTGTCCGTCTGTTTGTGGATGATACGCCATTGATAATTTAGTTGTGATCCCCAATATTTTATTTAGTTCCTTCATAAATATTGCCGCAAATTGTGGTCCTCGGTCTGACGTTAACGATTCCAGCAGTCCATGAAGTTTCCAGACTTCGTCCCGATATAGTTTAGCTAATCCTTCTGCTGAGACTTCATCGCGTGTTTTGATAAAGTGTGATTGCTTTGTCGATCTGCAAGCCACAACTAATACTGTGTTGTACCCCTGAGCTTCTGGAAGTCCTACAATAAAATCTGCTGTAACATGTTTCCATGGTCCTGCATGTTCTGTGTTTGCTTTTAATTTACCAGCTAGCGGTTGAGGCACGTTTTTTGATCATTGACATCTGTCGCAGCCCTCGACGTATGCTTTGACCATGTTTGTAATACTAGGCCACCAATAATTACGTGTAACCAATTCCAGGGTCTTCCACTGCCCTGGGTGTTCTGCAACTGGGTTGTCGTGGTGTAATTTAATTATTTCCTCCCTGACTTCCTGACTTTTCGGAACATAAACTTTTCCTCAATGTAACCAGAGTCCCTGCTCTTCGTGCCATTCATCTGCGCGCAATGTTTTGGTATTTGTCTTTTTTAACTCTTCCACTGCTTTCAACACTTGTTTATCAAACTCCTTGGCATCCCTGATGCGTTTTAATAGTTTACTTTCTTGTCCATCAATAAGTATGTGACCTCAATCCATTGCTCGCAAGTGGAAGTATTCGGGTTTTAATAATGTTACGTCTTCGTTGTCATTTTCCACCCGCTTTCTATGATCAACCCTTCTTGAAAGAGCATCCGCCTTTCCCATTGAGGTGCCAGCCTTGTGTATTAATTTGAAATTGAAACGTGTTAGATACAATGCCCAGCGTGCTTGTCGGCGATTAAGCTTTCGTCCCTTCATGAAGTACTCAAGGTTTTTATGATCGGTCCAGATCTCGACCTCGTGTTTGGCTCCTTCAAGGTGGTGTCTCCATGCTTCCAGCGCTCAAATTATGCCCAGCATTTCTTTATCGTGTACGTCATAATTTCGTTCCACATCATTCAATCCTTTAGATAGAAAGACACATGGCCTCCATTTCTCATCCTCGCATTCCATCGATAGAATTGCTCCTGTAGCAAAGTCCGATGCGTCTGATTCTACTCTCAACTTCCGATCCGGATCGGGAGATACTAATATAGGTGCTTTCGTAAATAATTTTTTTAGCATATCAAATGCTTCCTCCTGTTCCTCTTTCCAATTCCAGATTGTTTCTTTCCTTGTTAATTTATGTAATGGCCCTGCCACTTTAGAGAAGTCTTTGACAAATCTTTGACAGAAATTGGCCAATCCTAGAAACAACTGGACTTCTTTGACTTTCGTTGGTTTCGGCCATTGTTTGATGGCGTCTACTTTTGAAGGATCCATTCAAATTCTGTCTTTCCCAATAATTAACCCTAAGAACTCTATTTCGTCTCTGTCAAAGAAACATTTTCCTGGTTTTAAGAATAAGTTGTTTTCCCGTAATCTTTTTTAGAATTTCCTCCACGATTTCACTGTGTCCTTTTTCTCCTTCAGTTGCTACCAATATATCGTCAATATAGATAACTACGTCTCCTTGATCAATCAAGTCTCTAAATATGTCGTTCATCATGGTTTGAAACGTGCTTGGGGAATTATTTAATCCGAAGAACATAACTGTTGGTTCGAAAGCTCCATCTGGGGTTGTAAATGCCGCTTTCCACTTGTCTCCTTCTTTGATGCGTACATTGTTATACCCCCATCTGAGGTACATTTTGGTAAACTTTTTCTTTCCCTTTAATTTATCGATCAATTCTGTTGAAACTTTTCCCATCACGTAGATTAGATTAGATTAGATTACATCACGTGACCTTTACATATCTTCGTTACATACTTGTTTGGTTGGTACAAACAGTAGTACGGTATATAAGACCAGGAAACTGTCAATATCAACAAGTTGTCTCTTGACTCTTAACCAGCTCCATCGCTCTCACCAGCCTCAACCGCTCTCACTAGCCTTACCCCCTCCAAACCATGTAAGTGACCATAGCGGTATCGTAGAGTACTTCCACTGTAGCTATGTTGCTCAGTACACCTGTGGCTAGCGCCCAGGTGGAACTTCAACAGGTTATGGGCCCCGGATAGCAGAGGGACTTGGGAAACGCTGGCAACAGCGAGTACCTGCCCACTCTACCCTGGTTGGCAAAGAACCGATCGAAAGATCTAGGTTCTGAGTCTTACTTCTTCACATATGAACCTGGGAACGTCATTACGACAAGTACCTGTCATGAGACGTCCCTAAAGGGGATTGACCTAGTACACTCCATGTGGAAATGTTGATCGCACCTTATACATTTCTGACATATAAAGGGTTTTCCCGTGACCGCTATTCCTAAAGGGAATATGTCATAAGGAATCATTTAATTGTTTTCTTGAATCATATTCACAACACATCACTGATTGGGAACCCTTTTTTAGATTCATCTACAATGTCTACCTCTCGCTCCGCCCTCGACTCCATCGTCGTCTTCGACGGCATTGACTACCAAAGCTGGGCCGAAAGGATGAAGTCCTACCTCCTCCATCAAGGAGTCTGGCGCCTTGTTTCTGGCGATATCACCCGCCCTGTCATCGCCGACTTCACCACCACGGTCTCCACCCCTGGGGCCACTGCTGCTGCTCCCCCTGTGCTGGTTACCACTGTTGACCAGCCCGGCTTCCGCAAGGAAGAAAAGGCCTGGATTAGGGACGACGACACAGCCCTTGGAGCGATCCGTCTGAAAGTCTCTGAGGCGATCAGGCGATACATCAAAGACAGCACCTCGGCACTTGGCGCGTGGAAAACGCTAAAGGATGCCTACTCCAAGGTATTCCCGGCCATCATCTTCGGCGACTTCAAGGCCGCCGCCACATACAAACTGTCTGGACGCGACCCCGTGCCTGAAATCGAACGCCTGGGGTCTCTTTTCGCCCGGCTCGCCGATTCGAGCTTTGTCGTTCCCGATCTGATGCAGGCAATGATCCTGGCCAATGCAATTCCCGACGCCTGGTCGTCACTCTCCACCGCCCTTTTCCAGGTCTACGACGCCGACGATTTCACCTACAAAGCCGTCGCCGAAAGCATCATCTCTGAATACCGGCGCAAGTATGCGGTCGGGTCTACTTGTGCGTCCAATGAGCAGGCCCGGAAAATTTCCGGGACAAAGCGAAAGGGGCAGGACCCCAAATGGGAAAGGCAGCAGAAGCCGAGTACCTCGCAGAACGATGCTGATGAGCAGCCTAACTCGGCCGACCCAAGTACCGCTTCTGAGAAGAAGAAGGGAAAGGGACGCTGGCGCAATCAGAAGAAAAGCGCTAACAATGCGGACAACACGTCCGACCATGTGGAAGAAACAGTTGAGTTTGTTGCTCCTGCCATTCACTTCCCCCCTCATCCGGCACCGTCCTTCACCACCGTCACTGGTCGCGGGAAAACGACAAGTACCACACAGCCCAATTCCGCAAGGATGCAGTCGCTCCTTCAGCGAATGAACCCCCCTCCGTCACAGTACACCGGGCTTCCTTCTGGAAAACCATCCGTGTGGAAAAAGAACGACCATGTCCGCAAACTCGCGCGCGGCATTGGTGCTCGCCCCTCAGGGTCGAATCTTCATATCCTAGATACCATCATTCCTGACATCGACGAAAGGCCGGCTAAACAGCGTCGCGTAGCCCCGTTGATAGAAGAATCGCTGAAGATGATGGACATAGACCATCAAAGCGAGCGGATGGGGCCGGAACAATTCGAAGATGGGCTGATCGAACTTGATGGTTCATCATCTCCCTCTCCTGAATCTGACCAATTAAGGAAAACTAATAACACCTCCTTTCAGATGTGTAAAATATTAGCTAGTACTAGTGCAGAATGTATGGATCATATTGACAGCGATCTATATAAAAAATATACAAAGCACTTTGCGTCATGCACACACTGTAAGGAGAAAGAACGTGCACAATGGATCTTAGACTCCGGTGCCTCGTTACACTTTACCCATGAGTTCAAGGACTTTGCGTACTACAGGCCTCTCAAGGCTAAGCGATTTGTCCAAACAGCTGCAAAGGGAAAGAAACTGGAAATTCTCGGAGTTGGGGCTGTTCCAGTACGGCATACCCTAAATGGGGAAATAAAAACCCACCTTCTCCGACCTGTATTCTACATTCCGGACATGGACACATGCCTATTGTCCCTAGGCGTCTTCCTCAATCACGGTTACAAAGTAGACGGAATGCATGGAGAAATCAACATCTCCAAAGGACAGAACAAAATACAGTTCTCGCCTCACATTCTCGGACAAACCATTTATTGGTTAGACACTGAAATACGCTATGACCAAATCCACGCGATCTCTAGCGAAATCACTGTCAAAACCTGGCACAAACGCCTTGGCCACCCAAATGACCAGGCGCTCAATAAGATTCCCACCAGTACCAAAGGAGTACCCAAAACATTAGTACGTGAGAAATCACAGGAAAGTTGCACAGGGTGTCTCAAAGGGAAAATGCCGAATCAGTCATACCCCAATTCAATGACTAGGGCTGTCAAACCCTTCGATCTGATTCATTCAGACCTGAAACAGATATCCACGGCATCGTACCACAAGTACAAATATTTCCTTACCTTTTTGGACGATTTTTCATCCCATGTCTGGGTCGTCTTGCTTAGGAAGAAGTCAGGCGCCATCACGGCGCTGAAACAATTCCTTGCGATGATCCAGAATCAATTTGCCGCTACCCCTAAAAAGTGGCGGGTTGATGGAGGTGGAGAATTTGACGAATACAAGGATGTACTTGCCGATCATGGAATTCTGATCGATGTCACGCTCCCATATCAGCACCAG
This sequence comes from Entoloma clypeatum, assembly GCA_963565915.1. Lineage (NCBI taxonomy): Eukaryota > Fungi > Basidiomycota > Agaricomycetes > Agaricales > Entolomataceae > Entoloma > Entoloma clypeatum. Next base: position 4,260,840 of record OY751490.1, on the reverse strand, counting down.
CAGAATGGTAGAGCAGAAAGGATCAATCGAACACTATGGGAAAAATCTCAGGCATTGCGCTTCGATGCATGCTTACCGCCCATGTGGTGGGAATTCTGTTTGGAACACGCAGCATTTCTCTACAACAGAACCCCCATGCAGCGTCTTGAATGGAAAACCCCTTACTTCAGGGTGACCAATGAGATCCCCGACATGTCTAGTGTCAGAGTATTCGCATGTCAGGCATATGTATATATCCCAAAGGAGAAACGTAGGAACTCCCTGGAATCAAGATCCCGATTGATGATTTATCTCGGATCGAAACCAGGGGTCAAAGGATACCGCTTCATGGATCCTGAGACCAACACGATTTTCATGGGCGGGAAAGCTATCTTTGATGAAAGCAAGTACCCTAGGTGCCATATCGACCCGTTGCCAGAAAACCACCCAGAAATGGAAGACCCAGAGCCGGCTGATGAGTTTGAGGATCTCATTCCCGGCAGCAATGACGACGACAGTCACAACGAAACACCTCACAACTCACTTCCCATTGAACAGGATCAACCTGAATCAGACAACGAATTGCCTGCCAGTGAGCCTGATGATGAACCACGAGTACCCACTCCGGAACCCAAGCAAGTACCAGATCGACCGATCAGGGAACGACGAGTTCGGAAGATGCCAGGAAGCATCTATGGGGAAGACACTCCAGCGTCTGATCTTGAAAAATTAGATCGAAGACGGAGATTGGGCGGTCAAACGGCATGGATGAATGACCTCCTGATGGAGGCAATATCAGTCCAAATTGGCATCGTTGAAATGTCCCATAAAGACATATACCCTCTTCCAAATAAAGAAGACTGGTATGCGGCTGAACGTAAAGAGCTAGACATGCTCAAACGCCGTGGGGTGATCACAGAGCTAGTACCCCTGCCTGCAGGGAGGAAAGCTCTAAGGAACAAATGGGTTTATAACAAAAAGTCCGACGGGTGTCTGAAAGCACGCCTCGTCGCAAAAGGCTTTTCACAGGTAGAAGGGATCGACTTTGATCAGATCTTCTCACCAGTCGTAAGATATGAAACCGTCCGACTAATACTGGCATTGACAGCCCTTGAAGGGTGGTTCATGACACTTTTGGACGTCTCATCAGCCTTCCTCTATGGAACGCTCCGTGAAGTCATTTACATGCGACAGCCTGAGGGCTACATAGTAAAAGGGAAAGAGCACCTCGTGTACCAACTATTCAAAGCTCTATATGGACTTAAGCAGGCCGCATTAGCCTGGTGGAGGGAACTTGATTCCTCCATGAAAAAGCTCGGCTTTGTCCGGCTTCCCTCCGATGCGGGAGTGTTCATTCACAAAAGTACCAACGGGGAAATTGTAATCGCCGTCATCTATGTCGACGACTCTGCTTTTCTTGGCACAAACCAGGAATACACGCTAGAGAAAAAGAAGGCCTTCATGACCACATGGGAATGTAGGGACCTAGGGCACCTTGTGCCTGATGGGGAACCGAAAGAATTTCTCTCTATCCAAATAAGGCAACGCGGGAAACGTATCTTCATCGATCAAGTACCTTACCTTGAGAAAATACTCGAACGAATGGGGATGAGCGAATCTAACGCCACCCATACCCCACTTCCTACGGGCTACAAACCCATGGTGTCCGACGATGAACCCAATGCAGAACTTCGATCAAAGTACCAATCCGTCATCAGATCACTTCTATATCTGATGATTGGAACAAGGCCAGACATCTGTTTTGCCGTGATTAAAATGTCGCAGTTTTCCGCAAATCCCACCAAACGCCATTTAGAAGTGGCTAGGGATATTTGCAGGTATCTGAAGGCGACAAAAAATTATGCAATCATGTATGATGGCGACTCAGGGAAAGGAATCTATGCATTCACAGACTCCGACTGGGCGTCAGATGAAAACACGAGGAGGTCTACCACTGGCTTCTTCATATCACTGGCGTCTGGAGCAGTGACATGGGTATCATCGGCGCAAAAGACCATCGCCCTCTCTTCCACAGAAGCAGAGTATATGGCGTTATCAGACTGCAGTCGTGCAGCAACATGGCTGAGAAGCATGCTTGCCGAACTTGGAATGCAGATCGGATCAGTACCGATCTACAGAGATAACAACGGCTCCGTCTTTATCGCATCCAACCCTGTAACTGAGAAGCGATCCAAGCATATTGACGTGCGATTCCACTTCGTCAGAGAAAAAGTCTCCGAAGGGATAATTACGGTCGAATTCATTGAAGGAGTGAACAACCCTGCAGACCTTTTAACTAAGAATCTGGGAAAAATCCTCTTTTCCAAGTTTATTCCGTACTTCGGATTGATAAAGAACTAGGCGAAACAGAGTACCTATATATATATGTGGGAAAAAGTAAGATGTATTTAGAAGTATGTACTAAATATGGGGGGGTGTTGAAACTTTTCCCATCATGTAGATTAGATTAGATTAGATTACACCACGTGACCTTTACATATCTTCATTACATACTTGTTTGGTTGGTACAAACAGTAGTACGGTATATAAGACCAGGAAACTGTCAATATCAACAAGTTGTCTCTTGACTCTTAACCAGCTCCATCGCTCTCACCAGCCTCAACCGCTCTCACTAGCCTTACCCCCTCCAAACCATGTAAGTGACCATAGCGGTATCATAGAGTACTTCCACTGTAGCTATGTTGCTCAGTACACCTGTGGCTAGCGCCCAGGTGGAACTTCAACAAATTCCGGAATCAATGGAAGTGGATAATTATTGCGAACGGTCCAGCTGTTAATATGTCGGTAATCCTGTACCATTCGTTTCTTTCCGTCTTTTTTGGGTATAAAGAATACTGGCGAAGTTTGTGGTGACTTGGTAGGTCGAATATATCCTTTGCGTAATTGATCGTTTACAAATTCGGATACTTCTTTCCTTTCATCTGGTGACAGGGGATAGACTTTGGCCTTTTTTGGTACGAAATCCGGTTTTAAGTCTATAGCGTGATCCCATGGTTTCCTGACTGGTAATCTCTCCGATGCTTTCTTTTCAAAGACTGATAGATATTTGTGATATTTATGGGGGACAACCTGTTCCGCCAGAACTTCATCTGAGGGTTCTCCCTTAGCTGCCCTGAGCATGTGGATTACTTCCTCCTTCACTTCTTCCTCATTTCCTTCTACTACTTCTTCCATCCTTCCACCCCATCTGGTCCTTGCAGTTTTATTTAAGTAATGTGTTCGACGCATGCCACATTCTTCTGGACATCTTGATAATTTAATTTCCACTTTTTCCCAATTGATTTCTGGATTATGACGTTTCAGCCAAGTATGTCCAACGATAATTTTAGCTTTTCCTAGGTTGCATGCTTCAAACACTGCTATCTCCATGTGTCCTTTATACCGCATAGCCATGACTGCTTCATGCGTGATCAAACCTCCTTGGTTAAGCGTGCCATCAACGTTGTAGACCCGAATGGGGAAAGGTAGTTCCCTTAATTTAATGTTGTTCCTTTTGGTGAAGTCCAGATCTATGAACATCCCTGTCGCCCCTGAGTCTAATAATGCTTCAACATCAAATGTGCGTTTGTCCTGCAACATTTCCAGTGTGATTTTCATCATAAGCTCCTTTTCCAAAGAAGCAGATTGAATAAAAGATGGTTCCCCCATAGAGTCCGTTTGCCTAGTTAAATTATCTGATTCTTTGCAACAGGGAATTAAGCATTCATCCGTAGGGGACAAACCAAGCCTCATTGCCGAGGGCTCCCCAACAATATAGTTTACAAGCATATCTAAGTCTGATTCATCTGTGCTATTTTTTTGGGTTTTTACCTTTTTGGGTTTGTCCAATAGTATTTTATTGTATGTAACTGCTGCGTCCGTAAGCTTTTGAAACCAAGAATTTACAGTGTCTTTATGTATGTAAGAGTCTATAGGCAATTGTTCATATCGATTTGTCAGAGCCAGCGGGGGAATTACTGGTTGACGTTTACAAAATCCTGCTGCGCTGCAGCCTGTCAGTTGTTCTGAGCTGGTTGGCCCTGCTGTCCATTATTAGTTTGGCACGCTTGACGCCTCGCGTTGATCTGTCTTAAAATTTCCTCCTCCTCTTGTTCGTCGATCTGTTCGATCATTGCTGCTTGTACCCTGCGCTGTGGCCGTCTGCAATCTCGGGCAAAATGCCCCTGTCCGCTGCAGTTATAACAATTACCAGGAGCACGTCTCTGGTTCCTATCGATGTCCATTGCATTTGGATCCCGTCGTGGTTGCTGCTGTTGTTGTTGTTGACCGTTTTGTTGTTGAGGACGGTACCCCCCATTCTGTTGTTGCCCAAAGGGCCTCTGTTGCTGCTGTTGTCCATATGCGGGCCGATTGCCCCATGTGTTACGTTGTTGTCCAAAGTTATTGCCAGTCCTCATGCCTGGTCTTGCTGCGAAGGTCTCTTCCGCTCTTCCGATTGCCAAAATTTCTTCACAGGTGCCCTGCACCATGGACTTTCTCCTCCCTTGCTGGAAGAGTTGTTGCATGATAGATTCCTTGGTGTTCCTTTCAAAACGGTTTACACCGTGCCTTTCCTCGATCTTGCCCTTGATCACCAGGGTCCCGAATTGCATAATCCAATCATCGGTCTTCATTGAACCTTGCTTAAAGCTCTCGATTTTGGATCGGGCCCATTCGATCTCAGTGGTGGGACGAAATCTCGTTGTGATTTCACTGACTAGCTCTCGGTACATTGGCCAATCTTCTGATTCCATACATTGATTCAAACGGGTTTCCCCGTAAACTCCTGCCGTGGGACCGTCCAATCGCAACCACACTGCAATGCACACTTCTTCTTCTCCATTGAATAGCTCTCGGTTGACCCTGAGCCATGTGAACATCTTAGTCCACCATACTGTGAATGTTGCTTTGGATCCATTGTATTTGCCGGGATCCGCGGCGACTTCTAATTTCCTTCCACGATTGTTGTTTTGTGGGGGGGGGGGGTGATTGAACAGTGGTATCGGAGGTAAGGGTGATGGTGCGTGGTGTTGTTCAAATTCTTCGTCGAATTGGGCATTGGTGCCTTTGGCCATGATGGTGTGATGAGGGGAAGTGGTTGTTTTTTGAACAGTAGTACCTTGCGTCGGGCGTGCGACCCTGTTCTAATGCTTAGGCGAGAAAAAATCTAAAAGAAAAAAAACCCAAAGAGTGATCTGTTTACCCAGGTAGCCGATTTACCCGAGCAAAGGAAGATCTAGGAAAAATGAAGTCCACGCGGTCAGATCCCCTACACGCGCTGGACTGGTCAATATCCTGAAATAGGGTCGGGGGTTGGAACACCTTTTGCGATCTAGACGTGTACGGTCTGCTCTCTCCAACCGTCACATGCGCCAGCAGCTTTCCCGAAGGTTAGTTGCGTCGGCCTTTGGTCACCTCGACACGGGACGGGCTCAATGTTTCCCTATGTGTCTCAAACGGCAACGCTAGATATAGTGGGTGCACCAAGTGTTTCTCTTCTTATCCCTGAAGTCCGGGAGATCCCCCTTAACGCTAGGGTCCACGTGTAATAATGAAGTGCGACTTTTAACGCAAATGTGCGAAACGGCGGGGATAGTGATGATGGAGTGGGAAGTGTGTGTTTTGGGCGGGCGAGTAGAAAGAGCTTGTTCTTCTGTTGAGGCGATGCTAAGTCAAATGACGTCGCGAGCCCAAACTTAGAAATGAAGTGGAAAGATGATAAGAGAACTGTATTGCCAAGAGACCCAGCGGGAATCTCAAGAGAACAAGCTATTGAATACAAGTGAAAGTACCCTACTTATATATGTAAATTTCATGAGGCTGCATTGTGGCAGCGTCATGCTGCCCGATAATGATAAGATGTCCTCATGTATGATATGATGTAGATAAGATAAGATCGAGATAAGATAAGATAAAGTGAAAAGTGAAAATACGATCATAACACCCAGTGTTCGGCCCATGCGGCGTGGATCCCCTCTGCTGTTGCTCACTTCAGTCCCTCCTTGACACACTTCTGGGTTATGAACATCTCGATCACGGTCGCCGAATACTCATTGGGTGGGATCTCAAGAGTGACCTCAAGCTTGTTGAGTGGCAGGTCAATTATGCCATCTTCGCACATCCGTTCCCCTTGTTCCCTTCGCTTCATAACAAGATCTTCAAGAACGGCCTTCCCTTGCCAGATGTAGCCCTTGTAGGCCCTGTTGGTTGCCTTGACCACCACATACCTCTTGACAAAATCATTGCGTGATTTCTGGAGCACATCAACGCGCTCGAGCTTGTTCCAGGCCTTCTTTTTCCCTGCCTTGTTTCCAGTTGCTTTACATGTCATATTGTGGGAGGTGTTGTAGTTGTGGGGGTCAAGCAATGAACAACTTCAACCTGATCACAATTTTTTTTTTTTTTTTTTGCTTCCCGTGTTTCAGACACCACGTCCAATCATATTACTCTCTCCAATCCTGTTTTTCTCAAAATGACCCTGTTTTGCTTCTGTCCAATTACAGCTCAATTACAGTTTTGATCATACATTACATGTGCAAATCAATTGTTAGAAGACACGGCTGGTGATACAAATACAAGCAAGAAGAAAATGCTGTCCTGGAAAAACCATTGTCAGGTGTTGCAAGAACTGGAAGGAGTTGGGAGGTCCAGAACTGCTGATTCACCTGATTCACCTGCACCAGCCACACCATTCCCACCAGCCATGTCAGGGCTCCCACCGGGCAGCCGACAATTGACAGTTGTCACAGGGGCAAGCACCTGAGTGTGAGATCAGCTGTGATGACCTGGTGAGAAGCAATGGACAGGGACGTATCAGAGGGAATGAGGTTTGATGAGGCTCTGGACACGATGTCAAGTGAAAGCGGCGGACAAGGGCAGAAAGTGCATGCTTCAAAACTGTGGCTGGAATCCAAAAGATGGTTCGCAACTCGGCAGCTGTCATGTTCTCGTATAATTTTTTGACCTCAGGAGAGAGGTGGGACAGGGCGGTTGTTGTGAGACTTGAAGGTTCGACGACAATACTGTAGCCGAATGTCGTGCAGTTTCTTTCTTGAGGCCCTGGTCCCAAACCAGCCCATGTGATATTGATGATGCTGCCACGTGAGAAGTCATGAGCTGGAACCATTCCTGAGGCATATGTCACCCGCATTTTGAGAGATTCAACAGGCTATTGAAGAGGTGTCAGTCTTGAACACAGTGAGAACATGATGACAAACTTTTACAAGCTCCCAAACCCAGATTCCATGCCAGACATTGAGACAAAAACAATTGAGAAGGGAGCCCTGTGATCCCCATAGAAAGTACCTCTCAGCATAGACAGCAAGCGCAGCAACTGCCGGCTCCCTCCGGCCCCAGCCAGACATATCAGGTCCAGCACGGCCATGGGACCAAGATGTCTGTGGGTGGATGTAGGTGCATGTCACAATTGGGTCAGGAAATGAGTGAGGCATCTGGCCAGCAAGGGCAGCAAAAACGGGTCCCATCATATGGAGCTCCTCTTTGAGACTGTGTTGCCACTCCGCGAGAAAAACAGCGACCTCCCAAAGCTCCATGTCAGGGTTGATGCTGCAGAGATGCTCGCTGATGAGGGTGATTTGGCTAATCATATGTGCAGCCTTGATGGTGCAACCTTTGATTCCAACCTTCAGAGAGCACAGAGTAAGCAATGCATGAGGTAGCGAGGAGTCTAACTCACATCGTCATAGTCAGCACCAGTCAGCAGCGCCATGAGAATCAACTGCGCCAGCGTAAGAGCAATGGGATTGTCGGTGATTTGTGGTGCCGCATAGATTGTGACATAGTCCCCGTCACGCATGATGTCCGGACTGTGCACAGTCAGTCAGCACACATGTGAGCTGCAGATGAGAGATGCACACATCAACATGACATGTGTTGCCCCAAACAATAACACATCGCTATCATTCGTCATGACCACGTTGATGAGCTCATGTGTGTTCAATTGCACGAGTTTGGCCTTGGCTTCTCCTGGGGCCTGTAAAGCACCACAGCGAGTTGGAGAATGTGCCATGTGAATGAAGGACCCACAGTGTAGCTATGGAATCCTGCGTGTTTGATGAGTTCCTGGAATGGTGGCAGGAGCGCAAGCAGCATGTCCTCGACTTTTTGTGACTGTTTGTAAGGGAGCTTGCTGCAGCCACTGAAAACAAATATGGGGGTGACAGGAAGCGCAAGAAGATGGCACACAAATCCGAAGAGGATTTGCAGGGGCAGATTCAATCCAGCCTGCATGTCTCTCTGCTCATATGTGGACCATTGTGCATTGTGAAGAACAAGACTGGGAAAATTTCCATCAAAAAAAAAAAAAAAAATCAAATGCATGGCGGAACCTCATACCTTCCATCAATCCCAAGGAATATCATGCCAAGCCCACCGCGCCTCATATTGAAGCCCTCATTGACCGTGATTTCAGTCAATGATCTTCGCTCCCTGATGCTGCCAAGCAGCTGTGATGTGCATTAGGAGTTTGGAGCAGACTTTTGATAACAATGTAGCCATGACCAACCTTCCATAATCCTGGAATCCCCATGGCAGAAAGAGATGATGTCGTGGTCATGTTGAGAGGCCTGAGGTCTGAGATGATTGCAAAGCATGCCAGAACCAAGACATGCTGTCACACTGATACATGTCTTGTGAGAGCATGTTCGACGCGAGGTCCAGGCAGTCAGAGGCTCTCAATAGAGTGCAGATGGGCCAGTAATAATGATGCTATGTATGTACTAGTAGAAGCCAGCACATATGAGCCATCACTCTCTGGATCTCTGGTTGGACTGACCAAGCAGCAGCAGTCCCATTTGCTGTAGGAGCGCAGGTTTGGGCAACGGCGAGAGAGGTAGAAAGAGGAGAAGGGAGGGAGGTTACAATGCAAAGGCTAGGCCAGCAGTGCAAGGCCATGTTGATCATTGATGGGAACTTGGTCATGTGAGAATGAATCTGGTTGTGTCGCGTCTGGTTCAGTGCTAGAATATAAGTGCGAACCACCTGGATAAGTTGAAATAAGTCGCTTATTCCCGTTTGACTTACAGTAATGCAGCTTGAATTACAGTGCCTCACAAAACTGATTCAATGTTTGTTGCTTTTTGAATATCTTCAAGATAACTCTGCAAAGAATACCAATTGAATTAAACCTTTGGTATATAATTGAAAGCCCTACTGCAGGGCTTTCAGAATATATGATTTAGATCAGAATCCATGGAGATATGATTAAATTAAATCAGCAACTCATTGAATCAGTTTTGTGAGTACCTATGGCAATTATCAGAATCAAATGCTTCACTGGTTGTATGGTAACCAGTTGTCATGACTTACTGATGGAACTTGAATAGAACCCTGATGGGTTGTCAAGGAAAGTTGTATAAGAAGAATCCAACCTCAACAGCCTCCATAATTAATCATGTGCCCTATCTCCTCTTCCCACAAGGAAAACATTCTTTCTCTGGCCTCCAATGGTCACTCTACTCGTCATATTGCCTTTAACCTGGGTGTCAGCCAACCAACTGTCTCCAGAGTGCTTCAGAATCTTCTTCCTCATCGCAATCTCTCTTCTGGTGGTCGTCCATCCAAGCTTTCTCCCACCAACACACGAAACATACTTTCACAAATCACCTCAGGGAGAGCCTCCGATGCTGTGCAGGGCTACCAAACACATCAACACTGTCATCTCCAATCCTGTCTCCCCAGAAACTGTGAGAAGGGTTTTCAGAAAACATGAATTCAAGGCTGTAACAAAGAAGAAAAGACCTTTCTTAAAGGCCATACATTGGAAGAGGCAGTTGGCATTTGCTATGAAGCACAGGGAATGGACAGTGGAGGACTGGAAGAGGGTCATTTGGTCAGATGAGACCAAAATCAACAGGTTTGGGTCAGATGGCAAGGAATGGGTCTGGAAAAAGAAGGGTGAGGGGCTTATTAAAAGAGAGGTTCAGGGCACAGTCAAGTTTGGGGGAGGAAATATTATGGTTTGGGGTTGTATGGGTTGGGAAGGTGTGGGGAGACTTGCAGAGGTTGAGGGGAGGATGGATGCTGATCAGTATGTGTCCATTTTGGAGGACAATTTGCTGCCCAGCATGGAGGAGAGTGGAATCTCTGAAGAGGAGATCATTTTTCAGCAGGACAATGACCCCAAGCACACCTCCAAGAAGGCCAAAAAATGGATGGACAGCAAGAATATTGCTCTGCTGGATTGGCCTGCACAGTCCCCAGACCTCAATCCTATTGAACACCTCTGGGTTCATATTAAAAGGAAGTTGAATGAATATCCAACACCACCCAAGGGAGTCTGGGAGATTTGGGACAGAGCAGCAGAGGTGTGGAATAATATAGAGCCAGAAGTGTGTCAAAACCTGATAGAAAGTATGCCAAGAAGGGTAGAGGCAGTAATCAAAGCTAAGGGGGGTAATACCAAGTACTAAAGTATAAAATACTGTATTTATTGTGCATACTTACAAAACTGATTCAATGAGTCCCTGGAGTAATTTGATCATATATTGATCATCTTTTATGGGAATTACATAATTATTGCAGATTCCAAGATTCCTGAAGCAGGGCTTTTAACCAGGTACCAATACCTTCTTTTGATTGGCATTATTTGCAAAGTTATTTTGAAGGTATTCACAAAGTAGCAAACATTGAATCAGTTTTGTGAGGCACTGTACAGCCTGAATTACAGCCAACCAGTTTGGCACCAAAGTGGCTAATGATCGAGTTCCATCTTATTCCATCTGAGTGTACCCAGATTGACCCTGATGGCTATCAGGACATATATTTCAGAAGTGCAGGCACATATCAATTAGCCCAGAATCAGCCGAGTCTAGCACACTAAAAACATCCTGGCAGGCCACCCCCAACATTTTTTGGTTGGTGACAAGGAATAGAACTGCATAAGCATCATGTTCTAAATCTGATCCCATCCATAGTTTCTCAGCAGAGCCTTTATGATACCATGTCCAGGGAATTTTGCAAAAAGACAAAGTGTCGAATACATAGCCATGCACTGGCAAGGGTCCAGGCACAGCAAAGAAGAGTCGGGTAGAGATTGTATGACAATTTGTTGACAACAAAGAATCTCATTTAAAATTCTGTTCTACATCTTCAGAACACATAGACCATTCACACAAGTAAAGTGCTTGTTGCCTGCAGGAAAGTGCACAAGATCATGACAGCCCATTGCCAAAAAACTTTGGATCTCAATGCCAACTGCAATGCTTGTTGGACGGGAATCTCTTCCGGGAGCCAAACATTTGCTGAGCCATGTCACAGAGCCTCACCCCCGACCCCTCCAGGCATGATTCTTCAGGGACAAATTTTGAGATAGTGGGTCCTGTTATGCTTAACAAACCGTTCCAAGGTTCGGGCAGAGTATGCAGGAAGTGGAAAGGCGAAGAGCAAAGTGATTGCTAAATCTAAGGAATGTAGCTATGGTACATGGGGTTTATATAGTACTGGCTACGAGCGGTAGCGAGTGAGTCAGTAGCTGCGGAAGGCAGTGCAGATGAGTCAGTAACTGCGGAAAGGCAGTGCGAAGTGAGTCAGACGACTGCAGACTGAGTAATCCCTACTGCGGAGTGTGAGTCAGCGCGGGAGCGAAGTATACTAAAGGAGAATGGTAGAGTAAAGGTAAATGAATAAGCGGTCCGATGAGTCAAAGAAATAACGAAGGTACAATGCAAGGGAAAAGTGTGTAACACACAAACCGGTAAGTCCGTAACATGTTCCCCTCCTCAAGCTCTGTGTCCTCGCAGAGTCATTGTCCCCATCCTCCGGCATCGTCGTTGTTTGGCCAGGAGCCATTCTCCTTGAGGCTCCAATCATCTATTAGCTCTTTGTTGATGGCGATGGCGAGCTCGAGACTCCGGATGGCTAGTCGGATGCGCCGGTTTTCAATGACCAGCGTACAGGTGTAGTTCCCGAGGATTCGTTTTTCTTCGGGGGTTGGTACGACGGGGAGGTCGGATAAAGAATGGAGGCGGATGTGCATCTGTCGATGCAGGATGTCGGCGAGCGAGGCTTCTAGCGCGTGGATCTGGTCTCTCATGGAGAGGGCTTCACCCATGAGGGCAGTGATGGCAGGGTTGGTTTCAGTGGATGTGGTGGTGGCGGTGGACATGGTGCGGAGGATGTTGGAGAGATAGAGGAAGAATGGAGTAGCTATATTGAAGATGGAGCGGAGAACTCGGTGGGTTTTTGACTGATGAGGTCGATGCTGTTGCTGATTTCAACGGGTGTCTTTTATCGTGGACATGACGGGTTCTGCCGATGGAAATCATGGATCAAATCTTGAGCGTTCTGAACATTAGCTCGAGGTTCCCATGTGTTCTCTTCTGGGCCATATCCTTCCCACTGGACGAGGTACTGGATCTTTCCGCGGAACTTTTGAGAGTCCAGGATCGTAGACACATGGTACTCTTCTCGTCCTTCAACGATGATCGGATCAGGGGCTGGTTTCTTTTTCTGGATGGCGTACTTCGGAGTTTCATATGGTGACAACAGGGTCTCGTTGAACACAGGGTGAATCATCTTCCAAGTTTTCGGAAGATCAAGAAGGTACGCGCTAGCTCCTTTCTTCTCTAGGACTTTGAATGGTCCATGTCGGAGTGCATCAAGTTTCTTTGAGGGTCGATCGGTCCTGATGTTAGTCCCTTCCAGCCACACCTTGTCTCCGATGCGGTAGTCCCGAGACGGACTTCGCCGTGTGTCAACTGTCTTCTTCATCTGATCCTGTGCTTGTTTCAGCGCAGCATTGGCTTCTTCTCGTGCCTGTTTGAGTTTTTCAAGAAGTCGTTGGCAGCCGGATTGGTATCTTCTAACATGAGTTCTCCCTTCCACGGATGTAAACCGTAGTTGAGATAGAATGCGGTGTGCTTCGTTGCCTGGTGTTCTTTGTCATTGTACTGGAACTCTGCGATTGCGATCCATTCCGCCCAATCATCCTGTAGATGGTTGACAAAGTTTCGTAAGAATGCTTCTGTTTCCTGATGCGATTGCTCGGCCTGTCCATCAGTCTGTGGGTGGTATGCGGTGGACAGGTTCCTCTTGATCCCTAACATGCGGCAGAGTATCTCCATGAACTTCGCAGCGAACTGTGGTCCCCTATCGCTGATGATCTTCTTGGGGATCCCATGAAGCTTCCATATCTGATCCCGATAGATCTTGGCTAATCCTTCAGCCGATAGTTCCACGGTTGTCGGAATGAGGTGAAGCATCTTTGAATGTCTATCCGTGATGACAAGAATTGCGTTTTTTCCATCAGATTCTGGTATCGGTCCCACGACGTCGATTCCTATGTCTTCCCATGGGTGACTTGGTGCTGCATGGGGATGTAGCGGAGCATGTCGCTTTTGTCGGTTAATCTTGTTGCATTGACAAGTGTCGCAACCCTTCACGTACTTCTTCACATCATGCAGTATGGTAGGCCACCAGTAGGTGCGAGTGAGGAGTTCATGTGTCCGGTACTGTCCTGGATGTCCAGCCACTGGTGCATCGTGTGATTCAAACATCAATTCTTGTCGTAATTGTGGATCTGGCGGACATAGACTCGTTCGCCTGCATATGTGATGCCGTTTTCCTGTTGATACCAATGAGGATTCTTCTTTAGACCCTGGGCTACTTCTGTCTCCATGCGGTTTGAACCCTTGATGCGTGCAATCCACGGATTTTCAATGGTCGTGACGTTTCCAATTTTGATGGAATCAGATGTTTCACCCCCTTCAAAGAATTGTTCCTCCGTGAACATCTCCATTTGTACCACATCTTCTGATTCCAACTGTTTCAAGAATAGTCCCTCCTTGAGCATTTGGTCACTGTCCTGTGGTTCGAGTTCCACTTCATACCAGGGTAAGCGTGACAGGATTGGTCTTGCCGGGCACATGCCGTAATTCGAAGTCATAGTCTTGTAACTTTATTTTCCAGTGTCGCTGTTGTTGATTCAGGTCCTGAGGACGACGGAAATATTCCAGGTTCTTGTGATCGGTCAAGATTTCAAAACATTCCCTGGCTTCGAGCAAATAGTGTCTCCAATCTTTCAATGCTTCCACAACTGCCAGAAGTTCCTTGTCGTATATCTCATAATTCTGTTCGGCCACGGACATGGTCCACGACAAGAACGCGATGGGGTGCCATTTGTCGTCTTGCTTCTGAGAGAGTACTGCTCCAATTGCATAGCCCGATGCATTGGTTTCAACCCTGAACTGTCCCTCTGGTTTTGGTAATGCCAAGACCAGTGCCGATGTAATTGCCCATATGAGACCTTCAAAAGCTTGCTGCTCTGTTGGTCCCCAAGTAAATGCCATACCGCCTGTGAGCGCGGTGAGAGGCTTTGCGATGTTTGAGTACCCTTCAATAAATCGTCGATAGAAGTTAGCAAATCCAAGGAACTTCTGAACTTCCTTTTTTGATGTGGGTGCTCGCCAGTTTCGAATTGTATCCACCTTCTCAGTTTCCATCTCAACACGTCCCTCACCAACCACATATCCCAATATAGGACATTTTGTTACTTCCCATAAACACTTCTTCTCCTTTAGGAACAAATCATTGTCCGATAGGATCTGTAGGATTTCTTCAGTGTTTCGCGCGAGTTCTTCCTTGGTTTTACCGATAACCATGATGTCATCCATGTAGATCACGCAGATACGTCGCCGGATCTGGTCCCGGAATAGACTAGCCATCATTCGAGAGAACGTTCCCGGGGAATTGCAAAGACCGAAAAACATGACCAATGGTTCAAACAATCCTCAACTGGTGAGGAAGGCAGCTTTCCATTCATCGCCCTCCTTAATCCGGACGTTGTTATAGCCCCACATGATGTCCATTTTATTGAAGTAGACCGCATCTTTCAGTACGTCCAAGAGATCGGATATTCGTGGGGTGGGAACTTGTCTTTGACCGTGAATTTATTGACCATGCAGTAATCTTGTACCAATCGTTTGGAGCCATCCTTTTTGTTGATGAAGAAGCAAGGGGAGGCATAAGGGGATTTGGACGGGCGGATCTTTCCTGTTGCTAGACCCTCGTCAATGAATGCGTCCAATTCTTCTTGTTCCTTTTGCGTCATAGGATATGTATTTCCCCCTAGTTCCTTTGGTGCGTCCGGTGTAAGTTCGATACCATGGTCCCATTCCCTCTCCTTTGGGATCTTGTCAAAGTTCTCTTTCTTGAAAAGATGAGCAAATCGTTCAACATATGAGGGTCATTTGGTTGTGGGAGGTGGTGTGGGAGTGACAGCTTCCAAAATAGGGTCTCCAGGCTTTCATTTTTGATCCGACTTTTTGGGTGCATCTTAGTCGCGCACCTCAACCATGCGAACCTGGTGTTTGCGACCATTAAGGTTAATCCTAAAATCCAAGTGTTTGGTTCGACATGTTGTTGGGCACCAGTTAAATGTTACCGCGCCGGTTGTCCAATTGATTGTGGGGTTGTGGTGTACCAACCAGTCATGTCCCAAGAGCATGTCCGTCCTCCCAATGTCCAGTACCATTGCTTCCATGGTTTCCTGATGTGCTCCCAAATCCAGTTTGACTTCGGCAAGTTGGCTCGCTTTCTGTTGTCAATTTGGTGATCCATCCGCATTTAGAATTGCTATGGGTGGTATTCCTCGCGTGGGGAGGTTCTGTTCGCGTACTATTCTGGGATGAATGCATGTGCGTTCACATCCGCTGTCAACCTCAGGTCGGATAACCTTTGGTCCTCGTCGTGTTTTGAGCTGCGCTAACAGCCTGATTTCTCGTCTTTTCGGAGGTTTATCTCCCTTCACAATCTTAGTCGACGCAGCGGCTCGCTTGGCAGGGATGACATAGGTTCTATTGTCTGCAGTCATACAAGGCAAGCAAGTCCGTTTAATAGATAAGGGTCGCAACTTAGCGTCGTTTAATCGGACCCTTCGGGAAAATCCTTCTCGTCGGCTTCTAAGTGTTGAAGTTCCACCTGGGCGCTAGCCGCAGGTGTACTGAGCAACACGGCTACAGTGGAAGTACTCTACGATACCGCTATAGTCACTTACATGGTTTGGAGGGGGGGTAAGGCTGGTAAGAGCGGTTGAGGCTGGTGAGAGCGATGGAGCTGGTTAAGAGTCAAGAGACAACTTGTTGATATTGACAGTTTCCTGGTCTTATATACCGTACTACTGTTTGTACCAACCAAACAAGTATGTAATGAAGATATGTAAAGGTCACGTGATGTAATCTAATCTAATCTAATCTACGTGATGGGAAAAGTTTCAACACCCCCCCATATTTAGTACATACTTCTAAATACATCTTACTTTTTCCCACATATATATATATAGGTACTCTGTTTCGCCTAGTTTTTTATCAATCCGAAGTACGGGATAAACTTGGAAAAGAGGATTTTTCCCAGATTCTTAGTTAAAAGGTCTGCGGGGTTGTTCACTCCTTCAATGAATTCGACTGTAATTATTCCTTCGGAGACTTTTTCTCTGACGAAGTGGAATCGCACGTCAATGTGCTTGGATCGCTTCTCAGTCACAGGGTTGGATGCGATAAAGACGGAGCCGTTGTTATCTCCATAGATCGGTACTGATCCGATCTGCATTCCAAGTTCGGCAAGCATGCTTCTCAGCCATGTCACTGCGCGACTGCAATCTGATAGCGCCATATATTCTGCTTCTGTAGAAGAGAGGGCGATGGTTTTTTGCGCCGATGATACCCATGTTATTGCTCCAGACGCCAGTGATATGAAGAAGCCGGTGGTAGACCTCCTCGTGTTCTCATCTGACGCCCAGTCGGAGTCTGTGAATGCATAGATCCCTTTCCCTGAGTCCCCATCATACATTATTGCGTAATTTTTTGTTGCTTTTAAATATCTGCAAATATCCCTAGCCACCTCTAAATGGCGTTTCGTGGGATTTGCGGAAAATTGGGACATTTTGATTACAGCAAAGCAGATGTCAGGCCTCGTTCCAATCATCAGATATAGGAGTGATCCGATGACGGATTGGTACTTGGATCGGAGTTCCGCATTGGGTTCATCTTCAGACGCCATGGGTTTGTAGCCCGTAGGGAGTGGGGTATGGGTGGCGTTAGATTCGCTCATCCCCATGCGTGCCAGAATTTTCTCAAGGTAAGGTACTTGATCAATGAAGATCCTCTTCCCACGTTGCCTTATTTGGATTGAGAGAAATTCCTTTGGTTCCCCATCGGGCACTAGGTGACCTAGGTCCCTGCATTCCCATGTTGTCATGAAGGCCTTCTTCTTTTCTAGCGTATATTCCCGGTTTGTGCCGAGAAAAGCAGAGTCGTCGACATAGATGACGGCAATTACAATTTCCCCGTTGGTACTTTTGTGAATGAACACTCCCGCATCGGAGTGAAGCCGGACAAAGCCGAGCTTTTTCATGGAGGAATCAAGTTCCCTCCACCAGGCTAATGCGGCCTGCTTAAGTCCATATAGAGCTTTGAATAGTTGGTACACGAGGTGTTCTTTCCCTTTTACTATGTAGCCCTCAGGTTGTCGCATGTAAATGACTTCACGGAGCGTTCCATAGAGGAAGGCTGATGAGACGTCCAAAAGAGTCATGAACCACCCTTCAAGGGCTGTCAATGCCAGTATTAATCGGACGGTTTCATATCTTACGACTGGTGAGAAGATCTGATCAAAGTCGATCCCTTCTACCTGTGAGAAGCCTTTTGCGACGAGGCGCGCTTTCAGACGCCCGTCGGACTTTTCGTTGTAAACCCATTTGTTCCTTAGAGCTTTCCTCCCTGCAGGCAGGGGTACTAGCTCCGTGATCACCCCGCGGCGTTTGAGCATGTCTAGCTCTTTACGTTCAGCCGCATACCAGTCTTCTTTATTTGGAAGAGGGTATATGTCTTTATGGGACATTTCAACGATGCCAACTTGGACTGATATTGCCTCCATCAGGAGGTCATTCATCCATGCCGTTTGACCGCCCAATCTCCGTCTTCGATCTAATTTTTCAAGATCAGATGCTGGAGTGTCTTCCCCATAGATGCTTCCTGGCATCTTCCGAACTCGTCGTTCCCTGATCGGTCGATCTGGTACTTGCTCGGGTTCCGGAGTGGGTACTCGCGGTTCGTCATCGGGCTCACTGGCAGGCAGTTCGTTGTCTGATTCAGGTTGATCCTGTTCAATGGGAACTGGGATATGAGGTGTTTCGTTGTGACTATCGTCATCATTGCTGCCGGGAATGAGATCCTCAAACTCATCAGCCGGCTCTGGGTTTTCCATTTCTGGGTGGTTTTCTGGCAACGGGTCAATGTGGCATCTAGGGTACTTGCTTTCATCAAAGATAGCTTTCCCGCCCATGAAAATCGTGTTGGTCTCAGGATCCATGAAGCGGTATCCTTTGACCCCTGGTTTCGATCCGAGATAAATCATCAATCGGGATCTTGATTCCAGGGAGTTCCTACGTTTCTCCTTTGGGATATATACATATGCCTGACATCCGAATACTCTGACACTAGACATGTCGGGGATCTCATTGGTCACCCTGAAGTAAGGGGTTTTCCATTCAAGACGCTGCATGGGGGTTCTGTTGTAGAGAAATGCTGCGTGTTCCAAACAGAATTCCCACCACATGGGCGGTAAGCATGCATCGAAGCGCAATGCCTGAGATTTTTCCCATAGTGTTCGATTGATCCTTTCTGCTCTACCATTCTGCTGGTGCTGATATGGGAGCGTGACATCGATCAGAATTCCATGATCGGCAAGTACATCCTTGTATTCGTCAAATTCTCCACCTCCATCAACCCGCCACTTTTTAGGGGTAGCAGCAAATTGATTCTGGATCATCGCAAGGAATTGTTTCAGCGCCGTGATGGCGCCTGACTTCTTCCTAAGCAAGACGACCCAGATGTGGGATGAAAAATCGTCCAAAAAGGTAAGGAAATATTTGTACTTATGGTACGATGCCGTGGATATCTGCTTCAAATCCGAATGGATCAAATCAAAGGGTTTGACAGCCCTTGTCATCGAGTTAGGATAAGATTGATTTGGCATTTTCCCTTTTAGACACCCCGTGCAGCTTTCCTGTGATTTCTCACGTACTAACGTTTTGGGTACTCCTTTGGTACTAGTGGGAATCTTATTGAGCGCTTGGTCATTTGGGTGGCCAAGGCGTTTATGCCAGGTTTCGACAGTGATTTCGCTAGAGATCGCGTGGATTTGGTCATAGCGTATTTCAGTGTCTAACCAATAAATGGTTTGTCCGAGAATGTGAGGCGAGAACTGTATTTTGTTCTGTCCTTTGGAGATGTTGATTTCTCCACGCATTCCGTCTACTTTGTAACCGTGATTAAGGAAGACGCCTAGGGACAATAGGCGTGTGTCCATGTCCGGAATGTAGAATACAGGTCGGAGAAGGTGGGTTTTTACTTCCCCATTTAGGGTATGCCGTACTGGAACGGCCCCAACTCCGAGAATTTCCAGTTTCTTTCCCTTTTCAGCTGTTTGGACAAATCGCTTAGCCTTAAGAGGCCTGTAGTACGCGAAGTCCTTGAACTCATGGGTAAAGTGTAACGAGGCACCGGAGTCTAAGATCCACTGTGCACGTTCTTTCTCCTTACAGTGTGTACATGACGCAAAGTGCTTTGTATATTTTTTATATAGATCGTTGTCAATATGATCCATACATTCTGCACTAGTACTAGCTAATATTTTACACGTCTGCAAGGAGGTGTTATTAGTTTTCCTTAATTGGTCAGATTCAGGAGAGGAAGCTGACGAACCGTCAAGTTCAATGAGCCCATCTTCGAATTGGTCCGGCCCCATCCGCTCGCTTTGATGGTCTATGTCCATCATCCTAAGGGTTTGGTCCAGCGGCGGAGTAACTCGACGCTGCTTGGACGGTCTTTCGTCTTCTTCTGGGATAATCGTATCCAGAATGCGAAGGTTTGACCCTGAGGGGCGGGCACCAATGCCGCGCGCGAGTTTGCGAACATGGTCGTTTTTCTTCCACACAGACGGCTTGCCCGAAGGAAGCCCGGTGTACTGGGATGGAGGCGGGTTCATTCGCTGAAGGAGCGACTGCATCCGCTGAGAGTCTGGCTGGGCGGTGCTCATCGTTTTTCCGCGCCCGGTGACGGTAGTGAAGGATGGTGGCGGGAGAGGAGGGAAGTGGATGGCGGGAGCAACAAACTCAACCGTTTCCTCCACATGTTCGGACGCGTTGTCCGCAGTGTTGGCGCTTTTCTTCTGATTGCGCCAGCGTCCTTTTCTCTTCTTCTTTTCAGAAGCGGTACTATGGTCGGTCGAGTTAGGCTGCTCGTCAGCATCGTTCTGCGAGGTACTCGGCTTTTGCTGCTTTTCCCATTTGGGGTCCTGCCCCTTGCGTTTTGTCCCGGAAATTTTCCGGGCCTGCTCGTTGGACGCCCGAGTAGACCCAATCGCATACTTGCGCCTGTACTCCGATATGATGCTGTCGGCGACGGCCTTGTAGGTGAAATCGTCGGCGTCATAGACCTGGAAAAGGGCGGTGGAGAGTGACGACCAGGCGTCGGGAATTGCATTGGCCAGGATCATTGCTTGCATCAGATCAGGGACATCAAAGTTTGAATCGGCGAGCCGGGCGAAAAGAGACCCCAGGCGTTCAATTTCAGGCACGGGGTCGCGTCCAGAGAGCTTGTAGGTGGCGGCGGCCTTGAAGTCACCGAAGATGACAGCCGGGGATACCTTGGAGTAGTTATCTTTTAGCGCCTTCCACGCGTCAAGTGCCGAGGTGCTGTCCTTGATGTGGCGTCTGATCGCCTCAGAGACCTTCAGACGTATTGCCCCGAGAGCTACGTCGTCGTCCCTGACCCAGGCTTTTTCTTCCTTACGGAAGCCGGGCTGGTCGACCGTGGTAGTCAACACAGGGGGAGCAGCAGCAGTGGCCCCAGGGGTGGAGACCGTGGTGGTGAAGTCAGCGATCACAGGACGGGTGATGTCGCCAGAGACGATGCGCCAGACTCCTTGATGGAGGAGGTAAGACTTCATTTTTTCGGCCCAGCTCTGGTAGTCGATACCGTCGAAGGGGGTGATGATGTCGAGGGCAGAACGAGAGGTAGACATTGTAGATGAATCTAAAAAGGGTTCCCAATCAGTGATGTGTTATGAATATGATTCAAGAAAACAATTAAATGATTCCTTATGACATATTCCCTTTAGGAATAGCGGTCACGGGAAAACCCTTTATATGTCAGAAACGTATAAGGTGCGATCAACGTTTCCACATGGAGTGTACTAGGTCAATCCCCTTGGGGACGTCTCATGACAGGTACTTGTCGTAATGACGTTCCCAGGTTCATATGTGAAGAAGTAAGACTCAGAACCTAGATCTTTCGATCGGTTCTTTGCCAACCAGGGTAGAGTGGGCAGGTACTCGCTGTTGCCAGCGTTTCCCAAGTCCCTCTGCTATCCGGGGCCCATAACCTGTTGAAGTTCCACCTGGGCGCTAGCCGCAGGTGTACTGAGCAACACGGCTACAGTGGAAGTACTCTACGATACCGCTATAGTCACTTACATGGTTTGGAGGGGGGGTAAGGCTGGTAAGAGCGGTTGAGGCTGGTGAGAGCGATGGAGCTGGTTAAGAGTCAAGAGACAACTTGTTGATATTGACAGTTTCCTGGTCTTATATACCGTACTACTGTTTGTACCAACCAAACAAGTATGTAATGAAGATATGTAAAGGTCACGTGATGTAATCTAATCTAATCTAATCTACGTGATGGGAAAAGTTTCAACACTAAGATTGTGGTTTCATCATTCTCAGCATCTTCCTCGGACACCTTCCTAACCCTTCCGGAGTTCTTCTTTGGCTTGCGGCAGTTGCGCGCGATATGGCCTTCTTGGTCACAGTCGAAACACTTGCGACCATCTTTCTTCTTTGGAGCGCTACAGTCTTTAGCCAGATGACCGAAGCGCTGACAGTTGTAGCAATGGGCTACTCCTGCTTTGTCAATCTCCATGGCTTTGCCCTGACCACCATAAGTGGTACCCGATCCGGTGCGCATGTCGCCGCCACCTTGGATGACCAGTGCGTGTCCTTCCATCTGTCGTCCCTTGTTTCGGATCTCCTTTGCGTAATCGGTGTACGTCTTGCCATCGCTGGCCACTTGTTCAGAGATTCTGCGGTTGACGTTCTTCTCTAGGATGTATTTCCCAGTTTCTTCACCAAGGTTTGACAGTTTCAAGAGTTCTTCAAATTCATCCAAGAATTCATCAACAGTGCATTTCTCTTGTTTCAGGACTTCGAGTCTCGCTTTGGCAGCGACCGACTTGTTGGCGATGGAGAATCGTGTGGCGATATCATCGGAAAAACCTAGCCAGGTGATGTTCTCGTTGTCAACGGCAAGAGCGTCTAACTTGTTACTGGCCCAGTGTCTGCCGGACCCTTCCATCATGCGGGATAACACCGCAAGAATCTTCTGATCGTCTGTGAGGCTCTTTTGAAACCTGATGTATAGTTTGGTGGCTTTCCACCACTCGTCAAAGGTGTATCTGTCCTTGAACATCCCAGGATCCTTGATGATCTTGGATGTATCCATTGTTTGTACAGCCGGAGCTTCTGCCATGTTTAGAGTCTGCAGAGGAGAAGAGGAGTCGGGTTGTTGGGATGAAGATGGGGTTCGGGATACAGGTAAGGATTGAAAATGAGTCCCTGTTCTAGGCGTCTGTTCGATATCTGACTGCGCGGAGTCAAAAGTAAATTCGTCAGGGGACTCGTCGGCGGAATCGGTGGCAAAACGTTCAGAGTATTTCCTCTGTAAATCTCTAAGGAATCTCTGTTCCTGCGCGTCTGTTGGTCTTGAGAAGGGGTCAAGTCTCTCGTTTCGTGCCCAGCGGTTGTACTCAGTCTGTTGTTCTTCAGTGGTGAAGTGGGCGTAGATCTGCTGCTTCGAGTAAGACGTGATGATGTGGCTCTGGGACGTCTCGATGTGAGCGTCCTAATCAATCTTCTGATAACGGTTGTCTGGACACCGATAAACTCTCTGATCTCTGTGATCCGACCTGTCTGAGGTCCTTCTTGAACGCGAAAGCTTTCGAGTTTGTTCTGTCGGGCATTGTAACGCGCAATCTGGTGTTGCCAAGCAAGATGGATGCTCTCTGCTATCTCGCCGTGGGGGCGATGCTCGTCGTTGTCTAGTTCTTCGTCAAGCACCTGCTGTAGGATGTGATGGATCTCCGATTCGATGTACTGCTGGATGAGTGTAAAATCGATACTGTCTCGAGGACTTAGCTCCTCCTATCGGGCTTCTAGCATGCTAAATGGGTTACTAGTGAAGTCTTCAAAGAAGCGCGACGTCTTGACTCGTCTGGTAGTTGCTCTCTTCGCTCTGGGCGAACCTAACGAGATTTAGCAACTTGTTATGCTTAACAAACCGTTCCAAGGTTTGGGCAGAGTATGCAGGAAGTGGAAAGGCGAAGAGCAAAGTGATTGCTAAATCTAAGGAATGTAGCTATGGTACATGGGGTTTATATAGTACTGGCTACGAGCGGTAGCAAGTGAGTCAGTAGCTGCAGAAGGCAGTGCGGATGAGTCAGTAACTGCGGAAAGGCAGTGCGAAGTGAGTCAGACGACTGCGGACTGAGTAATCCCTACTGCGGAGTGCAAGTCAGCGCGGGAGCGAAGTATACTGGTAGAGTAAAGGTAAATGAATAAGCGGTCCGATGAGTCAAAGAAATAACGAAGGTACAATGCAAGGGAAAAGTGCGTAACATACAAACCGGTAAGTCCGTAACAGGTCCAGACAATTGCCCAAAAATTGCACTGACACACACCACACCACATGTCAGCGAGAAATCAGGCACAAAGCAGGAAACCCAGATTCATAGATGCAGTGAAGATATGCTGCTCGGGGCTCCTTTCTCAGTCGTCGAAGTTACCACATGGTTTTTAATCACAATGTCTTTAATATCTGCAGCTGATGCACAAAAAGCTGAGGATTACGGACTGTCCATTGTTGAAGAATCAACCTTGCGACCAACCTCTAGGTTTCACCGGTGATGGGAAAAAGGTCCGGGAGCCGAACAATTCCGAAATGGCTGCCCAGCCATCAAACGTCGCATTCCTCCCACATTTTTTTCAGTGGATTTTTATCCCCCGATCCACCAGATCCACGCCCACCTCCCCCAATCTGACTTACGGTGCATTATATGATCGGTATAAATCATAGCATATAACTCAACTTATTCTTAGGACTCGCAACTTCGGGCAACTTTTCAAATAGTTGTAATCGGAGATTAAATAAATTAAATAAAGCCCTGGACCATTTGCGTTTGAATCCCCCCTTTCCTGCATTATGACCCCCATCTCTTCATGTTTACAGGATTCCTCCCCCCCTCCTTCGCCGTCACTCATGCTAGAAGTGACCCTCCACAACCTGTGAAGCTTTGAAGGTCAGCCCTTTGAACTCTGTGGAGAAGAAGGGTCACAAACTTGAACGGCGAGTGTGTTGCCCCGATTTTTTGTTTGTTTGTTTGTTTGGCTAACACCTGACAGGTGGCTGCGACAGCTCAGCTGCTTAAGCTCATCACCAAAGGTCTATGTACTTACCAGAGGTCTCCGCATTCCATGCAGAGGTTCATCCTGTTTCGACACAAGTTTATTTACTAATTAATTACTTGCTCAGCTCGATGTCAACAGTGCCCATAGCAACGGCTTGAAATGCTTCATGAGTGTGTCGCTGAGTGGTTGCTCAGCAACTGAACATGATCTTACAGGGTGCCTTCATTGCCAGTTACCCAGCTCTGCTTCCTGCAAATCATTCACAAGTGTGCGGTGTTGAGGGAGCGGTGGGGTGGGGTGAGGTCGGGGCCGTTCTCAGAGCTTGGCTGGGCCTCGCGAGAAAGAGAGGAGTTGACAAGGACTTGGGATGGTGCTGTTTGGCGCGACCAACCCAGTGGAAGATATTGGTGAGGTGACACTGATAGGCTTCGGGTGAATACTGTAGCCTCCGCTCGTCGTATACAATCCATAGTGCTTATTCATTGACAATATACGTGATTTCATTGCTTCCCTACTATCATTGTTCAAGAGTCCTCTGGCCAAGTAATGATATAGTCAATTATAAACCTACTTAAGTCAGATATTGTGCAGACAATCAGGAGAAATATTGCAGCTGCTTGGTCGCCATGGAATGGCATGATATCAATTCATAGTATGTGGCATTATTTTGATGAACTCATGATACCACATCTGAAATACAAATCGGACCTGCTACTGTCTTGTTATAAATAGCATTGTGAGTTGATCTATAATATTATAACAGGTCCGCAAGGCCGACAACCATCTATAATGCCTTTCGGGAGCTCATATGGCTAGATAGGAATTTCCATAATTTGCTGATGCACTACCAGCCACGACACACTCTTGAGGAGTCTCCCATTTGTTTCTCCGCTGCTTGTTTAGTTAGTTGTTCTCTTGTACTTGTATCAGCGTATGCTATATGTAGTCGGCATTTTCACCTTATACAGTTGTTGACTTGTCATTCGCCGCAAGAAACGTTCCATAGTACTCCACCTTGAGATGGCCAGCCCTAAAACGCGATCACGTGGTGCCGTGTGCTTTATTTCAGCACCGCCCATACTACGTAGTCTGGCCATTGTCATCTGACTCAGAAGCTTGGTATAAAGAGGAAGGGTCGAGGTAAGGCCAAACACCATGCCTCTGCCACAGTCGACTAACAGCAACTTGACCAGCGCTCTCACCAGTTCCCCAGTGAAATCGCAGACAGTGCAATACCGGTCCAACATTCTTAAAGCTGAAGACGCACAATTAGAGATGGCGGAGGCCATGCGCGGCCTCTGGGTCGGATTCATGCCTGTCGAACAATTTCTGGAGGATTTCTTGCCCACTACACGTAAGCGGAAACCTCACGGGATTTCTAATCGACTTTTCGACGAGATGCCACAGAACGTCCCGGAGGAAGACATGTATGAACCCTTTGTAAGACTCTCTTTTTCGCCGAAGCCACTCACTCAATTCATCCATTCATAATCTAGATAAACCTCGTCCAAACAAAGTCGAAGCTCATTCCGAAATTCAAAATCGTCAATACCTCGAGGTCTTCCGACCACAACTCGGCCGACGGGAAGAGGATCAAACCTGACCCGACGATGTATCGTGACACCGTCGACATCTCGCAGGGTCCCACCCAATTCAGTGAAATCGAGTTGCCTTTTGAGTTCAAGAGAAACAACGACAAGGACCCTTTCGCCGATCCCAAGATTGATCTCTCTATCGAAAAACGACGAGACTTCGACATCGAGGCCTCCGCCAACGAGCGCATCCTATGCCGTGGTCAAATTTGTCGCTACGTTCAAGAGTGGATCGCTCGCCAACATCGCCTCTTCGCTTTCTCGATCTATATCGGTGACCCATGGGTCCGCTTCATCCGCTGGGACCGGGCGGGCGCCGTCGTCTCAGAGAAGTTCAACTACCGCGAAGACTCGGTTCCTCTAATCGACTTTCTCTGGCGTTTTGTCCACCTAAATGACGCCGACCGCGGCCTCGACCCCACCGTCCGCCCCGCAACTCTTGAAGAAACCAACCTCGCGGGGGAGTTCCTCTCCGAATGGAAGCCCGAACTCCCGCGCCCCGTCGTGGTGATGAACGTCCCCGGGGAGGATGGTAAAGTCCGCGAATTCATCGCATGGGGTTCCATGTCCGACTTCGACAACGAATCACTCACGGGCAGGTCGACGCGTGCTTATCCCGTATACGAAGCGGAGACCAAGAAGGTGTGTTTCTTGAAGGACACATGGCGTGCTTATAGCCTCGAACAAGAATCCAACATCCTCCGCGTATTGCAAAAAAGTCGGGTCTCGAACATACCCCCTTTCCTGTGCGGTGGTGATCTGCATGACCAAGCCACCGTCACCGACCTCTATGTTCCCCTTCCGGGGACCGCCTCTTCAGAAAGTGATCAGGCTCCTTCGCTGGCAGGCTCGAAACGCAAGAGTGATTGGAGATGTGGGAAGAGCTTCAGACGCATAGTCCAGCGGTATCACCACCGCTTTGTCGTCGATTTCGTTGGAAGACGCTTGACCAAGTTCTCATCATCGAAGCAATTGCTCCGTGTAGTTCTCGATGCGTTCATTGGTACGTACATTACGCTCGTGATTTGGTGGTATTTTTTCTTCTGATCCACCTTTCGATAGCCCACCAGGAAGCATATGAGAAATGTGAAGTCATTCACCGGGATATAAGCATCAACAACGTCTTAATGACTGCAGAGGGAAGGGGTGTCTTGATTGACTGGGATCTTGCGAAGTACGAGAAAGATATTCTGGCTACAGGACCCAGAGACCACGAGCGCACAGTTCGTCCTTTGATCCTCGGTCCTGTCCTTGTTACTGACCACGAGCGCAGGGGACCTGGCAGTTTATGTCCTTCTTACTCCTTTTAAACACCCATAAACTACATACTATTCAAGACGACATGGAGTCTTTCGTCTATGTCATCCTCTGGATCGGACTTCTTTACCTGAAACACAACAAAGAAGCTCGCTTGCAGACCATCATGAATAACGTCTTCGACTATACAGCTAGGGAAGCAGACGGTACACTTTTTGGAGGGGACGGCAAGCATGCGGTCCTTATGGCAAGGACACACATCGGCGCGGACTTTGCTTTCGACAACAATCGACCTTTAACGACCTGGCTCGATCTTGCATTGACGGGGGGCAAGGAATGGCTCGAACACTCCCAGACTGGCACTCAACACCTACTCGATGACCAGGACGACTTCACGATCGCCATGAAGAAGAAGTGGAGTCGAGCTCCGGAGCCTCAAGGAACCCCATTTCTCCTCTTCGGAACCCACGGGGCGTTCCGTGCTATGTGGACCGATATCTTGGAAAAGCCTCGTGATTCCGCCTGGCCGACGGACGAGCTGAAGAAGAACCCACTTCGCATGCCCAGCAACCCCCGCGGGCGCTCTACTGCATGGCCGCGATCGAAACAGACTTCTAAGCGGACCCGTGAGTTCGACGATGATGGTGCTGACGGAGAGTCGGAGCAGTTGACAAAGAAACAGAAGAGCTCCAGCGGTGGGACGCGGCGCTCGAGTCGACTGATGTCTAGAACCTGAGATCCGTACCATCCACGATAACGTTATAATGTATCTCCCAGTCCACCATGTCTGCAACCGAGATAGAATACTTGTACTAGATTGCGATGCCAGACGGGTCGCTTTAATGACATTGGAAGCTATGCTATCGTGAACATGTATACTTAAGGGCTATTTACCTGTGGGTCACTAAATCATTAATGATGTAACCGACATAGGCAGCCCAAAGGGCGCTCAAGATGTAACGGTACGAAGGCATGAAGGAAGCTCAACTAACCTGGTTAAGAGTAACTAAAGGAATTCTAGAAGCTGTACTAGCTTGTTAGTTAACTCAAAGAACTGGGGTGTTCAAGAAGTTGGGATTCATCGTACTAAATACATGGGTATTTATACTAATCCAATATGCGCACGGACCATTGTACAAACAATACATAAACAAGTCATGTGTCCGTGGTTATACCATAAACTCACATATATGGTAATAGTGACTTATAGTCACTTTCTGTGACAAGCACATAGTGCAACATATCTGGCGATATGTTCAACACTCCCCCTCACTTAGAATCCCTGGTAGGTTTCGTAAGTGGAGTATAAGGCTCTTTAAACTCCATTCGGAGTAGAGCACGGAATTTCTCAAATTCCTGGCGACCAAGTGGCTTGGTAAACATATCAGCCGGATTTTCTGTTCCCGGAACGAACCTTGGTTCGATCAATCCATCTTGAACTCTATCGCGTATAGCAAAGTGATGGATTGCTATATGTTTGGTTCTGCCTTCAGTAACTGGGTTTTGCGCATTGAAAATCGCGCCTTGGTTGTCTACATGGAACGGCATTTTGGTAATGTCCTGTAGTCCAAGTTCTCTGAAGAGATGAGTAACCCATTCGCATTCCCACGAACATTCACTGGCAGCAACCATTTCCGCCTCAGTGGACGAATGTGCCACTGTTTTTTGCTTGCGACTTTTCCAAAGAACAAGTCCTCCTGCAAGCTTAAGGAAATATCCCGATTGGGACTTTCTATCAGATGGGTCTGATGCCCAGTCTGAATCTATCCATGCTTCAAAGGAAGCTTTGGATCGACCATCATACACTATGGAATAGTCTTGAGTACCGACAAGATATCTGATAATCTGTAGAGCGTATTTCTCATGCTCTTCGGAAGGATTTGCAGACATTTGTGACATTTTTGCAACTGCAAAAGCAATGTCCGGTCTCGTTCCAATGGACAAGTACAACAACGATCCAATGATCATTTGGTATTTTGTTTTGAGTGTGGGATCCACCTCCCCCTCATTTGGTGCAGGGTAATAACCCTTTGGGAGTGGAGTGTCAGCAGCCTTTGCATTTTCTAAGCCAAAGCGCTTAATGATCTTCTTCAGGTATTCTGACTGATCGATTGTTACGATCTGCTTTTCCGAATCTTGTCGTATTCTCATACGCAAGAATTCTTTAGCAATACCAAGATCACGACTTTCCCATTTATTTTTAAAGTCAGATTTTATCTTGCGAACAAGATCTGGGTTTGATCCCATGAACAGGCCGTCATCAACATAGATCAAAGTGATTATTAAATCACCTGATTGTTTGTTGTGGTAAACAAAGACGCCTGAGTCAGTTCTACAGCGAGTAAAACCTAGCTTCTCCATTGATGCATTGAGCGCGATCCACCACGCTCTTGCCGCCTGTTTAAGGCCATAGAGTGCTTTTAATAAATGGATGACCTTCCGTTCTTGGCCTTTGACAACAAAGCCTTCGGGTTGATTCATATAGATTTCTTCATCGAGCTCTCCATAGAGAAAAGCTGATTTGACATCTACTCCTTCAATCACCCATCCTTCAAGCGCAGCTACGGAGAAGAGGATCCGGATAGTCTCGAAATGTATCACAGGTGAGAAGATCTCATCAAAATTGATACCCTCGATCTGTGAGAAACCCTTGGCAACGAGTCGTGCCTTCTTTCGTCCGTCAGTTTTAACATCGAATACCCATCGATTTCTGATGGTTTTACGACCTTTAGGTAGGTCAACCAACTTAAAGACATTGCGCTTCCGGAGGGCTTCTAGTTCCTCACGGCATGCTGCTTTCCATTCAAGCTTTTCCTTTTCAGGTAGCTTATTTATGTCCTTCATTTGCCAAGACTTTGGGTCTTGTGGAATTTCGTCATATGCAGGGATTGCTTTAGATAGCAAGTGCGCAAGCATTTGTGACTGTCCTCCCCCTTCCCTAATATAGAGTGATTCCTCCATATCTATATCCGAATTCGGATTGGAATTGTTCTGATACATCTGAGGATCAGCGGAGCTAGTTGATGGAACAGCGCCAGATTGCTGGGGTCTGGTCTCCGATCGGGGATTATAGGCGTATCGCCGTGAATCCTCCTGAACGGTTCTGCTCCAATCACGCTGATTTTGACGCAAGGCCTCAGCCGGGTCATTCCTGTAAACATTTCCAGGACGCTGGGGTATAACCCAAGTACGACGAGGACGATCAGTTTGTGGACGATAATCGCCTGGTAAGGTACGATCATCGTTTGGTGCATCTATGTGCACACGTTTCCCTGGATTGCGAGTCCGGGGAACCCACTGCTGATTCTCAGCGGTGTCCTGTCTGTTTGTTCCATCAGAAGTCTGATTGGAACCTTCGGGAAGCTGACCAGTTTGGTCGCTATTTGTATCAGGGAGGTTATGATTGTCATCATGGGTTCCTGGATTAGACGGGTAATGTGAACCGCCAGGACCATGTGTATCATTGTCTTCCGAATGGAAATCGTCGGTTGGTAAATCAGATGGGCCATCATGTCCATTTGCATCATCGTTTCCCATATCGTCTGATGTTGGATCATGGTATTGTGTTATTGAAGGTATTTTGTTCAATGTAGAACATTTTGGGAACAGCTGTTCATCAAACATTGCTGTGACACCTATGAAGACTACGTTGTTTGGGATTCGCATAAACCGGTAACCTTTAGTTCCAGTTTTAAATCCGATGAAGATCATCAGTTCGGATTTAGCGGTGGTAGTACGAACTTCTTTCGGAAGAAAGACATAAGCACCACATCCAAAAACGTGTAGGTTCGACACATCAGGCTTTTCCTTTTTAAGGGACTCATACGGAGTAAGCCATCCATGTCTTTTCAATGGAGTTCGGTTATACAAGTGAAGTGCATGTTCTACCGCAAATTGAATCCATATTTCGGGTAGGCAAGCATCATGCAACATAGCAAGTGCTTTATCCATTGAAGTTCTGTTGAAACGTTCTGCACGACCGTTTTGTTGTGGCTGGTGTGGCACAGTAACTTCACCCTGGATTCCCATCTCACGCATATCTGCTTGGAAAGGGACAAACTCACCGCTGCCATCAAAACGTCAAGTTTTAATTGTCGTATTGAATTGGTTTTTAACCATGGCATTAAAATCACGAAGTGCAGAGTGTGCATCGGATTTTAGTCTCAATAAAGAGATCCAGGCGTGTGATGTGTAGTCATCAACAAAGCTGATATAATAATTATATTTGCTATAAGTCGCCTTCTTGAATTGCTTTAAATCCGAATGGATTAGCTCAAGAGGCGCTTTAGCGCGTGTCTGAGATGGTGGGAAAGATTTTGAAGGCATCTTTCCAAGAGCGCATCCTTTGCAGGGTCGCTCAGTGGACGGTTTGTCCACTCCATTGAAACCTTTGACATGTTTAGAAGCATGTCGCAGTACTTCATGTGAAGGGTGTCCGAATCGCTTGTGCCAAGTGTCGTAATCAACAGACTGTGAGACACTAAGACTAACCAAGTGTATTTGTTCCTCTTTAATGATCGTGGCGTTTAGCCAATAAATCGATTCATTTGCCTTATGAGGATAACACATAAACAAAGGAAGACCTGAATTGGTCTTTAGCGTGATCGAACCAAATCGTCCGCTAATTTCATTTCCTTGTTTAAGGATCTCGCCTACAGATAAAAGACGAACGTCTAAATCTGGTATATAATAAACGGGTGATAGACGAGTTATTTTGTTTTGTTTTCTCCCATTTTTCTTGATGGTGTGATTAATCAACACCGTTCCTTGTCCAAGGATCTGAATAGTGTGACCTTTCTGTGCAATTTGCACAGATTGACGATCTTTTAGTGGGGTATACTCAATGAAATCATTGATATCATAAGTGAAGTGCAATGATGCACCTGAATCAAGAATCCAATTGGATTGATTCTGTTTCTTACATTCAGCACAATCCACATAATGAGAATTTATTTGCGCTATAATAGCGCGTGTACAGCAGGTGATAAAAATACATTGGACCGCCGTCCATTCACTCGTCTCCAAAGAGGCTTCTGTGAAGTATTTGTTAACTGCATTGTACGTGCTGTTGAATGTGAAACATACCCCATGTCGTCGTTGTTTCCATCACCACGGGAAACTTCATACTCCATATAGTCATTGACGTATCCTTCATCGTAATAGCCCCTTATGGTGGGGGCTATGTCTTCTGTCTCCATCTCATTGGCCCAGCTGATTCTACTCGGCGTTTCTTCGAAAACCGGAATGCGGTGATTCCGGGGGTCCATTGTCGGAGGCGCTGAGAGCGGCCTTGACGTTGCAGCTTCATTACGTTGAAGCGCAGGAACCTCGACGAGGCGAGTTAGATTCTGAGCTGTTGGAGGGACACCAATGCTGTTAGCCAGTGTGCGCGCTCCATCCAGGTCCGTGAAAGGGCCTGGGCCAGGAATATTACCGATCGCAAGCGATTGGTTGTTCCTAATCCTCCAATCGGTGGATGATGAGGGGTGCGGAGTGAAGATAGACCCATTTTCGTAAATGACCGTGTTGGGCAAGGTCTGGATTGGGAGCTGCCCATCAGGGGCGCTATCCATGGCAGAGGAGGCAAAATGTGCCTTCTCTTTACCTTTCCAGGGTCCTTTGCCCTTGGTTTTCCCGGCAGAAGTTCCACGTCCCTTGCCTTTCCAGGGCTTGGAGTGCTGATGTGAATGCTGCTGGTTAGCAGCCGGTCCTTCCGAAGATCCCTGAGAGGGTCCAGTGCGAGGCTGGTACTTCGGAGGGTTAGGACGAGCGCGTTTTACCGCAGAGATTTTGTTCACGTGAGCGCTTCCTTGGGACTGTGGAGCGTGCGGGTTTTTACGGAAGTATTCCGAGCATACTTGCTCGATTACCTTCTCGATCTTGAGTACAGCGGATTGATCTCCGCTAGGTGCCACATAGTGTACCGCATCAAAAAGGATGCTGTGTACTAGACCATCATAGCCTTGAGGCAGTCCATTCAGGATCATCATGATCCGGACGAACTTGGGGATGTCTATGTGGTTGTGCTCGAGTCGTTGAAAAAGGGTCTGCATCTTATCGATGCCAGATAAAGGATCGGCGGGAGAAAGAGAGGTGCGGAGGAGTTGCTGAAAATCAGCAAAGACGGTGGACGGGCCGACCGTGGACAGTTTGACAGCGATCAGGTCCCACATCTCCTTGGAGGTTTTAGCTCCCTTGATGTGATGGACGAGAGAGTCCGAAATGGACATCTGAATTAGGCCTTGGGCCTGATCGTCCTGCTCATGCCAAGTGTTTAACTTATCTTGGAAATCTGTCTCTTTAGGGTCAACCGGAATCTTTTTGTCGCCGGTGACGATCCTCCACACTTTAGCAGCCTTGAGGTAGGCGCTCATTTTCTCCTGATAGATGGAGAAGTTTGTGGTGGTGAGTTTGGGAATGGAGGAAGCGAGGTCAAGTTTCGAGTTTGAAGACATGATGATGCTGGGAAACATAAAATAGAATCAGCATATGAAATATCGAAAAAGCGCATCAGAAAATAAATAGACGAGCTGCCTTGTCGATCATCATTCTTCGTTCCCTGTTTGGTCTAGTGGTAGCATATGAAATGCCATCACTAATTCTTCTACCCAATCGTCATGTGCGCCCTGAGTGCTGTGTTGCCCACAGGTGCAAGATCCTCCCTGAACAGGGAGCATGACTTCATTCGCTCTGTTCGCGGCTTCAATTAAGGAGTCATTATCCGGCAACCGAACTTGTCGGGTCGGAGGCGAAAGAGGAGGTGCCCCGTGTGCTTCAGGGATGGTCCCATCATCAACATACACGGGCGGAGGATCCGTGGGATCTCCATCTTGGGTAGGTACCGCAACAGGTACCTCAGTACGGCGATTACGCCGTCTGCGGTTTAGAACTCGAGTTCTGGCTGTTCCTACATCACACGTAGCACACGAGTAGTCAAAGGTGGTGTTGTCTATGCAATGCCTTGGGCAATGCTGACTGTCAACAACAAGTTGTCGACACACCCCGCAACGTGCAACGATGCGTCCATTGTCATCATGACCTGCAGGGACTGAACCCTGTGCCGTTGGCACCATATGGACTTGCTCTCATGATGCGATCAATGTAACAGGGATTCTCTCAAGTAATCGATCAAGAATGACCCACTGAAAGGTGCATTCAATACCTCGAACACTTCGAGGTTCACCGTTAAGGGAACCATCGAGCTCGATGTATTCGATACTGAGGAAACCAGTCTCCAGGCTAGCATACAAAGCGGATGCTGCCAATAATAGCGCAAAAGCTAAGATACTCAGAGCATACGGCGCTAGGGCCGGGGCCCATAACCTAATGATGTAACCGACATAGGCAGCCCAAAGGGCGCTCAAGATGTAACGGTACGAAGGCATGAAGGAAGCTCCACTAACCTGGTAAAGAGTAACTAAAGATATTCTAGAAGCTGGACTAGCTTGTTAGTTAACTCAAAGAACTGGGGTGTTCAAGAAGTTAGGATTCATCGTACTAAATACATGGGTATTTATACTAATCCAATATGCGCACGGACCATTGTACAAACAATACATAAACAAGTCATGTGTCCGTGGTTATACCATAAACTCACATATATGGTAATAGTGACTTATAGTCACTTTCTGTGACAAGCACATAGTGCGACATATCTGGCGATATGTTCAACAATCATTTGTTTCAATTGATGACATGATGTGTTCGACTCGAGATCGGCAAAACAAAAGAGAAGGTGGTCGGCGGGACACCAAAGAATAATATCGGCCACGAGTCCACAGAGGAATATTGAATGAAGCAGCAGGCCATTCAATATGTGTTGAGTAAGCCAGTTAACAACCTCCATTCAGCCAGGCATGAGCTGTACTTATTATCAAAAGGCCAAACAGGGTGCTCCGGTCATTGGGGATCATCCATTCATTCACTGCATAGTGTTGGGACAAAAAGGCAGTATTGACACTCGCCTACCTCATCAAGTAATTTCTTCAGTCAATTCAATTTCGAAGAACTGACCTGCTATTGGAAGGGTTCAGCTGTTCGCTGATTAAAAGGGTACATGAGTTGGGTTTAATATGATGTGAGTCAGTATGGTCCCTATCTTCTGGAGGGAAAATTAGTAAAAAGGGGCAGACCTTCTAGTACAAAAGGCAAATGTATATAATATCATGGTTATTATTATTTATAAATAAAATACCTATTATTAATTGGTTAATTGTTAAACCTGTTAATGAATAAATTACTCCACAACCTAATAAAATTAAACAAGAAACTATGAATAAATAGTAGTTCTTGTTGTAGAAGTATTTCAAATAAATCATTAAGGATACATAAAAATAGCTAAAAAAGATCCAGTTAAACTTAAAATAGCTGGGAGGCAATGTGCATCTGCACGCATAATTCAATTTTACTGAGCAAGTTGTAGAGACAGTGAGGCCATCGCAAATTCATTTTATGGTTGTAGCTTTATTATTCTTAATTTTTGATCTTGAAATGGTCGTACAGCTCCCCTTCAAGAAGCTAGGATCAGT
Source organism: Entoloma clypeatum (assembly GCA_963565915.1). Lineage (NCBI taxonomy): Eukaryota > Fungi > Basidiomycota > Agaricomycetes > Agaricales > Entolomataceae > Entoloma > Entoloma clypeatum. The sequence continues at coordinate 4,225,009 of OY751490.1, read as the reverse complement.
TCAAATCTGATAAAGATCATAAATAAAATAAAAATTAGAATCAAAGGAAATAAAAAAGTATAAGTAAAACATTTTATTAGGGAAAGGAAAGGAAATCAACTGAGACTCTGAAAGTGATCCAATTGACTGAATATAAAAAGTATTAAATGATAATACTCCGTTATTACTACTATTCCAAAGTGAAGCTAAATTATCAAAACCAAAGTTTCTTTTTAATGCTTACTATCGTTTAAGAGGTACAATTTCATTAAGAACATAATGTATCTATCAATTATTATTTTACCTTTATTAGGGACTCCTTTAGCTTTAGTTCCATTATTAGTATGAATTGAATTAGTTTCATACTTAGCATGATTCCGAGAGGTATCACCGAGTCAATTCTAGTTGAGCCAAGAGGGACATCGACTTCATATATGTCGGGTTTTCGTCACCGAACCCATTTGTTCCCGTCGAAGTGGAGATCGAGTGGAAAAACAAATCAAACGATTGACTTTCCAGTTCTCTCCCGGCCTCTGAAGGAAAAACAATGAGGCTGCAGGTCAGATAAGCAGAAACCGTCACGAGAAAACTTTCTTTCCCCGCGTCTCAGTTTCAGTCACCCGGAATCGCGGTGTTTCCCAGGCGGATCCGAACCACTGGCTTCCCGAGTTTGTATCCTGGACCCATGCATGCGACAGAGAGGAAACTGAGGGCTGTGTTCAGGTTATTACATAGTGTTGTGTTTGAGCATCGAGATGCAATTGACCAGCAGATGCCGACGCTTCCCTCATCGCCCAGACGACTGACCTGTTTGACGCAAACAGAGCCGCTTGTGGGCCAAGAGGGAGGTGTGGGAGTACTTACAGCGCCATCGCGGGACTTTGGAAGAAGGGTTCGCATTAGTTGGCGAGTGTCATAAACTTGAAGACTTACCCGTCTATAACCTGTTTATACCCTCCCTCTTCCCCGGCGACTTGGATGTTTGAAGAACAACTGACCTCGTCACCGGCTTTGACGACTGAGATGGCACCTGTCCGTCAAAAGAGTGATATATGAACAGACATGGTCTCCTCCAGACTCATTTGTAGCTCCCGGTAGTCGATCCTGGGCTTTCACGTCGTGTGCATGGTTTATTGGGGAGTTCTCAGTTTTAGACATAGGCCTGACTCGGAGGAAGCCTTGCGAACCACGTGTGCTTTTTCCTTGAAGCGCTCATCATCTTCCCGTCAGCCCGACCGTTTTGCCATGGAATTGTCAAAGTGGAGAAAGAGAATCATGGATGTCCAGGACGCCATCGGTGCGTAACCTAATGGTGAGTTTCCAGAAACGACAAAAGGGATTACATCTGATATGCGCTGGTACTTGCAGAATAGGAGTCTTCATTGGCCGACACATGTCGCTGGACTCAAGGTCTCGCAGAGATGGGCATCGAGATGGGGGCGCGGTGTAATATGGCAATATGCACCAGGTTGTGCAGGCTGGGGGTACACAATTCCAGGTACTATATTTTCTGACTCCATGGTCCAGTTCAACGCTCAGTGTCCTTTGTATAGCGAAACTTGAGCAACATCGAAGCGCAACTACCCTAAATCGACCTCATCTCCGCTAATTAAGCCCCAAATATCAGGTCTGTCTCCGTCCACATTCCCTCCATCTATCGAAGTATATACCAACCAATCCCACCCCCCTCAGACCTGCTACGCCGCATCAATGTCCCGAAGCCAACAATCTGTCCGGCATTCGTGACGACAGCCGCTGTGACCTTCACGAGCGCTCGACGCCTTCCCCACCCCCCTCACGTCAGCGCTTGGGCCTCAGCACGGAGACCATTTCATGGGACATCTGTGATTTGTCTTGCGAGTTCAGTGTTCATCGCTCCACCTGTCTCCCCGTTCCTTCTGCCTGCCGCTCCGCTTCTCGTCTTTTTCTCTTCTCCGAACCCCCCACCATCATCAATGATCATCCCGCTCCCTCCAATCCTGCCGTCCTCGTCCCTACCTACATCCCTTCTACTTTATTTTCTTCGTGCGTATCTTTGGCTCTCCCTCACTTCCACATTCTCAGTTCCTCCTATCCCATTCCTCCATCGTGCCCTTCTTGTTGCCGAAAAACACTCAGCTAACTTATCTTTACAATTAGACACTCATGCACTCCTTGGCGGCTCACAAGGGAAGTAGACTGGGCAGCCCGGGTTTTTATAGCAAGCTCATGACAATTCTATGGTTATATAGTTGTTATATATAACGTTCTTTCGATACTGAAGCTGAAGGTATCTCTGCATTTTCAGGTGAGTCTAGCTGAGTCATGGGCAGGCAACTGGGACGGTGGCTCACCTTCAAAGCTTCATTTATTACAACACCTTACTGGGGGGGGGCATGGGACAGAAGGTTTAGGGCAGGGTCCTGGCGATGCAAAGGCGGTGGCAATGCATAGAGAAACGGAAACGATCAGAGCACAGGAGAAGCGCATAGTGAGAGTGCTTGTTGTTTGGAGGCGATGTGCAGAAACTTGAAGGCTTGTTTCTGGAGATGATGGAGGCCCTCAAGCATCCTTTTTATACCCCAATGACAAAACCGGGGTCGATGGATGGCGGCGATCAATGGGTACGAGACAAGTCCGATTCGGAATGCATCGCTGACTGTCGCGAGAGTGTGTTACTTACATCTTACGAGAAAATCGTTCAATGTGGCCACTTCCTTGATTCTCAGCATGCCGCGTGAGTCCATACTCTTATGAGAGTCGTTTAATAAGTTTCAGAGGCCACTTACTTCGATTCTCGACATGCCGTGTGAGTCCATTATTCGTGGGGCCCGAAGAGTCAGTACATGCTTGTAATCCAGGTTTTATTTTCGACGAGCGGTACGAGAGGATGGTAGCCCAATTGTGAGTATGTCGTCTTCTCTCATTCCCCCTCTTTGGTGCTTTCTCTCTTGGGTCCCAGCTTATGCATTACTACTACGCAGATCTTCCTCGCTCTAGATTACGACCTGACATCTGCGAGTCCTCCAACGTTTCGAAAGATCATCTCTCAGCCCTGTAGAGACAAAGCCTGGGGCAGCCGCGGCCAGCGAAAATAGAAATCGGGACCATTGCCATTTCAGACAGGTATCCCATTCTCCTCGTTACGGTGCTCACTTCCATGGTATCGTCGAGACGCGACGGTTATTCTGGTGACAGCAAATTTCAGGCTGCCGGTGCCCTCAGCTGGAGCAGTTCAAGCGCAGGTGCGCCATTCTTGTCGTTTGACGCACACGGTTCCGATCCCTTTTCAGGAATGCCCTTCTGCAAGGTTCTCCCCTCCTGTATCCGGAGGGGTTGTATGTATGGGCATTTGCTACGGGTTGAGGGAAGAACCCGCCAAAACATGTCCTTTGTCACTCGGTTATATTCCTCTAGTCGGATGGAACGACTGAGCTCCGAGTCGTATGATTGTGAAGGTGTTGAATCATGGTCACCAACCGTTGCTCCGTTGTGCTAAGAGAAATATGGGACACAGCTCTGAATCTTCATCATCAAACGTCACGTTTCCCTCGGCCCGCCGCATCTCACCGCCGACTTTAAGTGTAGACTTAGGGAGACGAGTAAGCGCCTGCTGCCTTCTTCGTCAGTGAGTTTGTTACGGAAAAATGAACTCCTTGCGCTCCCATGCTTCATTTCCCCCCAGTCGATTCGAACGCCTGGCCCCGTGCCTCCGTATATTCGGACGGGTCTACCGATTTGGCTCCCGTTGAGCTAAGGGGGACCTGAATGCTATGAATGGCCTGAGTGTATAAGTATCACTTATGCAGTGTATATCATACTTCAAGCGTAAAATTCACCAGTATTTCACCTGTATTCAAGTTCGTGGAAGAAAGGGAAGGGAAGCATCCGGTTCGACGTGCGATTTCCACGCGTCGTCCAACAAGGAGAGGCGAGAAACGGCGGGTATTTCAGCGTCACGATCTGTGACGATCTCTACAGTGTCGCCACTGTCTGCCTCGACGTGCGCGTCGGAGAGCAGGGAGAGGCAAGGAAGGCGTCGGATGACTATTCAAACTGTTCAAATAGCAGTCACAACGTGTATTGAGAAAATCGTCGAACAGGATTTACCAGACACATATTTGGATCCATGAAACCGCGCTCGAAGACGGCAGAGAAGATGAAAGGAATCTGATTTTATGTAAAGATCGGACGATAACTTCGCCGAATGCCTAGATGTGTGTGCAGTTTTCAGCCAACAATAAGCTCAAATTCAAGATGTAGCTTCTGTACCTTGAAGAATCCCAGCACAGCGCTGACGGAAATGATGGCAACTTGAACAAGTCTTCAAGAGCTTTAACAACCTTGGCGTGATATTGCCCTTAAATCTAGAATCCACGCAGTCAATGTGGACTCCCAAATACAGGCATAATGATAACACAACCTGTCGATAACCCTGCTGGGGAGTCCCCACGTTGCTCGTGGCAACAAACATCCTGTATCGAGGTTTGCGCGCCATCGTATCAGCGCTTCACGTTAACGCGATTGTGGTGCTGAGCGAAAGCATAAACGGCGGACATCCCTGTTGCCCCGTAGATGGACATGGTGGTCTGTACAGAGTTTGGACGTATCGTGATGATCGTTTTCCTTCCCAGGCTCCTCCCTCAACCACCCCGGCCGACGGCGAACACCTGTTCATCATGGTGTACGACGTGTACGAGGCGCTCAAGGACCCGCCTCCTCCATTACTCTGGGTACCATCTCGTCGTCTGGAGGCATATCCTCCACTCCGTCTTTGTCGACGACCTCAGCATCATCCTCTCGCCATCCCCTCTTCTCAGGCCGCCGTCGCACCCCTCCCTCTAGGCTTAGCAACGACATACGCGACCCACACCCTGTTGCACACTCTTCCCCCGCCGCACCATTCACCAGCACATTCTCTCCCTCCAGCAGTTCTTTATCTTCCTCTCCGTCCGAATCAGACAAGCCCGCTCCGTCGCACTCTCCCGTGTCGTGCCGGCCCTCATTGTCCCGTCCATCCCTCCACCACCTTCAGAAGCTTACAACCAGGAGCTTCTGAGGAACATCGCAAACCTCACCGCATAGTCGACATAGAGACCTCCATCGTGGTGCATACGCTCATATAGCATCGCTTTCCCGCCTGCTTCCTCTTCTTTCGTCCTTTCCAATGGCACATCCACTGCCTCACGAAGGCATATCAAGTCTCGCCGGCCCACGCGGCCTTTCCGACTCCCCCAGACCTCGCCAATATCCTTTCTTCCACTGGTCATCATCACCCCAAAATTCCCAAGACCCCTTCCCAACGACATGGAATCCCACATCATCGAAACAAACATCGAAAAAGAGGGCGGGCTTCTCCGCTCCGCGTGGAAGGCTGCATCGCGCAAAGGCTCTGTGGTCGTCGTCGACTCGTCTTCATTGCAAAATGGAAGGCCAGAAATTGGGAGGTCGTCGGCGAGGATGGTTCCTATACGAGTGTGAATCTTTAAAGTGGGATGTGAGCTTTGTATGGCTGCTTTCTGTCTAGATGGTGAGTGTGATGGTGGTCAGCCCGATCCATGAACATACTCTGAAATTATGTGTATAAACGGGAAATACGTTTGTTTGGGTTCAACAACCGATTCTTTCTTCAGGAGGGATACACTTTCTCTCAGAACAGTCTTCCCGAACTTGACATGGCTGCGACTACATGGCTGCGACTCTCTCAAATCAATGGACTCAGAGTTCAAGGGACGTGGACGCGTTCCCATCCTGTCTGCTGTCTCCTTCAAGTTCATTCTTCGATCTCTGGCTATTTCGTGGGTTAGCTTCAGCATCGCTACTATACAGGGGCAAGCCAGCACATTCATCGCCTCGCTGGGCGATCTAGAGCCTGGCGCCAGCTGTATCAGAGTTCAAATTTAAATAAATCAATAAAATGACACGGTGTTGACTGCTGGATTTGGTGGTACCTTAGTATAACACTGCCCCCTCTTTTTTCGTATACCTTTCTTATTGTTCCTGTAGTTTTCGGAAGCTTTAATTCTATGTAGAAGTACCTACGTGAATGTAAAATTACCCTCGTGCAATTGCGAGGGTCAACTGCTACATACCCAACTACGTGACGTGGACACCCATATTTTAACATTACTAACTGGCACTTCTTCTCCTATTCTTATCTAGTGCCATGCCTGCCTGATTGCCATTGTGCCAATCATTGAAATTACTTGGATAGATCTACTAATATGTTGCTTTCTCAAAGTTTCCTGGTTTTCGCAGGTTTTCGAGGAGAAAGGAGACACGTGCATTCCACGTTATCTTCACGTGATCACTCAGTCACGGCCTCGCGGTGTAGTGCCGGAGCAGACTGCGACACTCCTCCGCCGTCAATGCCATCCAGCTACCGTTCCACCCGTTCCACTCGTTCCATAAACCCATCAAGCTGGAGGACAACACCAAAGAAGAATTCAGCACCGACCAGTCTGTCATACGTGTTTGCTGAGCCTGAACAAGGCTTACCGTTGGCTTCAGCCATCTCGAAGTTACCGTCTCAGGAATCATTAAGGAGGTCGGCGACTCAATCATCGATGGTTTCATGTCCCGATGGTTTTGCTGAGACGGAGGACAAAGCAGGGCCAAGCACCAACGGCATCGCTCCGGAAGTTCAAGGTGTGTTCTTAGCATATCACTGACAACCCGTAGTTTCGATATACTTGTTTTGCAGAATCGGGATCGTTGAGTCAGGTACAGGAGTCAAACACGAGCGCGCTATCAGGTCATACTAGAGCCATGTCAGCTCGTGAAGACGCCAGTGTCGTTGATGCCACGAAGGCTGCGCCGATCAGTCCCAACGGTACTCCCTTAAGCCCCTCTCCCGCTTTCACTCCTATAATAGAAAACCGTACATCGCCCAAACGCACGGAAGCTCGATCTTCCTGGTTTGGATCGCTTTCAAGAGCAAAAGGGAAAGCCACAGCCGTAGATTTGGTGGAGAACATCACCTCTTCTGCAGGGCATCTTACGTTAGACTCCAAGCCACTTATCACCCCGGTGGTCGTGGTAGAGCCTCCCCCAATATCTGTGCCACCCTCTCAACCCTGCCCCTCTACAGAAGCATCAGCAATACCTCAGTCTCCCAAAGTAATCAAGCTGGGGGATCTTTCCGCGTCAAATTCCCAGGCGGAATCACCCTCGTCGTCCGATCCTCCGCAGGATGTTTCGCCATCCAAGTCCCAGCCACCAGCCAGGCGCTCCTGGTTTTCGTCCACGCCGACATCGCCGTCCAGCCGATGTTCAATTATCGACACGTCTCAAGTGCCCGGTACAGCTCCTGCCCCACCCAACTCAAAGGACGAGGCTCGTTCTGACCCTCAACCTCCACCAACTCATGCGCCCGCAGCATCTGGGAGCGACAGCGGCGCCGGCCGTCAGCGATTATCCTCTCTCAACCCTTCTTCTAGCCGGTTCTCCCTGAGCGTCCCGCTTCTAGGGCGCCCCAAACCTTCCCTGGAGCAGGCGTTACTCGCCGCTCAATCAGATCCCTTGAACTCTCGTATGTACCTCAACCCTGATATCTCAACTGTTTGCTGATATCGAGCGAAGCGAAAAAAGATGAGAAATCCCCGATGAAAGTCCTTTCGTCCCCCAGTGACGACATCCCTGGTATTCCGGCAACAGATTCGGTAACTACTGCTCCTGTCATCGATGCCGATCCCCCGGCCCCAGAACATCCTTCTATCCCCAACAAGCAGGAGCTTGGGAATGTTTCGGAAGATTCGCCATCGAACCTGGGTCAAGCACCTACCCTCTCTGATGTCTCCTCATCGTCCCAGCAACCTCTCCCAGCATCCACGTCCTGGTGGAACTACCTCGCTTTGGGAAAATCCTCGGCGGAAGTCAATCACGTGAAATCGAAGGATGTTGATGTTTCGATAACGGTGGAGGACTCTCAACGTGGAGCTGTGCTTCTGCCTTCCACGCCTACCACAACTTCGTCGGGCCCTGCTCCAATTACCTTTGGGCCTGAAATTTCACCCCACTCGCTTAGCAACCCTTCTGCCTCCGACATGCCTATCCTTGCGGAAGCAAATAGTACACCGGCCAAAAATGGGGATAACGACACCACCACGGCGCCAGGTGGCGACACCACCACTCTCAACACTGGAGAAACAGCGGATGCAAAAGCCTCGTCCATTCTGATCACATCCTCACCAGCCCCTGACGCACATGCTGAGGAGACGACACCGGCGCCGGCCGAGTCCACCGCTGCCTCGCAACCTTGGTACAGCCCCTGGGCATGGTATGCAACCTCGCCGTCCACGAGCACGAGTCAGAATGCTCTCCGTGCAGGGAAGGGTGCCAACGTGTCCACCTCGGCTGTCAATGGCCCTTCCGAGTCGGAGACGGGGACAGCGGCAGAAGGGGAAGGCAGCGGGAATCTAGACGTTGCCGTGAGCGGGGATCTTCAGGTGTTTGGTGGCCGAGGGGTAGAGGGAGGTGGTGATAGGGATAGCGTGGGGCCGCGGCCACGTGCGGAATCTGAAGGGACAGGGGGCGGTGGGAGAGATCCTGGAACGGGAAAGCGTGAGGTGGGTGAGGCTGATAGGGGTGTTGGTGCTGGTGGGGGGGAGGAGCGAGAGAGCGAGGGGGTGGTGAATCCGGTGGAAGCGTCGATCGTGACGCATCGGACGGGGTGGGCGTCGTTCTTCACGAGCAGATCGCTGATTGTGAAGACGATCACGGCGGGGGGTGAGGTGAAGCGGGACGAGAATGGGATGGAGGTGATGGACCTTGATGATGAGGAGGGCGAGAAGGACGCCCCGGCTGTGGATGATGTGAATTGGGGGAGGAACGACACGGTTGCCAAGGTCGGTCCGCGGAGTGTCCCGTCTAGGAACAAGGATCTACGCTCTTCACCGACGCCTTCTGTCGCGTCTTCGCCCGCAAAACCAGCACCGATCAAGGCTGCCAATGGGACAGCGTTGAAGCCTGTAGCACCATTGCCGGACGCGGTCAAGAAAGAGGCGAGCAGCGGAGACAAGCCAACACCGAACCAGAAGCCGTCTCAAATGGTCAAATCCGCGTCGCCCGCGCCGTCTACCAAGAATGGGACAAAGTTACCTCACCCGCGCACACCTCCGCCGCCGAACCTTGTTTTGCCGACGTGGACAGACATCTTCTACACTGCGCCCAGGAGCGTCGTGCCCCCGCCACCGGTGTCAAAAGTCACAAAGGCCATGCAGTTCGTGAGTGGCGTGTTGTTTGCGCAGGATCCTGAGAGTGGGACAGGTGGGACGACGGGTGCAAAGGGGAAGTGGAAGGGCAAGGGCAAGGAGAGCGATCATTTGGACTTTGGGAAGAAGCTTCCAAAGGCATGGGACGTGACGCGGGACAAGCTGGACCCCGATATGTTGAGGGGATGTAGGCGTGTTGTGGTCATGGGGATCCATGGATGGTTTCCTGGTGAGCTTGTTCATGCGCGGTGCTTCGATGCCAATGGCTTAAAGTCGTTGAAACAGGTGCGATAATGAGGACCGTCTTAGGAGAGGTGCGCGATCACTGTTGTAATTTTTACTTTCGTGATTAATGCTTTCGTCCCCCCCTAGCCGACAGGAACGAGTAGCAAGTTTGTCAACATGATGGTCCAAGCAATCGAAGAGTTTCAGCTTGAATACGACGTCAAGCTAGACAAGATTACCAAAGTTTCTCTCGAGGGTGAAGGGACCATCAGCGGGCGAGTAGAAAAGTAAACTTTCTTCCATGTCCAATATGCGCGGCGATGTTCATCCCCTACGTTTCAACCAGGCTGTACGCAAACCTCCAAGCAAATCAAGAATGGATGGACGATCTGCACGCGGCTGATGCGATTTTCGTTGCCACTCATTCGCAAGGCTCTGTTGTCGCAACGCATCTCTTGGATTGTCTCATTCGAGATGAACACATACGGACGTCAATGAACGCTGGCCAGCTGAATGGAGGTCCTCCTACCGCCGGTCCCAAGCCTCAACGGGTATGCTGTCTCGCCTTGTGCGGCATTCATCTCGGACCGTTGCGGTATTTGAGTAGCAGCTCGCTTCTTCAACCTTATATTCAAGTAAGGTTTTTTCCTTCTTGTGATATCATTCGTCCACGAATTCTTCAACTTGAACGTTAGTACTTTGAATCCGTCGCCGCCAGGGAGCTATTTGAATTTCAGGTAATTCCACGTCCCACCTTGCTTACGTGTTCTATTTTTAAACTTGTTCTTCTCATCCTCATTGTCGCGTAGAACACTGACAATGGCGTGTCAAAGGACTATGTCAACGCCTTGCGCAGGGTGCTGGAACATGGGGTAACGTAGCCCAGTTCTTCTTTGCGGAAACCCACTCATTCTCACACCATTTCATGCCGACTCGGACAGACCAAGATGGTGTACGTCGCGTCCCTCAATGATCAGGTCGTTCCCTTGTATTCTGGCCTGTTCACCGCGGCATCGCACCCCTTGATTCTACGAGCCCTTTACATCGATGGCGACGCATATCAGTTTGTTTTTCCTTTTCGAATGACCGTGTGCTTGATCTAAGTAAACCCAGCTCCTCGGACTTTCTATCCAATCTCCTGGTTTTGCTTCTCAGGATCCTGAATTCGGGTATGTCCGATAGCGGGCTGTTGGCGCATCTTTCGGAGGCAACGGCTGGTTCCCTCAACGGCGTTGGCCATTCGACTGCTTATGAGGAACTCGCGACATATTCGTCCGTCATCCCATTGCCGTATTATCTGTGTGTCATCACGGCATCTCTGACACATGCCGTAGATTGGCCGTCAAATACCTTTTCCTCACGAATGATGGCCTCGAGGCCCATCCTGAACTGGTTTTGGAAGCGTTCAACGCGAACGCGGATAAGAACGACTATGAGGTCCGTATATCGGCAAATTCTCACCGATGTGGTGGGAGCTCACACGCCACGAAGATTCCGTGGTCATTAAGGGATGTTATAGCAGATGACTACGTGGCCCACTTTTTTTCTCAAGAAATCGCAGACCTGCGAGACGCTTTCCGAGATTGGCAACCCAAGACGAGCATACTCAGGGATCTGAAGAGGAAATTGCAACCGATACAACGCCTGCCTTCGTCGTTTGGCGCGGCGGGGCCAAGCAGATTATGACACTTTTCGACAATCGTTTTATCTCTTCCACAATCAAACTCATAATTGGTTCATTTGTTTGACAACACACGCATTTTATCATTATCGTATACCAAGGCGCATATATGTATATGTATTCGTTTCCTTGCCTTATTTGTATAAAAAAAAGTCCACTAGAGATTTGCAATCAAGGTTCGAAGAGGTTGTGTGTGTTGCGCGCGCTTTTACACCGGCGATTTAGCATCACTGGGTGGGGGGGGGGGGGAGTTCACGTTTCATTTGATTTAAATATAGTGGGGCAATTATTTACCGGTATTCCGATCCACAATCGCCGATCGAGGTGATGAGACTTCGACTGTTGGATTTGTTGAGAACGGCTTCGATTTCGGCGTTGTCCTGTCCAGTCAAGCTGAATTCGAAAACTTTCTGATTCTCATCTGGATGTTCAGAAAGCCCGAGTCGGGCTCCTAAAAAAAAAAAGCACTGTGGTTTTTGCTTTCGATCATAAAAAAAGGGTTAAGCATGGACACGAACCGATGATGACGGCTCCTACGAAGGGGTGGTCGAGCACCCAGCGAGTGGCTACATTGGCGATGCTCGCCCCGGAATGGCGATCGCCGATGATCCTCAGAATTGATAACAGGGATTGGAAGATCTCCCAGGTCCCCCACGCTTTCACGATCATGTCAAGGTACTGCAAAAGAAATCCGGGGGGGGGGGGGGGGGATGAGTGAGTGATCCTGATTTTAGATCCTTTTTTTTTTTTGACAAGGCCAAGTTTCTACCTTTCGTTGGGAAGGTGTCAAGTTGCTAGCATACAGGTCGGGCTCTGGTTGACCGAGCCATTTATCGGCCAAGAAGCCGCCGCACTGTGGGAAAAAAAAACAATGACTTTGAGTGATTTTGAAATTTATTTGGCGGGCCCCCACGTACCAATGTGCCATACGTCAAGAGCTTGATGCCATGTTTCTCACAAACGTGGTTCATTCCATCGAGAGGACGGGTGTCGATCAGCGAGAACTTGAGGGGGGGGAGGGGGGAAGTCGTGAGATCTTGCGCGACGCAAAGAAAAAGAAAACCGGTGAAGCTCACCTGGACTTGGTTCGAGACGATGACGCCGGGCCCCAACTGGGTGCAGATCTCATCGGTCCTGATGGTATCGAAATTGCAAAGCCCGATCGCCGAGATGTATCCTTCGTCTTTCAGGTCGGCAAGAATTTGCAATGCGGCCAGATAATTTCTGTCGGAATAGTCCTGCCAGTGGAACTTCTCAAATGTCAGGAACTGTTCCACCTGACATTGCCTTCCTCCCCCCGTCCCCGATCATGAGCATCAACTCACCTGAAGGAGGTCAACGCTGCTGGTTCCCATGCGTTTCATGCGGTCTTGGACGGCGGCGAGAACCACAGAACGGGATGGGTTCACCCGTTTGAAGACGCACCATTTCGTCGCACCCAGCACTTGTTCGGGAGGGGAAAGGCACTTTCGAAATTGACCCTGAGATGATTTCTCGTCAAAGTTTATCGCAAAAACATGTCAAGCAGGACAGGAATCCTTACGAATATCACTTCCGCACTGCCGTAGTGGTCGGCTGCATAAAACATAACACACAGGGGGTCAGCCGCGGTCAGGATCAATGGGACAACACACACACCCTTTGAAAGAAAGAAAATGGATGGACGCCTTGTATCAGGAATCGTTTTTTTGAGGTGAGGCCAAGAGCACGTACCATATCTGGCAAATTGATTTGAGATAGCTTATGGGTTAACTAGCGAAGAGTGCATTACCAAACGCCGTGTATCCCAGCTTGACATGGCGAGCCATCCCCTGGCGAATCTTTGACACGGAGGTGCTCCCCCAAGCGTTGCTGGACAGTTGCCAGAGGCCAGTCCATAGGCGAGGGGGGGTGAACGGACCGAGATGAAAGGTTTCCATGTGGGCTGGGGAGGACAAAGTTCTATTATAAGGGAGTGCTTTTGAACTGAACCGGAATCCCAGAAAGTAAGCGAAGTAGGTTTTTAGGGACACAGGGACGGAAGTGAATCGTAACTTGGTTCATCTTTATACATAACCTTTGATGCAGGGACCCAGGGTTGGTGCACATGCTCTTGGTCGATCGATCTCTCGGACTAAACAATATTCTGACCGGTTATACGATTACTCGCCGGAGAATGGGTATGTATAGTATCACATTTTTTCGAGCTTCCTTTCTGCACCCCCCTTACATAAAATAAAGGACACCGTCGTTTCCCTGGAACCTATAAAAACCACTCCATCATCTCGGTTTATTTCCAGCCCTCCTCGTCCCAATTTCTCATCCTCTCCACCGCTGTAATGCCTGCTCCCCAAACCACCCCTCGGCCGTCCGATGCACAGCCAGTGCTCGGACACGTGTCAGTCCCTGGTCTAGTCCGTCGTCATCCGTCTGACGTATTCCTATCTCACAGGAACCTCATGGTTGACACTTTGATCGCAAACGCCAACGTTGACGAGTGAGTGTGCAGCACCCAAGCCTCCCCCTCTATCGATGAGCGCTCACCTACAAACTCTAGCCTTCGCTCGATCGTTCGAAGTCTACTCGCCACCAACCCACCAACGCTCGCCTCAGCCTTCACCACAACAGCACGCTCCCGACTCCGACAAACACATGCAAGGGCCGCCACCCTAAAACCCTACCCGCTCTTCGTTCCCCAGTCCATGACCTCACCAGCAGCGCCCACACAGCACCTTTACGATGTCTTGCGGCGAGCAAGATCCCTATACGGCGCCGGACTAGGCTTTTCTAGTCTTGGGCTTCTTGCCACAGTCGTCCGAGCCTCAGTGGGGCTACGGTGGGAGGAGGACGATGATATAGCGGACCTGCTTGCCGTCATTGATGCCGATATCGGACAGGGGATGCAGGCAAGTCAAACAACCATGCATCTCGATAAGCTCGTTTCTGATTATTATTTTTTTGATTCTCCTGATTGGAAAACAGAGTTCGAAAGAGGAAATCGAGGGTGGTCGCGTTCACGATTTCAGAGCGGCACGCGACGTTGTCGATGATTTGAGAGCAGCGGTGGACGAGAGCTTGGCGGACGTGGATTCGTGGCGAGGAGAGTTTCCATTCGAACGGGCATCTTCGAGCTTAGAATATTGGAAGATCTGACCCAAAAAAACAAAACCAAAAAACCAAAAAAAAAATTTAAATTACCGTCCACACACATTTAATAGAAAAAGTACCCACGATTCGGACAAACTTTGAAACTTGCCATCAAAACGTGAGATAGAAAGCCTCAAACTTGGGCTGTCTTGAACACCGCGAAAATCCCTTTCGGAGTCCGGGTCTAGTCGCAACGTTGAGTCCATGTATCCATGCCACCGTTGAACGGGAATTTTTTTTCTTACCGCCACACGGATCTGAGATGGCCCATTCATGTGAGGCTGGATTTACGGCAAGTAAATTTGAGACCGGAAAGGGGGATGGAGACAACGGACTCTTCACGGGTTGTTAAGATCCGGGTATCTACATTATTGACGGTGACTCGCACCCAATGAACAGTCGCCATGAGAAGAGACACAAAAAACCCATTGTTCAAAAAAAAAAGCCCTGCACGTGCACATTTCATACATGTGAAACTCACAAACCCGAACAAATAACACGTTACATGCATACATACCTCCAAAACGCTTCAACAGCAACTTTGCCGAATCCGCCGTTGTTGCACGATCCAGGTTGCAATTGTCGCAAAATACCACGGAACAGATCATGAAACCAGCAACCAATGAATGCCGACATGCTCGCTTACATAACTAGCATTACACCCATGGAAAATGGCAGAATTCGTACATATGAGAAAAGAAAATACAATCGCAGCAAGTTTCGTGTAAACTCCAGAAACGATTGTGAAACCCACCCGCTGCTCGCTACTTACTAGCCGATTGGGACGGGACGACCGCAAACCAATGCAAATGAATCGGAGTGCCCCGAGATATGCGACCAAAGTACAAGACTCCTCAGAGTGGTAACTTCCCTGTACATCCGCAAAGGCGGCCCGAGGGAAGGGGGGAAGGGGAAGGGGGCCAATTTCGTATCAAAGCGTCCCGACAAATTGGCTCTTACATGCAAGCAGGGGATAATACTGTGCAGGTACTTGAAGGCGTTCGATTCGACGTGCAACGTGAAAACCCAGGTTTGGTGATAGCTATCAAGACGCCGGAACTTGTGATTTGGACAGTTATCAGTTTAATAATACGATACAGGAACGTCCTAGATCTGGTCCTAACACGAGAGTACATGGTTAAATGCTATCGCTGACGGCTGTCGTTGTCGTAAGCCCGACGAATCAGCTCACGATCATGATGCATGATGCCTAGCGAAAAGACACCCACCCCCCCCCCCCTACATACTACTTCCTGAGGTGTTCCGAGTCATTCGAAATGAAGCGGAAGATTTCAGACCGAATGAACGGGCATCGACTAGCCCTTAATGGGCGTTTTCGCCTCCTCTTATGAGTTGTCATTACCGCCCAGAGAAAGGAGTCCGTGAGCTCCTCCCCCCGCATGTAAGGCGGCGGAAAATGATGTGCAATCTGGCTCGATCAGGCGAGAGGCTCCAGGAAGCAATTCTTTTTTCTTGGGAGGGGGGGGGGTTGAGGTTGGGACCCACAACATGAGTAGCGATCTCGCAGATAAAAACGAGGGTTTGGCTGCAGACCGCAAGGGCTTCTTTAAAAAGAAGTAGCAGAAGCGATTAACAAAAGCGGTCCTGAAAATAAAATGAATGAATGAATGAGCGTTCGAAGCGAAGCTGGCCCATG
Organism: Entoloma clypeatum; assembly: GCA_963565915.1. NCBI lineage: Eukaryota > Fungi > Basidiomycota > Agaricomycetes > Agaricales > Entolomataceae > Entoloma > Entoloma clypeatum. Next base: position 4,209,150 of record OY751490.1, on the reverse strand, counting down.
GCTGTGTTACATATCTCCTGCCGCTCGAATACGGATCTGGGTCAAATCGCTGAAAATATTGTAACACGGCGAGTGCCGCTTCTGGTGCGAGGATGGTGCAATCGATGGATCGATGCGGGGGGGATGGTATTCATGTTGTTCGGCGACGAGGCGATCACAAGATCCGGCCAATTCCTTCCTGGACCTGGTTGGTGTTTGTCTTGTTTTTTCGTGAGCCCCCGGCGGTCATGAAAGAAGGGCCACACACGTGACAGATATACATCCTCGAAGAAAGTCACAGTGAAAGGCGTGACGTACCTTATGTCCTTCAGCCCAAAACATCGTTAATCCACGATGGCTTTTCCGTCACCATGGGGCCCCGAAGTGGGAATACTTGGACGCCGATGACAATCCCAAGACAATCCGTCTCTTGACCAGCGTGATCTCGTTTCGGCCCGGGGAAGGGAGTAACATCGCTGCGTTTACGGCATTTGCCGGGCAATCTTCTCTTCAACTTCTTTCCATGCTCCGCGACTAACCCAAGGCTAGACCGTGGCCGGCAAAGAACCTTGACCCCCCCGCAATCGCGAACTGTGAAGATGAGAGATAATCAGTCTTTGATCAGGGTGTCTCCAGATCTAGGTTTGATTAGGTTCAACTGTCATATGCCTTGCCACTGTTCAAACAGGCAAGAACAAGGACGGAGACGTTCCTCTATCACTCATCCAAACTTTAATCAATTTTCCGCACCGAAAGTTAAGCCTTCTCTCTTCACGTTGGGCACTCTGGTACTATAATTCAGGGTAACGTCTCTCTTCTCCCACTCTTGTTATATGCGAGGGTCCATCGTGGACGTCTGGTATAAGTAACTGATCTTCATGCCAGCCAGCCAATCATGCCAAGAATAACGCGCCGGGGGACCTGAGGCTACGGTATGCCCTGGTAACTCGTTTCCAATATTCGCGTAACAACCATTCGCCTGGGCCCTGCGACGGCTCAGCGCTCATTCGCGATGTTAGCTTCTCGGGAAAAAAAAAAGATCAGTGATGAATCGATGACGATGTGGACTTTTTGAGCTCTGGTCGTGTGGCTCGGGGGACTCGGCCCTAATTTTCCGCAGATAGCCGAGAGAGCCCCAAGGTAATCCACCAATCCTCTGAACAGTATCTGCTTTCTGCCTTATCAGACCGTGCACACGTAACAGCTAATAACATTATTTCTATCGCTTCGCTGGAAATGAATCACCCCCCCCCCCAAGTCGGTACAACTCTTAAAAAACACATCCGAGTGAGCCACGTGCTTGGGAGCTTGCAAAGGTCCCAACTGGGCGACCAGGCAAGGAAAATTCGGAATGTTTCGAATTGTTCACCTGCGCGATATCTGATATACGCGGCAGCCCTGCCATAAGCATCACGCGATATATATCATTTTTGTGATCTACGCCATCCGAGTCGTCGTTGCTTTCCGAGCATCAAGAATGGCCTGTCTAAGCCGCTTTACCGCTTCCTCGACGTCGCTTTCACCGAGCAAGCTGAACGAAGCCCTGACATAGGAAGTCTTCCTTCCATTTGGCAAGAACACCGTCCCGGGAAGCGCTAACACGCCTCGCTCAAATGCGTTGGTGCGGATGATGCTCTCGGAATCACCCCCTTCCAATGTGTCTTCACCTCGCGCATCTTGACCTCGGGAATTCACTTTGAACCTGCGACGACGACGACCACATGGTCAGCATGATGGAGCCCCGCCGGGGCAATTGATACTGACCAGAAGAACATCCCCGCTTCGGGGGGTGTCCATTCTGCCAGGCCGGAGAGGTGTTTTTGCATAGCCCGTTCAAAAACATCCCGCTTCCTCCGATAAAAAGCCGAGACATTCTCGGTGTGCTTCTGAAAGCCGTCGTATCCCCACGACTGCAGCAACTTGAAAATGATAGCCTGGGTCAGTGAAGATGTCTGCAGGTTGGCTACCGCGGTCTGCACAGGGTATTCGTTATTCCAGATGACCCAGAACAACATGAGGAAAGAAGGACGAGTTCACATACGTGGCCATTGATGGCGTCGAGTAGGGGTCTCGGACCGGAAGCGAATCCTATACGGATGCCGGCCGATAAAACTTTTGAGAAGCTGTCGAATCGGAGAACTCTCCCGACGACTGGTTTCTCAAGTTCAAGAGAAAAATATGATGGATATCTGGCGGCTTCGCCGTAGTATAGGTAGAAGTATGGGTCGTCTGGTCGAAGAGTACCAGTGAGGATAGATCTTGTAGAACGAAGGCATCTAACATGCCTTCTAAAATGATGAAATCATGTTCATGCGCAAGCTGCAGCGTCTCCCTGCGACGTTCCAGGGTAGCCGTCATACCCGTGGGATTGCACCCGTACTTATGGAATATGGAAATAAGATAGAAAAATAGAACAAGATCAGTGGGATGAGAGCGACGTACAGGAACCGTGTACAACACCCGGGGTTTGGGTTTCCCGGATGGCCAGGCTTCCAGGATCGAGCGCAGGGAGCTGGAAGAAATCCCTTGGGCATCCGTCTCTACCTCTGAAGCAAGGCGAGTCGACAAAGTAATCCGATATCGAAAGTGAATCACTTTACCAATTTGTTCGCAATGTAAAGAGTCAAACAATGGGATGACGCCACTTGCAACGGTTGCGAGAGGTCAACACCGAAAGAACGAACTGCAGTAGGAGATCACTTACGCGTATACAGGCGATTCCACGAGAACAGAGTCTCCAGGGTTTACCATCGCTATAACCGCCTGACAATTGGCCGATGACCGTTAATGATCGTTGGAAAATCGTCAAAAATGCTTCACCTTGGAAATCAGATCTTGGGATCCAGTCCCTATCGCAATATCCCATCCCTCGCCTTTATTCCTTCCGTGTTGGATCTCTTGAAGTCCCCTCAGCCACTCAACGATCTGTGGCAGCCCTGCCGTCGCACAATATTGCAAACCTCGTGCCAGCTCTTCCCGATCGAGACATAACGTAACATCCTGGTTTTCTTCAAGAGGGGACCGCGCTGTGAAACTAAGGGATTTGAACGGGAATGTATCTGCGTTCGGCTTCCCAGCAAGCAAAGAGATGAGGCCTGGGGTTTCCTCCAAGGGAAAGAGGCTTCGAACTGGTTTTTCGATAAAAAAAACAAGGGGAAGTAAACCAGGCTCATCCCGATGTGACAGATAAAAAGAAGAGACCAACTCGGACTGGGCTTGCGACTTTTGGCGAGATCGGAGATGAACCGTGAATAGTAGTACTCAGCGGGCAAAGGGTTTATGGATCGCCCAATCTGCATGACCCAAAATGGATTTACATCAGCATTGAATATTGAGTGTTGGATTTGTCCTATAACTTACCTGTTCCTTGCGGGGGTTATGGGCCATGACCGTGACTTAAGAAAAAAGAATGGCGGCGAAAACGGCCGTCGCATCCGATTGGCAGACTCGGAACTTCATGACATAAGCACGCATTCCCCGCCAGCAGTGGATTGGAGGATGTAGATCATTGATCATGATTAGTTATATTCCAGCTCATCCAGGCACAGAATTTTCCCCTGAAGATGAAGTCCTAAGTATCAGAATCTTTTTAGCATTTGCCATTGAGAAGTATACGCGGCGCCCAACAACAGTACCACGGAGCTGGCGCTCGATTGATACACGCTGGATTTCATCCCTTCCGAGCCTGAACTGATCAAAATGGAGAGTTAAAGAGAAGCCGTGACATTTCCATCCTTTCTATCAACGTCGCATCATAGCCGGTCTAGTCCCAGCAGCTCCTCCCGAAATCAACCAACCAACCAACCTAAAAGCGAGCTCTTCCGGGTGCTCCGTCGCGCGCGGGAGCGGAGGGGTAGAAAGGGGACGGTATTTATATGGGGATATTCCGCTAATGGACGCGTGGGCCCGCCCAGCGCAGTGGGAAACCGGTGATTCAGAGGCGGCACACCCGCTTACGGGTGAACTTCATGAGCACGGAAAACAGATGTTAACTACGTGACTTACCGTCGATGCTAAGGAACCGGGACACCACAGTCTTCTAGGGGAAGGATCAGGCTCACAGATTCCCTGGCCCCCCCTTTTCCGCCAGGAGCCACCACCCCCTCTAGGATCGCGAGGTAGTTATATATCCCGAGAAAATGGGCCACTACACCACAGGAGTGGGATAAAGCGAGGGCGGCAGGACGCTGTATCCAGTCCAATGCTCGAAGATGTGTCGAGGCGCTCATAATTATCCGCGTTTGTTTGTGACGAGATGGATATTCATCGTGTTCCAAAAAAAAACAGCTTGACGATTGACGCGAACTTTCGCAGTTCTCGGATGGGCTGCATAAATGGATGGTACGTGCGGGTGCGGGCGAGCGAAAGCGGAAGCGGAAAGATCGTCTAGCAAACACTAGGGTTCGGACGGGGCCGTTCATCTGAAAAGCACAGGATGTGCCCCTTTTCACTGGCTGCATACAACGCCTTTGCCTCCCGGCTCTCCCCCTTGGTCCTTGCGCGGAGTCTGGGGACCCTTAACGTCCTTGAGACGCGTAACCTTAATGGTGACAGGATCACGGACGTGCTTGGCCTTCATGACGTACTGCAAGCTTATTTCCTTCCACTGCGGAGCCAACTTTGAACCATGTTCTTCATCCTCTTCGATGAAAATTTGTTTAACGTCGTCCATGGGAGCGCTGGCTGAGTGTGGGTGGCATCAACATGGAGGGGGGAGCCCCCCTGTTTAGTCCTTGGCTTTCGCTTCCGCACAACGCCCTTGGAGGAGGGCGATAAATAATACTCAGATTCTCGGGAAGCAAGCGAAACGGGAGTTTCCGCCTGAAGGGATAGCCTGAAAGAAAATACGCATTACCTCCACTTTGATGAACATGACGTTCGCTTGGGAACACTGCAATTCAGGAACATCAAATGGTGGCACTGCTTGCCTTTGCTCTTCTTCGCGTTCACCTGCCGCCCCAATCTAAGTTCGCCGTTTTTCTTATTCAACCCGCGAGCCTGCTGCCACTCGAAAATGGTGGATATGTTGCGCACCGAAGGCTTGTAATTGACGCGATAGAAATCAGAAAGAGTCGCGCACAAGAGAGGCTGGACTCCGTCTTTCCATGAAACGAGTTAAATATCCGGAGTGATGTATTTGCCGTTTGGATCCCTGGGCCGGTGGCGGAAAATCATGCGCTTGCGTGTCATCTTTGATTGCAGGAGATCTCAAATCGAGAGGCTCGCCATCCGAGCTTCAAAAGACATTACTGTATACCCGGAGAAATATTCGCCTGTCGCCGTGGGCATTATTTCTTCTTGCGCGGCCGTCTGCAAAATTGGATGTTTTGGTTCAACTTGGGGTCGAGATCTGATTCATATTAGTGTGCCTTACGTCTTTTTTTTCCCCCGTCGTCTTAGGTCAGAACGTAACCGCGACCTGCGAGACTGAAGAGTAAGCTGAAGATCTGGAGATTCGAGCTGAAAACGGCGACCCAATATTTCTGTGAAGCGTGAAGATTGCAGTACATTGGGACCCCACCTGGCACGTTCTAGACGACCATCATCAAACTGGAGAGGATAAAGCATGGTACATATATAAACAGCACCAAACATTTACCTGGTTGAATTCGATCGTCCGCATTCGAGTATAAGCTCAGGTTTTCATCAAGCTATCGAGCTCGAGTCTTGAGACCTTCATGCTCTTCGAGTTGCTTGCGGTTGATATGCTTATTACAAGGGGGCGATCCAAAGCTACTTACTCTGCTATTGAAACCATTTGCAGAAGTCGCCTTCAGCTGTCCCACATGCTTTTGAAACATCGCTGCAACTCTCGGTATTTCGATGGGTGTCGGTCTTTTCTCTCTCAAAGTTGGACTTTGACGGCCCGCAGATCCGGGCAGCTGGCCTCGGTCCATCAGCAGAGCTCCACCACCGCGATACAAATCAAATTTCGCGCTTGTGTTGCGAGCGTCGTGGCATCCTTTCAGTGAATTGTTACGTCGAATGAAGCGCAGTAGGTTGGAATTCAATATCGCTCATTCAAAGGAGGTGGTCATATCACAGCTGCGCATTACTTGAAACCCAAACGTCTACTAGGATAACATCTTGCAGGGTACAATCACGGTGCGATCACAACATTCACATCATCTGACGTCTTGCTCAGCACGTTTTCGCTTCAGGGGGTTATCTTCGATCTTTCCGCCCACCGCATGCCCATATGAGGTGTGGTGTTATAACAGTCCCACCGGAGCGTCTAGCAGGGTCATTTAAAGAACTTTCCCTTGCCTTTCCCCAGTATGATCCCATCCCCGTCGAGCTCCACTACAAGGTCGTGTGTGCCTCCTGTTGCTGCGACTAAAAAAGCTCAAGATATGCCTCTTGACCAGTCTTACTTTTCGCCGCCGTCCGCCTACTCGACAATCCCAGTGACCCCTTCTACCGCGACACCGAACCCTACACGCGTACCTCCGAACAGCCCAACCTCAGCCCAGACTTCCTCTTCCTCCGAGCAGGAGATGCTCAGCCAATTTTCTGCGTACTTCCCACCTCCTCCAACACCCTTCCTACCACCCCAACGCGGCTCCGTTCCGGGCCCTGCCTCACCACAGATATCAACATCACACCGGTTCCCTGCCTCAGGATCAACAACAACAACAGATGGCCCGCACCCACCGCACGGCCCCGTCATGGACTTTTCATCCTCTGCGAACAAGCATACACTGCACGTACAGCTGCCGCTTTCCATCAAGCCGGAGATGATCACCATATCAGCCAACAGGGGGGACAAGTTGAGAGTGGTCACGGACGCATGGCACATGCAGCAGGAATGTGAGTCTTCTCAATCGGATTCGTGTTCGCCTTCATGCACGGGCAAGGTTGTGTTTACGTCTCTCTTGGCGGTGTGTGTGGGGTGGGTCTTTTTCAGATCATTACGAGTGGCACGTCAGCTTTCCGCCGCGTGACGTGGACATGGCCGCCGTTCAGGCTAAACTCGAACAGAACGGGCACCTGTTCATAGAAATCCGCCGATTGACGAGGCCTTATTGACACCTTTTTTGTGCGTCGAGCGAGACCTGTCCGAAACGGGGAATGTGGACGGTTCGCTTAGACCTTCGGGGGGACTCTTACAGTATGCCATGTCATTCGTGACAGGATGACCATTTTTTTGAGTACCTACACGAGGCTGGATCCGAAGTGCGCCTCTTCTCTTTGACGGCATTCCTTTACTCTATGATGACCGTCCTTATGGATTATGCTGTGCGAAGACTTTGGACAAAAGAAGTATTTGTGGTAATTTCTAATGCATATGTACTTATGTATAGCCTTATGTAGCTAGAACTCTCGTCGGTACCGGTAGGTTGCATGCCATGACACGGTGAATCAGAATCTGCGATGATCCTAAGAGAATTCCGCTGCTCGTATACCTACATGAGTTCAGGGTTGTGCCCTTGATGTTGACTCCAGTGATGGCGAAGCGGGACTGAGCCTGGCCAATAATGGTGACGTTCAAACGTATTCGCGTCGCATCAACTTCTCGCTAGTGAATCATACACAATGCCAAAAGGAAGAAACATGAACACGCCGGGATGGGTGTGCACAAACCAGGAGACGGAACCTTGGCTTCGGGGCAAGCGAGTCATATCTGAACTTGATATGAACTCAGGTAAGGTTCGGAGGTTGAGAAGACCGTGTAACGTAACCAAACCTCCCACAGGTTGAAAACCATCAGCATTGTGTTGAAGATCCGAACTCGTATCTTCAGAGAGACGATATCGATATGAGCTGGCGCGGTATGGTTTTAAGCAGCGTGTTTGCTTTACGCAGTTCTGTGTACATGGTACTAGTGCGCAGCACTTCCGCGTATGAAGTGCTTTTGAGGATTACTGCATCCACTGGCTCCATCCTGGGCGAAGAGAAGCTCTCGGTTTGATTATGGGAAGATATGGCTATGTGGAGCAATAGCATAGCTCAATGTGCTGATGATGAGATAGGAAAGACCACACACACGCGCCTCAAGTCACTGGGTGAAACCGGGTCCGCGGTGGAGAAAGCCACACACAGTGTCAGGGTTTTTCGGTGTGTAATTCCAGTGATGACCGGCGGTTGAGAGGCGCGGATCTTTTGTGCATCGCTCCAGCCGACGGGCTGCGACTGCGACTCGGAGAATCACACCCAAGCCTCAGGTATATGTGACTCCCAATTCGGTGTGTACCTGCACTGAACGTTCCGAGTTCGGGGACTCCACGATGGGATAAGTACTGCGTGAACAACGCGTGTTGGACGTACCACGCAGATCTGGTCGCACACGGCCTGTTAGAGTGGGCAACGCAGATCGAATTCAGGCTCTTCAAACTCTGGTCACCGTAGGAGAGTAAGGGTGCTTCATTCGAATATGTTATTATTAAATATCCGGATGAAGCCTCCTTGCTTTCCGTACTTACGAGTGGGTTTGAGGAGCCTGGAGCAGATCTGGCCTAAGAGTAGACACGACCGCCGAATACGGGATGACGTCGTAGCCGTGGAAGAAATAACACACCCAAATAAACCATTTATTTCGACTCCACCTCACCCTCAATTCGCAGCGTAGCACCGACGGGCACCCGCAGACATCTCAGGCTGACACCCGGGCCGCACTGACACCGCACCCTGCCCACCCCGCTGGAGTCTGTGCCTCCACGCCAAGCGACAGCACGACGACGTGGCGTGAAAAGAACGACTTCCCGACGCGACGCGTGCGGTAGACTGAGGAACAGGAACGGCATAGCTATCTCTTTTTTTCATGCGTGAACACGATATCCAAAGGATGTCTATTGTAATGGGAAAATCGTCACCGTCATTCTTTGTTTCCAAGTTCCAACTCCGCTCTGCCGAATGCGACGTCTTCCGCGTCCCTTCCATCCTGCACTGTATCCGCTCCTTTCCTGCTCGTACTTGTCGCTCATCCAATCTGCGTTCGCACCGATACAAATCCATGGCCGCATCCACAGAACGCGCATCGGAACTCTCCGAGTCCCTCGCTGAGATCAGGTCGAGAGTCCACGCAGCGACTCGGGCTGCCAGATCGTCGACGGCGGTCACCCTCGTCGCGGTATCGAAGTACAAGCCCGCGTCGGACATCCTGACGTGCTATGAGGATGGCCAGCTCGATTTTGGAGAGAACTATGTCCAGGAGCTGGTGGAGAAGGCCGAAGCTGTGTGTTGCATTCAGTTTCTTTAGAGCGATGTCGTGTTTACTGTCAGTGCTTCCTTTGTGTTTTTTTTGTTTTTTATTTTTGGTCGTCTTTTTCAAGTTGCCTTTGAAGATCCGGTGGCATTTCATAGGCACGCTACAGTCGAACAAGGCGAAGACTTTGGCGGGTAGGTGTGGTCTTGGTCACTTTTTTTTTTCAATTTTTTTTCAATTTCATGGAGTCTGATCATAATGGCTTTCAGCGATCCCTAACCTCCACACGGTGCAAACCCTGACTTCAATCAAGGCAGCCAAGGCACTCGACAGAGCACTCCCAGAAGACCGCAAGGCCCCGCTCAACGTCCTAATCCAGGTCAACACCTCGGGCGAAGACGCAAAGTCGGGGCTTCCGCCGTTAACGTCAAGGACGTCGACGGACGACAAGCTGGGATCCGAGCTCTTCCAGCTGGCAAAGTCGATCGTGACCGAGTTTCCGAGACTTCGTCTGGAGGGCTTGATGACGATTGGGTCGTTGGAACAGTCGCTGCATGCGTCTGAGTTGGAGGAGAGTGCGGACTTTGAGAGGCTCAAAGAGACGAGAGATGCGTTGCTGGGTCTCTTGAAGACGCGTTTGGGAGAGTCGGCGCAGGAGAAATGGGGTGAGGAGCAAGGGTTGGTGCTGAGCATGGGCATGTCGAGCGATTTTGAGGCGGCGTTGAAGGCTGGGAGCGATATTGTGAGGGTTGGGACGGGAATTTTTGGTCAGAGGCCGAAAAAGAGTTGATTTATTGGATTATGTATGTACGTAAGTATGTATAGTCGGGATGTGGATAGAAAATGAAAGTAATCCTAGTTATGCCCTACTTCTCCAAGATCCTCTCCAGGATCCACAGCTTCTCCTGGACCCCCAACTTTACGAGGTTCGACACCTTTTCCCTCGTCAAACTCGCACCGCCCCGCATCAAAACTCTCCAATCCACTACCCATCTCTCAAAGCCCTTCACACTCGCTAGGACCTTCCATTGTCGCCTTGCATCCTCTTCGGCTTCAGCGGGGTTTACCTCCGAGATCAGATGTGTAATGGATGGGGTCTCGGTGAGATTTCGAAACGAGAGAGATTCGGTCTTGTCGTATGTCCAGTGGCTAGTCGCCGGAGCGGCAAAGTATGATGGGAAGGGTGGGGCATTGGTGTGTAAAAAGAGAGAGGCGCCTGTTTGGGCTGCGAGGTTGGAGATGTGGATGTGTGGCTGGGCTGGAGGGGGGGTGTTCATGGCTCGGTTGTGAAGGAGGCTGCAGGGGGTGGGGACGTACGGAATGTTTGATTCTGGGGATAGAGCTTGTGAAAGAGTGTTAGTGCTTGTCCGCCGGGGTAGTTGTGCGTCGAGGCTAGAGTGAGGAGGGAAGTGAGAAGGATGTTGAGGGCGAGGAGGCTTGGCACAACGAGGAAGAGGAGGCGTCCGAGGAGGGTGGTCTTTTTGTGAGAGACTCTGTTACATTGAGTGAAAAGTGAGGTCGTGACAGAAGTTTCTTGCGCTTACAGCCACTTTGCTCCTCTTGCAGCTGCGACGTTGAGGATTGGCACGACATAGATTATGAAACGCCATTCTTTATGGGCCAAGTTGCTGATCAGTCCTATGAAAAGCAAAGAGGGGAGCATGAATGTCCGGATGCGCTGGTCGAGAACAAAGCCGATGATGGAGAGTGGGAGGGACGAGAGAAGGAGTTTCGGGAGGTGGGTTGTCCAGTATGCTTGCCAAGGGGATGTCTAAGTATGTGTTTTTTTGTTAGTGACGTGTTCGGTTGGGTCAAGAGAGGTTTACACTTACACCCCAGTCTGAACTTTTGCCTTGGAAGATGTTGAAGTAGACTCCGGAAAGTTCGGGCCACAGAAGGGGGATATCCCAAAAGTAAGAATCTACGACTACGGTCAACGCTGTGAAGACGTTAACTCAGTGGGTGTTTTGAGCGATGTAGCCGCCTACCAATCGATGCAAAGCCTGAAGCAAGGCCAACCAAGATTACATTCAAAAGGCTGATGTGCCGCTGGAGGAGGGACTGCAGGACGAGAGGGATAAGATAAAGAGCGACTTCAGCTCGAAACACGACAGCTGTGAAAGTCAGGAAAGAGATTGCGATGGATACACTCTTTTGGGAAGGTTTTATCGCTTTGCGTGGTTGGTCAAGCAGGAGCCAAGAGGCGGCATTGACTGGACAGCTGTCAAGATTTCAACACGGGAAAAGGGGGCCTTGATACGCACAAGGTAGCAATGCAAACATGTTTGGTAGCGTGCGTCCCATCCAGAAAGGCAGATGGAATTGCGTGGCCGACAATAGGGCGAAGAAAAGGCCTGTGAGGTGTCCGAAACGGCGTGATACGGCGCGACGGAGGAGACACAGGCCAAATGCATTCATGGTGGCGAGAACAAGTCGCACTTTTGTTATTGTCGCGCCAGTGTCAGTTCAAGATTTATTTACAGGATGGGAAACTGTGGCTGACCGAGAGTTTGTAGGTCTGCTTTCTGGGAGATCAGATGCAGCCAAGTTGCCAGGTAGACAATGGGCGTCGACAGCCACGATACTAGGACGCTGCCGATAAAAGTCCGCGCCACGGCTCCTGAGAATGTGAAATGGTCGTACTGTCCCGGCTTTAGCACGAAGTCAGTCTCGGAGAAGAGTGGACCTACATGGCGGAGGGCGTTGGGACTGACGCCATGCATGAGAACATCATGCGTTGCATGAAGATTGAAGCTCTCTTCGACTTTCGTATAAGGTGCCAGCAGTACGTGGGCCCATCCTACGAAGAACAGCAGACTGTCGAGAGCAATGCTCATCGTCGTTGCCACGTGGCCCAGAACGCGTTTGGTGTTGTTGAACACAGAGGTCGTTGCTGACTCCCCCCCACAATTGTCCGACATTGTCTGCCGCGACGACGACAAGGCTCACTTTACTGCCCTCAGCCTGCGGCGCAGTCGGCTACCATAACACATTGAAGGTCCACGCGGACGGAGGTACGGACACGGCCAATTGTTTGCAATATCAAGCCATGTCTGAATTTGGCCTTTGACAGACCACCTGCCGTCAACCTGCTGCCGCACGACTGGCAATGTTACCACCCTCCAGATCCTTGAAATCTCGGCCAATATCACTACTGGCCCTCCTAATACCAACAACAGCACTTGCTAGCGGCGGAAATGGATCGTCATACACGTCAAACAGTACCTGGGCAAACCAGGGAATGTCGGCAAGTCTCATCCTTGCCATCTCACTGCTGCGTACGCTAATATCTCACGATCGACAGCCATTGAATTCATTTCTTCCACCAGGTAACACACGACGGACACCTTCTGCTCCACAACCGCTAACCATTTACAGCGAAATGCCCGCCATGTTTTAATTGCTTGTTGCCTGTCTTCACTTGTGGCCAATACGGGAACTGTGACCCATACGACGGACAGTGCAAATGCCCACCAGGATGGGGAGGTATCGATTGCTTGATTCCCCGTATGTATTAGATTCGTTCATTCCTTTGCCTTCTTCACACACGTCTGAATCCACCCCCCATTTTTCCCCCCCTCAGAATGTGACTCGCTGGCTGATGGCGATCAACGCCGTTTACGCGAGGACGGCAGGGAATGTGAATGTAAAGAAGGGTGGGGCGGTATTAACTGCAACGGTGAGGTCGAGAAGGCTCGAGACACATGCGGTTACTGACCGTCTTCCAGTGTGTCAGAACGACGATTCATGCATCGGTTTCCCCCTCGCGGGAAGTCCGCATACGCTTGGGGACGGTACTGACTCGGCAGCGAACATGACGTGTTACAAAGGAGGAGAGACGGTTTTCAATAACCACCAGATGTGTGATGTCACCAGTGTGTATCTACATTACCCTCGCTTGGAGTCGTCCTGATCCTCGTATCCCAGATAGAAAGATCCTCGACATGCTTCCCGGTCGCCCTCCACAGGTCACCTTCAGTTGCGACAAGTCTGATAGAACGTGTGCTTTCCAGTTCTGGACTGCCCAGGTTGAGTCATTCTACTGCGCATTGGAGGATTGCAATTCGGAACACAAGCCCGGCTACAATACCAACTCCACCGTCTACGCTTGCGAGAAAGTGAAATGCAGCTGTGTGCCCGGCAGATTCATTTGTGGAGAGGACGGGAGTGTCGGCAAGTTCATCGTTACCTCTCTCGATCATCGTCACATCTCCTCAACCATTCTCTCTTTCTCCAGACATCGGCGAATTCTTGACACAGGAAATTAAGGGTCCCGCCAAGTTCAGTTGCAAATCGGGGTCAGGCTGCAAGTTTGAGGAGCCTGCCATGAACGATCTGATCGACTCGATATTTGGAGACGCATATATACAATTAACTTGCAACGGCGGAGAATGTCTGCATTATTCACAGGTTCCGGGTTATATCGTATGTTCATCTATTCACCTCATGTTTACAGCGTTTATTAAACCTGATTCTGTCTCAGCGTCCGTCAAAGCCGGACAACAGCCTTTGGCTCGCTCTTAGCGCCGCTGGCGCCGGCCAAGTTGTGATCATCATCTCAGCAGGTACCGCCTCCTTTTTCCACTGGCGTATGTGGGTGTGTGTCAGCTGAGCCATTTTCCAGTACTTTGGTACGCGGGCCGCACTGGCGGCGGCGATTATGGACAGATCCGCCTTCCCGACAACGAGGCAGCCAAGTTGATGACAGATCACGTCCCCGCTTCTCTCCATTTCACCGACATCACGTACACCCTTGGTTCCCGAGTCATCCTCGACTCCATCTCGGGCGCGGTAAAGCCGGGGCAGGTGATGGCTATCATGGGCGCCTCCGGAGCTGGCAAGTCGACGTTCCTTGATATCCTGGCGCGGAAAAGCAAGAAGGGCATGGTCAGCGGCACGACGCTCGTTAACGGCCGGGAGGTCAGGGACAGCGAGTTCAGGAGCATCATGGGATTTGTTGATCAGGAGGATACGCTGATGAGCACGTTGACGGTGTATGAGACGGTGCTGTATAGCGCGTTGTTGCGGTTGCCGCGGGAGATGAGCTATGAGGCGAAGAAATATCGGACTTTGGAGACGATGAACGAGCTGGGAATCTTGGATATCAAGGACATGAGGATTGGCGAGAGTGGTACGTTGCTGCTGCTCCTTGGAGCTTGACTTGCACGTGTTTATGGCTTTGGTTCAGGCCGGCGTTCAATATCTGGTGGAGAGAAACGACGTGTTTCGATTGCATGCGAGCTTGTGACGAGTCCCTCGATCTTGTTCCTGGACGAACCCACAAGTGGTACGTGTTTTTTTTTGCTATCCTCTTATCTTTCCAATAACAAATCTTTGAATGTTAGGATTGGATGCGTACAATGCTCACAACGTGGTTGAGAGTCTTGTTTCTCTTGCACGGGACTATAATCGGACAGTTGTCTTCACGATCCATCAACCTCGGAGCAACATCGTTGCGCTCTTTGATCAGCTCGTCCTCTTGGCCCACGGGAAGCTTGTCTATTCCGGAGAATACTCCAAATGTCAGGAGTTCTTCACTGGCATCGGACAGCCTTGCCCAGCGGGGTTCAACATTGCCGATTTCTTGAGTAAGTGGCAACTGTTACATCGAACTTTTGGGGGGTCCAATCTAATCTAATCTCATGTTGTAGTCGATATGACGATGCACGCGAGTATGGATTCTGGCATGACTTCGGGGACCAATGTCAGCCAAGAAAGCCTTTCCGATGCAATGCCCGTCGTTGAGGACGCCTCCAACCGAGCCGATGAAGAACGAGGGCTCAGCCGCGCCCCTACATCTCTTCCCTTTACACCCCGCCCACGTCCGTCAAGCAGCAGCACTCCGCCTGAAGACGAAACCGAGCTCCAGACACGTCACAGCTCGATAGCCTCGACCGGGCGGTACCTTAGGCACAAGACGTCGAAGCTGCTAGATGCCGTGAGGTCCTCTGGACTTGGAGCTAACAAGCCGGTCCCGCCGAAGCTGGCGGCGCTCGTGGAGGCGTATGCGGCGAGTGAAATTGCGGCTGGGATCAAAGCGGAGGGCGAGCAGGTGAGGCGGGAGGTGGAGAGGGGCGGCGCGGATGGGCATGTGGATGGTGGGGTGGTGGCGGTGGTGGTGAACGAGCTCCCGGATGTCGCACTTGAGACGACGTTGTTGAGGGGAAGGAAGCGGGCGAGTTGGGGGACGCAGTTTAGGATTTTGAGTGGGAGGGCGTTTAAGAATCTGTATAGGGACCCGGCACTTTTGACGGCACATTATCTGTCGTCGATTGCTTTGGCTTGTAGGTTCTTTTTTTTCGTTTGTGTGTGGGGAGTTGTTACGTCTCTTGCTGACTTTTTTTTTTTCTTTTTTGATAGTTATATGCGGGCTGTTTTTCCATAATGTCACGTAAGTTCCGTTTGTCCTTGTCGTCTTGCGTTCTTTGATTCTATTTTGCTATTTAGAAACGACATTGCGGGGTTCCAGAATCGGCTGGGTAAGTTGGATACCCCGCGATTCATATTCTTGTTGTGATTGACTTTTCTTTTTTAGGTATATTCTTCTTCACTCTGGCGTTGTTTGGCTTCTCTTGCTTGTCAAGCCTTGGTCTCTTTGCCAATGAGCGGATACTCTTCATGCGGGAACGGTGCGTTTCCATGTGCTACGGGACGCCTTTGCGAGACTCATTTATCTTTATGAAAGGGCAAATGGCTACTACTCGTCCTTTACATATTTTGCGTCAAAGGTATGGATCCGTCAAACTAGTCCATTTCATTTTGATTGTAATTTAGCAAATAGGTTCTCTTTGACATTCTCCCACTGCGGCTCGTCCCGCCGCTCATGTTTGGAGGCATCGTCTACACGCTTGTAGGCCTCGTCCCGACGGTCGCCGGCTTTTGGAAATTCATGCTTACCCTCGTGTTGTTCAACTTGACAACGGCGAGCGTTGTGCTCTGGCTGTCTATAGCGTTTGCGAGTATCAGTGTTGCGAGTTTGGTTGGGACCTTGGTCATGCTCTTCAAGTAAGATAGTGTCTCATTGAAGATGCGGTCTTTACCCTTGCTCACGTTATGTTCCCTTGTCTAGCTTGTTATTCACGGGGTTGTTGATCAATCGCGAGTCGGTGGTGCCGGCTATGCAGTGGCTACATACCGTCTCGTTCTTCCATGCGGCGTTTGAAGCTCTCGCTGTGAATGAGCTGCGATACCTTCAGTTGAAGGAAGTCAAGGTGGGTGTTATCATGTTCTTCATTGTACGGCAGACGTCTTAAATGTTGAAATTCTAGTATGGTGTGGAACTTGACCTACCTGCTGCTACTATCCTCTCTGTATTCGGATTGCGTGCACAGGTGATGCCTAGTTTTCGATATCTTTGGGTGGAGGGGTTTGCTGACTTGCTTATTTCCTGTTCAGTCGTTTTGGTGGCCGAACATCTCGCTTCTTGGCATCTTCTTTGTGGTGTTCACGGCGGCGAGCTTCGTCACGCTACATTTCTTTGTGAAGGAAAGACGGTAGTTGATACTGATATAATGTGTATATTCATCTTAGGGTTATGCAATTCTTCAGATCAGGAATGTTGTTTGTATTCACGGTTTCATGGGATGGGATCGTGACTTTCAAAGATTCAGGCCATTTAGCTGACTACTGGCTCGCTTCGGATTGTTGTGTGGATGGGAACATGCTCAGACGCGGTCATGAATGTTTGGAGCCACCCTCGGAAGCCGCTCACATCAGGAAAAACCTGAATCCAAAATTCGGATAGATCGGTGAAAACTTTGCAAAATTATCCTGATGCACACCCCGGAACAAGGAACTTCAGGTCGTCGACGCGAAAGCACAAGATGGGCGATGGGAAAGAGCCAAAATTGATGGATATGCCTTATTCACTCATCCTCCTCGAAAACTCCACATCCGATGGGTGAACGAGCTGAAGCCGCGCAGGACTTTACCAATATGAGAATAAGCCCCTTAGTATAGAACATTTCTTGCGGCAAATGTCAATTTTAACAACGGTAGAAGGTGAGAAGGACAAAACAACCGACGCATATTGGTACAACTACAAGAGAACAAGGAACTAAACAAGCGGCCTGAGGAAATAAATGGGAGACTCCTAAACAATGTGTTGTGACTGGTCGTGAGTGTGTGCAATTACTGCTATGAGTATGCTACCTGTTGACTTACCAGCTCGAAGGCTCTTCTACAGTACATTGGCGCTGTTTCTGTATCATTGAAGGCACTCTTCTACATTTTCGGGTGGGTCCACTTGGGTCAGGCAACTGGGATAGTGACTTACCTTTATCACTTGCCCCGACCTACGAGGTACTTGCAACCGCCACACATAGTCGAACCAGGTTTCTTGACACAGGGATGAGGGCAATTACGTGCTTCCAACACAGGGGATGACAGTGCAACGCATACAGAGATGGAAAAGATCAGGATGCGGGATAATTGCATAGGGAGAGAGTGTTTGTTGTTTGGAGGTGAGGTGCAGAAACTTGAAGAGTTGTTTTTGCAGATGACGAATGCCCCCAACATCCCATTTATATCTAATGACGATACCGGGTCAATAGAGGGTGGATAGATTCGATTGGAAAGAATCAAGCGAGAGAACTTGTCGGTCCGAAGTCGGAATACTAGTACATTCAATAACGAGAAAGAACTTGAAGGGTTTGATAGTATTCTCATGAGAGTCTTCCAATTCTCAGAGGCCGGTTCTTTGATTCTCGTTGTCACGGTGCTACGTGAACTTGGCGTGAACCCATTATCCACGGGGCTCGAGTCCAATTCGGCACTGAGTACGAAGAATATGTGTGTGAAACCCAACTTTACGCAGTAGCACCTGAGAAAAAAACGTTACCACTTACGAGCTTTCCATGTCCGTCTGTCGGAATTCTCGTGAGACCGGCGGGCGTGGTGAACACTCACCACGGCCCAACGACCTACCAACGGTTTTTTCCATTCCACTTCTCTTGTGGCCAAACCGGTGGCCTGATACGTGCAATCGACCGAGGTACGTCCGACTTGCCCCAAGTAGCACCACAGGAATAGTAATGACTCTTTAAGAATTTTCCAAAGGCATCGCCTTCCTCTTGCAAGAGACTTGAAGCTGCGTTTCGGGCTTTATGGCCCAGGACTCCACCAAAAACGACAATCGCACAACTCCAACCAAACTCCAACGAAGAACGGTACTGCTTTGCAAGCTCTACAGGGCATCGAGTTGTATCTGACGATTTTTTTTCGGAGCATGAGACTCACCGGTGGGCGATCGCGTGTAGGGTTAGTGCCAGTCTTGTGCTGGCAGTTATGCATTTTCGAACATCAAGGGGGGGCTCGGACAAGTGAACCTAAAAAGTCGACAGGTCCACGAAAGCTCGTATGTGGAAGTGCCAGTTGGTGGACGAGCATAGACGACGAACAACTTCACACGAACCTTAGAAAGTGCCAAGAAAGTGCGATTGTCCAAAATTTCGTAATCCACACCTGTCCTCAACAAGATATCACTGTTCTTGTCAACTCAGGCTTGTGGCAACCTGTCCACTGGCAAATGGCCTAGCGAGTCCGCGATCCAAACATCCGAATCAGCTTGGGCGCTCTTGGAAACTTGAAGCTGCTGCCAGAAAACGTCAGCCAGCAGCAAAGGTTCGCGCGTGGTGATGCGCACCACAATGAACAGCTGCTCGCCATCCCTGTCGACTTCCAGCTGGTCGGTGTGGTTGAGGGAGGAGCCTGGGACGGAGAAGTCCAGAACAGCGATCCTGGGGCCAATAACAACGATAGAGGTGTCTCCCGTCGCCTGATATTTACGGTATTACACATCCCGCAGTCCTTATTCGAATATCTTGCCGTGTACGGTTTGCTTATAGGGCCTCTAATATATTGATTTCCCCCCATTTCACGAATGTCGAAGATCTGGTTCACGTCAAGCCCCGTTGGCCTACCGTTGGTCCGAAAGATGTGTTCGAATTCTGTACAGGGAACCCGAGGTTGTTGACGTGAAAGTCTGTGGAGAAAGAGCCAGCTATGTCTGATTCACTCATTCACCTTCAAGGCGAAGAAAATCCGTTGGGTGGACGACTTGGCTGACGCCGCGCAGGACTAATATGAGAATCAACTCCTTAGTACACTGCATTTCTTGCGGCAAATGACAAGTCTACGGGTCAACAATTGTATAAGGTGTAAAGGACAAAACAACCGACGGACTGCATACAGCGTACATTGATAAAAGTACAAGAAAAAAAGTAGTAACTGAACAGGCAGCCTGGGAAACAAATGGGAGACTCCTGATTTCTAAACAGTGTGTTCAAGTTGTGGCTAGTCGTGACTGAGAGCTCATGAGTTCAACCACTGGCATAGCCATGATGAGTTTGCCACCTGTCACTTACCCACTCAAAGGCTCTTCTCTATATCATCAAAGGTACTCTTCTACATTTTCAGGTGAGTCCGGTGAGTCAGGCAACTGGGATAGTGACTTACCTTTATCACTTGGCTGGAGGCGGGCTTTTGTAGGGCCCGCGGCAAGGCGCGTGACACCAATCCGGCGGCGGGGAGGATGGGTTGAAGCACTCAGGAGGGCAGCGCGCCCCCGACAGTGCAATTAATACAGAGATGGAAAAGATACGGGAAAAGTGCATAGGGAGAGTGTTTGTTCTGTGAAGAAACTTGAAAGGTTGTCTCTGCAGATGACGGATGCCCCAACATCCCTTTTATATCTAATGACGATACCGCACGAGTAAATCCAATTAGAAAGAACCAAGCGAGAGCACCTGAGGATCAGTCGGAATACGTTCAGTAACCAGAGAGAACTTGATATTCTCATGAGAGTCTTCCAATTCTCAGCTTCTTTGATTCTCGTTGTCACGGTGCTACCTGAAGTTCCTGGACTTGGCGCGAACCCAGTATCCACGGGGCCTGAGTGGGCGTTGGATGGTACGAGAATATGTGACGTTGTGTGAAACCTTGGTGAAACCCAACTTTACGCAGAGAAAAAAAGGTACGATTTAGTACGAGCTTTCCATGTCAGTCTGTTGGAATTTTTGTGAGACCGGGCGATCGCCTTCCTCTTGCAAGGGACTTGAAGCCGCGTTTCGGGCTTGAACGCCGAGGACTCCACCAAAACGACAATCACACGGCTCCAGGGGAGAACGGTACCAACTGCTTTTCAGTGGCTGGATGTCGTATTTTGTTCTTTCCGAGGCATGAAACTCACCAGTGGGGGGATTGCGTGCCAAACTCAGAGGTATAGTTTGTGCGAGTTCCTGTATGCCCTCAAAATCTTGTACCGTGACTTGAGAATGCGGAAACTGAGGAAAGTCTGCTTGGTCATGTACTTGGTCAATCCATTTCCGAGTCGCGATTTTCTTGGTGGTGCCATTGAGTCGAGGGCGGGGGAGGCGAGAATGACGGAAGGGTTGGCCTATCCTGGAAGCTTATTAGAGGAGGCGCGTGCCAGTGCCAGTGAGCCGATTCTCTGGGAGCAGGACAAGATCTGTTGGGGCAAAAATAACGGATTTCTCGGAGGGGTCGAGCAAGTATAGTAAGTACGGTTTGTGGACTTTGCTTGCCGCCGTCATCATGTTGGCATGTATCTGACAAAATGCTGGTACCTGTCGTAAGGGTTAAAACTTTGGTATCTGTCAAAGCTTTGGTCACATGCCCCATCGTCGATGGATCGATGATCCTGCAAGTGATTTTAATCCTGCGTCCCAATTGCGCGATCTCGAATGACGACAATTTGCAACATGAACAATAAGCTCCCTTGAATTAAGTAATTCTCCAAAATGTCATGACCAAAACCCAGGAACACTGCGCAACGAAATTGGTATGAATGGCCATGGGAGCCTGTCCACACTTTAATTCGCCCAGCGAGGTGACGAATGTGCTGGCTTGCCGCTGCGCAGTAGCGACGCTGAAGCTAATGGGCGAAAATTCGAAGGAGAAGACAGCAGAACGGATGGGAACGTGTTTGACGAGTCCACGTCCCTTGAACTCTGAACCGGTTTTCAAAGTCATGAAATCAAGACTCCCAAACAAACGTGTTTCCCTTTGGCATACAATACAGCAAG
The DNA here is from genome assembly GCA_963565915.1 of Entoloma clypeatum. Lineage (NCBI taxonomy): Eukaryota > Fungi > Basidiomycota > Agaricomycetes > Agaricales > Entolomataceae > Entoloma > Entoloma clypeatum. The sequence continues at coordinate 4,187,982 of OY751490.1, read as the reverse complement.
TATACAACAGCCTGTATGAATAATTTCAGAGTCCGTCCATGGAAGCCCCGAACTAACCACTATCACACTCACTACACAGAAAGCAGACATGCAAAGCTCACATCCCACTTCAAAGATTTACACTTCGCCCACGAATCATCCTCGCCGACGACCTCCCAATTTCCGGCCTTCCATTTTGCAACGCAGACGACGACCACCGGGCCTTCCCCCTGCGCAATACAGCCTCCCACGCGGAGCGGAGAAGCTCGTCCGCTTTTTTGATGTTGGTTTCAATGATGAGGGCTGGGAAGGGGTCTTGGGAATCTTGGGGTGGTGATGACGAGGTAGAGATGGAAGGCGGGCGAGACTCGATATACCTTCGTGAGGCAGTGGTGTGGCATTGGAAAGGACGAAGAAGAGGAAGAAGACGGGGAAGCGATGCTGTATGAGCGTATGCACCACGATGGAGGTCTCTATGTCGGCTATAGCGGTGAGGTTTGCGATGTTGCCCCAGGTTGAAAGCTTCTGGAGGTGGTGGAGGGATGGACGGGGCGGCACGACACGGGAGATTGCGACAGAGCAGGCTTGTCTTATTCGCACGGAGAGGAAGATAAAGAGCTGCTGGAGGAAGAGAATGTGCTGGTGGATGATGCGGTGGGGGGAAGAGTGTGAAGCGGGGTGTGGGTCGTGTATGTCGTTGCTAAGCCAGGAGGGAGGGGTGCGAACGTGGCCTGAGAGGCGGGGATGGGGAGAGGATGATGCTGAGCTCGGCGATAAAGATGGAGTGGAGGATATGCCTCCAGACAGCGAGATGGTACCCAGAGTAATGTGTAATCGCGCATGGTGGTGCACGCCGCGGATCCCGCAGGACGTCCTGGTTGACCCCGTCGTACACGAACCTGACGACGGGGTCCTTGAGCACCTCGTACACGTCGCGCACCATGATGAACAGCAGTTCGTCGCCGGCCGGGGTGGTTGAGGAAGAGCCTGGGAACGAGGGGCAACGATCATCATGATACGTTCAAACTCCACCATGTCCGGGATGTCCGCCGTTTATGCTTTCGCCCAGCACCGCGATCGCTTGAACGTGAAGCGCTTCAAAATGTTTGAACAGCAAGTTGGTTTCAGGGCGAGCAAGGTGGGGACTCGGATGCAGATAGGGATGAGGACTCCCCAGCAGGGTCATCGACTCGCCAGGTTGTGTTATCAGCATTGAGACGACGGCGATCACAACGTCGCGCGATTGTCCACTCAGACTTGTGGCGACCTCAGGCTGTCCACTGGCAAATAGCCTAGCGAGTCCGCGATCCCAACATCTCCAATTGGATCAAGTTCAACTCGGAACGTCCGAATTAGCTTGGGCGCTCTTGGAAACTTGGAAGCTGCTGCCAAAAAAACGTCAGCCGGCAGCAAAGCTTCGCGCGTGGTGATGCACGACTGCAGGACGTCCTGGCCTGTCGTACGCGAACCTCATGACGGGGTTCTCGAGCGCCTCGTACACGTCGCCCACCACGATGAACAGCCGCTCGCCTTCCCTGTCGACTCCCAGATGGTCGGGATGGTTGAGGGAGGAGCATGGGATGGAGAAGTCCAGAACAGCGATCCTGGGGCCTATAACAACGATAGAGGTGTCCCCCGTCGCCTGATATCTACGATATTACACATCCCGCAGTCCTTATTCGAATATCATGCCGTGTACGGTTTGCTTAGTTTACATCCATAGGACCATAAGGCCTCTGATATATTTATTTTCCCGCATTTCACGAATGTCGAAGATCCGGTTCACGCCAAGCCCCGTCAGGCTACCATTGGCCCGAAAGATGTGTTCGAATTCTGGAAGGGGGAACTTGAGGTTGTTGACGTGAAAGTAAAGAGCCAAATCTGTGACACGGAGAAGGCCTGTCTGATTCACTCATTCATAATAAACTCTTTAGTAGTACAGAACATTTCTTGCGGCATATGCAAGTCAACAAATGGATAAGGTAAAACTTAGGACAAAACAACCGACAGAGCGTACACTGATAAAAGTACAAAAGAGGTAACGGAACAGGGAGCCTGGGGAAACAAATGGGAGACTCCTTTCTAAACAGTGTGTTGTGGCTGGTCATGAGTGTGTTCATCCACTGCCATGATGAGTTTAGTCACTTACCCGCTCAAAAGCTCTTCTCTATCGGCGTTGTTCATGTATCATCCAAGGTACTCTTCTACATATTCATGTGAGTCCGGCAAGTCAGGTAACTGGGATAGTGACTTATACCTTTATCACTTGGCGGAAGGCAGGCCTTTGCCGGGGGTCCCGCCGCAAACCCTTTCACACCCCTGCGGGGGAGGTATCGCAAAGCAGACAGGAGGGCAAGAATAGCGACGCGCCCCCGACAATGCAATGCATACAGAGATGGAAAAGATCAGGATACGGGAAAAGTGCATAGGGAGAGTGTTTGTTGATTGGAGGCAAGGTGAAGAAACTTGAAGAATTGTCTCTGCAGATGATGAATGCCTTCGACAGCATTCCTTTTATATCTAATGGCGATACCGGTCAATGGAGGGCGACTAGAGAGAACTTGAGGGTCAGTCGGAATGGTACGTTTGATGACCAGAGAGAACTTGACATTCTCATGAAAGTCTCTCAAGTCTCAGCTTCTTTGATTTTCGTTGGCACGGTGCTACCTGAAGTTCCTGACAGGACTTGGCGTGAGCCCGTTATCCACGGGGCACAAGTGGGCATCGAGTACGAAGAATATGTGTGTCATTGTGCAGTGAAACCCAACGTGATGGACTTTGATGGCCGCCGTCATTATCTGCGGTGCGTGTCGTAACTGTCAAAACGCTGGTATCTGTCAAAACATTGATCTCATGCGATGGATCGATGATCCTGCAAGTGATTTGAATCCTGCGTCCCAATTGCGCGATCTCGAATGACGGCGATCACAACACGAACAACAAGCTCCCTTGGAATGGGTAAGTTTCCAAAATGTCGTGATCAAAACCCAGGAGCCTTTTCGGCGATGAAATTGTTATGATTGGCCTTCGTGCCTGTCCAGGCTCTAGATCGCCCAGCGAGGCGATGAATTTGCTGGCTTGCCCCTGCACAGTAACGATGCCGAAGCTAACGGGCGAAAATAGCCAGAGATTGAAGAATGAATTTGAAAGTCCACGTTTCTTGAACTCTGAGTCCATTGATTTGAGAGAGTCGCAGCCATGTCAAGTTCGGTGAGACTGTTCTGAGAGAAAGTGTATCCCTCCTGAAGAAAACTCCCAAGCAAACGTGTCTCCTATTGGTACACAACAGCCTGTATAATTTCAGAGTCCGTCCATGGAAGCCTCGAACTGACCACTATCACACTCACCATCTTCACAGAGAGCAGCCATACAAAGCTCACATCTACCTCCCAATTTCCGGCCTGCCATTTTGCAATGAAGACGAGTCGACGACGACCACAGAGCCTTTGCGCGATGCAGCCTTCCACGCGGAGCGGAGAAGCCCGTCCTCTTTTTCGATGTTGGTTTCGATGATGTGGGATTTCATCTCGTGGTCTTGGGAACCTTGGGGTGGTGATGACGAGGTAGAGATGGGAGAAAGGATACTGGCGAGATCTGAGGGAGTCGGAAAGGCCGTGGGCGGGCGAGACTCGATATACCTTCGCGAGGCAGTGGATGTGGCATTGGAAAGGCCGAAGAAGAGGAACCTATATGAGCGTATGCACAACGATGGAGGTCTCTATGTCGGCTATACGGTGAGGTTTGCGATGTTCCTCAGAAGCTCCTGGTTGTAAGCTTCTGAAGGTGGTGGAGGGATGGACAGGGCAATGAGGGCCGGCACGACACGGGAGAGTGCGACGGAGCGGGCTTGTCTGATTCGGACGGAGAGGAAGACAAAGAGCTGCTGGAGGGAGAGAATGTACTGGTGAATGATGCGGTGGGGGAGAGTGTGCAGCAGGGAATGGGTCGCGTATGTCGTTGCTAAGCCTGGAGGGAAGGAAGCGGGGATGGTGCTGAGGTCTGCGACAAAGACGGAGTGGAGGATATGCCTCCAGATGACGCGATGGTACCCAGAGTAATGGAGGGAGCCTTGATAGATGTAATCGCGTATGGTGGTGCACATCGCGGACCTTGCAGGACGTCCTGGCCGACCTTGTTGTACACGAATCTGACGACGGGGTCCTTGAGCGCCTCGTACACGTCGTACACCATGATGAACAGGTGTTCGCCGTCGGCCGGGGTGGTTGAGGGAGGAGCCTGGGAAGGAAAACTACGAGTGCTGACGATCATCACGATACGTCCAAACTCTGTACAGACCACTATGTCCATCTACGGGGCAACAGGGATGTCCGCCGTTTATGCTTTCGCTCAGCACCACAATCGCGTTAACGTGAAGCGCTGATATAAACGATGGCGCGCAAACCTCGATACAGGATGTTTGTTGCCACGAGCAACGTGGGGACTCCCCAGCAGGGTTATCGACAGGTTGTGTTATCATTATGCCTGTATTTGGGAGTCCACATTGACTGCGTGGATTCTAGATTTAAGGGCGATATCACGCCAAGGTTGGAAGCTCTTGAAGACTTGTTCAAGTTGCCATCATTTCCGTCAGCGCTGTGCTGGGATTCTTCAAGGTACAGAAGCTACATCCCGAATTTGAGCTTATTGTTGGCTGAAAACTGCGCACACATCCAGGCATTCGGCGAAGTTATCGTCCGATCTTTACATAAAATGAGACTTTCATCTTCTCTGTCGTCTTCGAGCGCGGTTTCATGGATCCAAATATGCGTCTGGTAAATCCTGTGCGACGATTTTCTCAATACAGGTCGTGACCGCTATTTGAACAGTTTGAATAGTCATCCGACGCCTTCCTTGCCTCTCCCTGCTCTACGACGTGTGGAAATCGCACGTCGAGGCAGACAGTGGCGACACTGTAGAGATCGTCACAGATCGTGACGCTGAAATACCCGCCGTTTCTCGCCTCTCCTTGTTGGACGACGCGTGGAAATCGCACGTCGAACCGGATGCTTCCCTTCCCTTTCTTCCACGAACTTGAATACAGGCGAAATACTGGTGAATTTTACGCTTGAAGTATGATATACACTGCATAAGTGATACTTATACACTCAGGCCATTCATAGCATTCAGGTCCCCCTTAGCTCAACGGGAGCCAAATCGATAGACCCGTCCGAACATACGGAGGCACGGGGCCAGGCGTTCGAATCGACTGGGGGGAAATGAAGCATGGGAGCGCAAGGAGTTCATTTTTCCGTAACAAACTCACTGACGAAGAAGGCAGCAGGCGCTTACTCGTCTCCCTAAGTCTACACTTAAAGTCGGCGGTGAGATGCGGCGGGCCGAGGGAAACGTGACGTTTGATGATGAAGATTCAGAGCTGTGTCCCATATTTCTCTTAGCACAACGGAGCAACGGTTGGTGACCATGATTCAACACCTTCACAATCATACGACTCGGAGCTCAGTCGTTCCATCCGACTAGAGGAATATAACCGAGTGACAAAGGACATGTTTTGGCGGGTTCTTCCCTCAACCCGTAGCAAATGCCCATACATACAACCCCTCCGGATACAGGAGGGGAGAACCTTGCAGAAGGGCATTCCTGAAAAGGGATCGGAACCGTGTGCGTCAAACGACAAGAATGGCGCACCTGCGCTTGAACTGCTCCAGCTGAGGGCACCGGCAGCCTGAAATTTGCTGTCACCAGAATAACCGTCGCGTCTCGACGATACCATGGAAGTGAGCACCGTAACGAGGAGAATGGGATACCTGTCTGAAATGGCAATGGTCCCGATTTCTATTTTCGCTGGCCGCGGCTGCCCCAGGCTTTGTCTCTACAGGGCTGAGAGATAATATGGCTAGATTTTTCGAAACATTGGAGGACTTGCAGATGTCGGGTCGTAATCTAGAGCGAGGAAGATCTGCGTAGTGGTAATTGTTGAAGTTCCACCTGGGCGCTAGCCACAGGTGTACTGAGCAACATAGCTACAGTGGAAGTACTCTACGATACCGCTATGGTCACTTACATGGTTTGGAGGGGGTAAGGCTAGTAAGAGCGGTTGAGGCTGGTGAGAGCGATGGAGCTGGTTAAGAGTCAAGAGACAACTTGTTGATATTGACAGTTTCCTGGTCTTATATACCGTACTACTGTTTGTACCAACCAAACAAGTATGTAATGAAGATATGTAAAGGTCACGTGATGTAATCTAATCTAATCTACGTGATGGGAAAAGTTTCAACACCCCCCCATATTTAGTACATACTTCTAAATACATCTTACTTTTTCCCACATATATATATAGGTACTTTTGTTTCGCCTAGTTTTTTATCAGTCCGAAGTACGGGATAAACTTGGAAAAAAGGATTTTCCCCAGATTCTTAGTCAAAAGGTCTGCAGGGTTATTCACTCCTTCGATGAATTCGACCGTAATAATTCCTTCGGAGACTTTTTCTCTGACGAAGTGGAATCGCACGTCAATGTGCTTGGATCGCTTCTCAGTTACAGGGTTGGATGCGATAAAGACGGAGCCGTTGTTATCTCCGTAGATCGGTACTGATCCGATCTGCATTCCAAGTTCAGCAAGCATGCTTCTCAGCCATGTTGCTGCGCGACTGCAATCTGATAGCGCCATATACTCTGCTTCTGTAGAAGAGAGGGCGATGGTCTTTTGCGCCGATGATACCCATGTTATCGCTCCAGACGCCAGTGATATGAAGAAGCCGGTGGTAGACCTTCTCGTGTTTTCATCTGACGCCCAGTCGGAGTCTGTGAATGCATAGATCCCTTTCCCTGAGTCCCCATCGTACATGATCGCGTAATTTTTCGTTGCCTTCAAATATCTGCAAATATCCCTAGCCACCTCTAAATGGCGTTTGGTGGGATTTGCGGAAAATTGGGACATTTTGATTACAGCAAAGCAGATGTCAGGCCTCGTTCCAATCATCAGATATAGGAGTGATCCGATGACGGATTGGTACTTAGATCGGAGTTCCGCATTGGGTTCATCTTCGGACGCCATGGGTTTGTAGCCCGTAGGGAGTGGGGTATGGGTGGCATTAGATTCGCTCATCCCCATGCGTGCCAGAATTTTCTCAAGGTAAGGTACTTGATCAATGAAGATCCTCTTCCCACGTTGCCTTATTTGGATTGAGAGAAATTCCTTTGGTTCCCCATCGGGCACTAGGTGACCTAGGTCCCTACATTCCCATGTTGTCATGAAGGCCTTTTTCTTTTCTAGCGTATATTCCCGGTTTGTGCCGAGAAAAGCAGAGTCGTCGACATAGATGACGGCAATTACAATTTCCCCGTTGGTACTTTTGTGAATGAATACTCCCGCATCGGAGTGGAGCCGGACAAAGCCGAGCTTTTTCATGGAGGAATCAAGTTCCCTCCACCAGGCTAATGCGGCCTGCTTAAGTCCATATAGAGCTTTGAATAGTTGGTACACGAGGTGTTCTTTCCCTTTTACTACGTAGCCCTCAGGCTGTCGCATATAGATGACTTCACGGAGCGTTCCATAGAGGAAGGCTGATGAGACGTCCAATAGAGTCATGAACCACCCTTCAAGGGCTGTCAATGCCAGTATTAGCCGGACGGTTTCATATCTTACGACTGGTGAGAAGATCTGATCAAAGTCGATCCCTTCTACTTGTGAAAATCCTTTTGCGACGAGGCGTGCTTTCAGGCGCCCGTCAGATTTTTCATTGTAAACCCATTTGTTCCTTAGAGCTTTCCTCCCTTCAGGCAGGGGTACTAGCTCCGTGATCACCCCGCGGCGTTTGAGCATATCTAGCTCTTTACGTTCAGCCGCATACCAGTCTTCTTTATTTGGAAGAGGGTATATGTCTTTATGGGACATGTCGACAATGCCAACTTGGACTGATATTGCCTCCATCAGGAGGTCATTCATCCATGCCGTTTGACCGCCCAGTCTCCGTCTTCGATCTAATTTTTCAAGATCAGACGCTGGAGTGTCTTCCCCATATAAATGCTTCCTGGCATCTTCCGAACTCGTCGTTCCCTGATCGGTCGATCTGGTACTTGCTCGGGTTCCGGAGTGGGTACTCGTGGTTCGTCATCAGGCTCACTGGCAGGCAATTCGTTGTCTGATTCAGGTTGATCCTGTTCAATAGGAAGTGGGTCATGAGGTGTTTCGTTGTGATTTTCGTCGTCGTTGCTGCCAGGGATGAGATCCTCAAACTCATCAGCCGGCTCTGGGTTTTCCATTTCTGGATGGTTTTCTGGCAAAGGGTCGATGTGGCATCTAGGGTACTTGCTTTCATCAAAGATAGCTTTCCCACCCATGAAAATCGTGTTGGTCTCAGGATCCATGAAGCGGTATCCTTTGACCCCTGGTTTTGATCCGAGATAAATCATCAATCGAGATCTTGACTCCAGGGAGTTTCTGCGTTTTTCTTTTGGGATATATACGTATGCTTGGCATCCGAAGACTCTGACGCTAGACATGTCGGGGATCTCATTGGTCACCCTGAAGTAAGGGGTTTTCCATTCAAGACGCTGCATGGGGGTTCTGTTGTAGAGAAATGCTGTGTGTTCCAAACAGAATTCCCACCACATGGGCGGTAAGCATGCATCGAAGCGCAATGCCTGAGATTTTTCCCATAGTGTTCGATTGATCCTTTCTGCTCTACCATTCTGCTGGTGCTGATATGGGAGCGTGACATCGATCAGAATTCCATGATCGGCAAGTACATCCTTGTATTCGTCAAATTCTCCACCTCCATCAACCCGCCACTTTTTAGGGGTAGCAGCAAATTGATTCTGGATCATCGCAAGGAATTGTTTCAGCGCCGTGATGGCGCCTGACTTCTTCCTAAGCAAGACGACCCAGACATGGGATGAAAAATCGTCCAAAAAGGTAAGGAAATATTTGTACTTATGGTACGATGCCGTGGATATCTGCTTCAAATCCGAATGGATCAAATCAAAGGGTTTGACAGCCCTTGTCGTCGAGTTAGGATAAGATTGATTCGGCATTTTCCCTTTTAGACACCCCGTGCAGTTTTCCTGTGATCTCTCACGTACTAACGTCCTGGGTACTCCTTTGGTACTAGTGGGAATTTTATTAAGCGCCTGGTCATTTGGGTGGCCAAGACGTTTATGCCAGGTTTCAACAGTGATTTCGCTAGAGATCGCGTGGATTTGGTCATAGCGTATTTCAGTGTCTAACCAGTAAATGGTTTGTCCGATGAAATGAGGCGAAAACTGTATTTTGTTCAGCCCTTTAGAGATATTAATTTCTCCGCGCATTCCATCAACTTTGTAACCATGGTTAAGGAAGACGCCTAGGGACAATAGACGTGTGTCCATATCCGGAATATAAAATACCGGTCGTAGGAGATGAGTTTTAGTTTCCCCATTCAGGGTATGCCGTACTGGAACGGCCCCAACTCCGAGAATTTCCAGTTTCTTTCCCTTTGCAGCTGTTTGGACAAATCGCTTAGCCTTGAGAGGCCTGTAATACGCGAAGTCTTTGAACTCATGGGTAAAGTGTAACGATGCGCCGGAATCTAAGATCCACTGAGCGCGTTCTTTCTCTTTGCAGTGTGTGCAGGACGCAAAATGTTTGGTATATTTTTTGTACAGATCATCGCTAAAGAGATCTATACTATCTGCATTGGTACTGGCTAATATATATTCAAACGTCTGTGCGTGATTATTAGCATTTCCCATTTGGTCAAGTTTGAGAGAAAGATGTGACGAACCGTCAAGTTCGATCAGCCCATCCTCGAACTGTTCCGGCCCCATTCGCTCGCTTTGATGGTCTATGTCCATCATCCCTAGCGATTCTTCTATCGACGGGGCTACGCGACGCTGTTTAGCCGGCCTTTCGTCGATTTCAGGGATGATGGTGTCTAGGATACGAAGATTCGATCCTGAGGGGCGAGCACCAATGCCGCGCGCGAGTTTGCGGACATGGTCGTTCTTTTTCCACACGGATGGTTTTCCAGAAGGAAGCCCGGTGTACTGTGACGGAGGGGGGTTCATTCGTTGCAGGAGCGACTGCATCTTTGCGGAATCGGGCTGTGCGGTACTTGTCGTTTTCCCGCGACCAGTGACGGTGGTGAAGGACGGTGTCGGAAGAGGAGGGAAGTGAATGGCGGGAGCAACGAACTCAACCGTTTCTTCCACATGGTCGGACGCGTTGTCCGCAGTGTTGGCGTTTTTCTTCTGATTGCGCCAGCGTCCTTTTCCCTTCTTCTTTTCAGAAGCGGTACTATGGTCAGTCGAGTTAGGCTGCTCGTCAGCGTCGTTCTGCGAGGTACTCGGCTTTTGCTGCTTTTCCCATTTGGGGTCCTGCCCCTTGCGCTTTGTCCCAGAGATTTTCCGGGCCTGCTCGTTGGACGTACGAGTGGACCCAATCGAATACTTGCGCCGGTACTCTGATATGATGCTTTCCACGACGGCTTTGTATGTGAAGTCGTCGGCGTCATAGACCTGAAAGAGGGCGGTGGAGAGTGACGACCAGGCGTCGGGAATCGCATTTGCCAGGATCATTGCCTGCATCAGATCGGGGACGTCAAAGTTCGAATCGGCGAGCCGAGCAAAAAGAGACCCCAAGCGTTCAATTTCAGGGACGGGGTCGCGTCCAGAGAGCTTGTAGGTGGCGGCGGCTTTGAAGTCGCCAAAGATGACGGCTGGGGATACCTTGGAGTAGGCATCTTTTAATGATTTCCAGGCGTCTTTTGAGGAAGTGGCGTCCTTGATGTGGCGTCTGATCGCCTCGGAGACCTTCAGGCGTATCGCCCCAAGGGCTACGTCGTCGTCCCTGATCCAGGCTTTTTCTTCCTTGCGGAAGCCGGGCTGGTCGACCGTGGTAGCCAGCACAGGGGGAGCAGTAGCAGTGGCGCCAGGGGTGGAGACTGTGGTGGTGAAGTCGGCGATGACAGGGCGGGGGATGTCGCCAGAAACAAGGCGCCAGACTCCTTGATGGAGGAGGTAGGACTTCATTTTCTCGGCCCAGCTCCGGTAGTCGATGCCGTCAAAGGCAGTGATTGTGTCGAGGGCAGAACGAGAGGTAGACATTGTGAATGAATCTAAAAAGGGTTCTCAATCAGTGATGTGTTATGAATATGATTCGAGAAAACAATTGAATGATTCCTTATGACATATTCCCTTCAGGAATAGCAGTCATGGGAAAACCCTTTATATGTCAGAAACGTATAAGGTGTGATCAACGTTTCCACATGGAGTGTACTAGGTCAATCCCCTTAGGGATGTCTCATGACAGGTACTTGTCGTAATGACGTTCCCAGGTTCATATGTGAAGAAGTATGACTCAGAACCTAGATCTTTCGATCGGTTCTTTGCCAACCAGGGTAGAGTGGGCAGGTACTCGCTGTTGCCAGCGTTTCCCAGGTCCCTCTGCTATCCGGGGCCCATAACCTGTTGAAGTTCCACCTGGGCGCTAGCCACAGGTGTACTGAGCAACATAGCTACAGTGGAAGTACTCTACGATACCGCTATGGTCACTTACATGGTTTGGAGGGGGTAAGGCTAGTAAGAGCGGTTGAGGCTGGTGAGAGCGATGGAGCTGGTTAAGAGTCAAGAGACAACTTGTTGATATTGACAGTTTCCTGGTCTTATATACCGTACTACTGTTTGTACCAACCAAACAAGTATGTAATGAAGATATGTAAAGGTCACGTGATGTAATCTAATCTAATCTACGTGATGGGAAAAGTTTCAACAGTAATGCATAAGCTGGGACCCAAGAGAGAAAGCACCAAAGAGGGGGAATGAGAGAAGACGACATACTCACAATTGGGCTACCATCCTCTCGTACCGCTCGTCGAAAAAAAAAACCTGGATTACAAGCATGTACTGACTCTTCGGGCCCCACGAATAATGGACTCACGCGGCATGTCGAGAATCGAAGTAAGTGGCCTCTGAAACTTATTGAACGACTCTATGGACTCACGCGGCATGCCGAGAATCAAGGAAGTGGCCACATTGAACGATTTTCTCGTAAGATGTAAGTAACACACTCTCGCGGCAGTCAGCGATGCATTCCGAATCGGACTTGTCTCGTACCCATTGATCGCCGCCATCCATCGACCCCGGTATTGTCATTGGGGTATAAAAAGGATGCTGAGAGCCTCCATCATCTCCAAAAACAGGTCTTCAAGTTTCTGCACATCGCCTCCAAACAACAAGCACTCTCACTATGCGCTTCTCCTGTGCTCTGATCGTTTCCGCTTCTCTATGCATTGCCACCGCCTTTGCATCGCCAGGACCCTGCCCTAAACCTTCTGTCCCATGCCCCCCCCCAGTAAGGTGTTGTAATAAATGAAGCTTTGAAGGTGAGCCACCGTCCCAGTTGCCTGCCCATAACTCAGCTAGACTCACCTGAAAATGCAGAGATACCTTCACTTCAGTATCGAAAGAACGTTATATATAACAACTATATAACCATAGAATTGTCATGAGCTTGCTATAAAAACCCAGGCGTGCCCAGTCTTCTTCCCTTGTGAGCCGCGAAGGAGTGCATGAACGACTAATTGTAAAGGTGAGTTAGTTGGGTGTGCTTCGGTAACAAGGGCACGATGGAGGAATGGAATAAGAGGAACCGAGAATAAAAGATGAAGGTAGGGACAAAGGAAGGTCGAAAGGAATGTGGAAGTGAGGGAGAGAGCCGAAGATACGCAGGACGAAAACAAAGTAGAAGGGATGGAGGTAGGGACGAGGACGGCAGGATTGGAGGGAGCGGGATGATCATTGATGATGGTGGGGGGTTCGGAGAAGAGAAAAAGACGAGAAGCGGAGCGGCAGGCAGAAGGAACGGGGAGACAGGTGGAGCGATGAACACTGAACTCGCAAGACAAATCACAGATGTCCCATGAAATGGTCTCCGCGCTGAGGGCCGAGCGCTGACGTGAGGCGGGCGGGGAAGGCGTCGAGCGCTCGTGAAGGTCACAGCGGCTGTCGTCACGAATGCCGGACAGATTGTTGGCTTCGGGACATTGATGCGGCGTAGCAAGTCTGAGGGGGGTGGGATTGGTTGGTATATACTTCGATAGATGAAGGAGGGAATGTGGGCGGAGCCAGACCTGATATTTGGGGCTTAATTAGCGGACATGAGGTCGATCTAGGGTAGTTGCGCTTCGATTTTGCTCAGGTTTCGCTATACAAAGGACATTGAGCGTTGACCTGGACCATGGAGTCAGAAAATATAGTACCTGAAGATTGTGTACGTACCCCCGGCGTGGTGCATCTACACCCGACAGTACACCGTGCCCCCAGATAACTCATCTCGATGCCCATCTCCGCGAGACCTTCCGAGTCCAGCGACATGTGTCGGCCAATGAAGACTCCCATTCTGCAAGTACCAGCGCATATCAAATCTAACCCTTTCATCGTTTCTGGAACTCATCATTAGGTTACGCAGCGATGCCGTCCTGGACATCCATGATTCTCTTCCTCCCCTTTGACAATTCCATGGCAAAACGGTCGGAAAGGCGAAGGCTGACGGGAAGATGATGGTGAGCAGGAAGCTTCAAGCAGGCTTCAAGCAAACAGCACACGTGGTTCGCTCGGGCCTCATGTCTAAACCTTGCACACGACGTAGAAAGCCCAGGATCGACTACCGGGAGCTACAAAGGAGTCTGGGGGCTGACCATGTCTGTTCATATATCACTCTTTTGACGGACAGGTGGCATCTCAGTCGTCAAAGCCGGTGACGAGGTCAGTTGTTCTTCAAACATCCAAGTCACCGGGGACGAGGGAGATGGGTAAGTCTTCAAGTTTTTATGACATTCTTCTTCCAAAGTCCCGCGATGGCGCTTGGATGGCGCCGTAAGTACTCCCACACCTCCCTCTTGGCCCATAAGCGACTCTGTTTGCGTCACACAGGTAGGTCGTCTGGACGATGCGAGGTGCTGGTCAATTGCATTAGCTATTCTTTCTCCCCAGACGTGTTAGATGCTCAAACACAACACTGTAATAACCTGAACACAGCACTCCGAGTCAAGAAAGCCAGTGGTTCGAATCCGCCTGGAAAACACTGCGATCCCAAGTGACTGAAACTGAAACGCAGGGAGAGAAAGTTTTCTCGTGACGGTTTCTGCTTATCTGACCTGCAGGCTCCTTTCAGAATCACAGCAGGTAAGTCGTTCGAATCGGCTGAAGAGATTAATGAGGTGGGCGAGTGTCAATACTGCCTTTATGTAGTGAATGAATGGCTGATCCCTAACGACCGGAGCACCCTGTTTGGCCTGCTGATAATAAGTACAGCTCATGACTGGCTGAATGGAGGTTGTTCATATTGAATGGCCTGCTGCTTCATTCAATATTCCTCTTTGCGGACTCTTCCCTTGCGCGACCGATATTATTCCTTGCTGCCCCCCCGCCACCTTCTCTTTTATTTGCCGATGCAAGCACGCCTCCTCGAGTCGAACACATCATATCAACAATTGACACAAATAATTTAGCGACCTACAGGTAAATAGCCCTCAAGTATACATGTTCATGATAAGAACAGCTTCCAATGGTATTAAGGCGACCCGTCTAGCATCGCAATCTAGTACAAGTATTCTACCTCGGTTGCAGACATGGTGGACTGCGAGATACATTATAACGTCGTCATGGATGGTACGGATCTCAGGTTCTAGACATCAGTCGACTGGAGCGCCGCGTCCCACCGCTAGAGCTCTTCTGTTTCTTTGTCAACTGCTCCGACTCTCCGTCAGCACCATCATCGTCGAACTCGCGGGTGCGTTTAGAAGTCTGTTTCGATCGCGGCCATGCAGTAGGGCGCGGGCGGGGGTTGCTGGGCATGCGAAGTGGGTTCTTCTTCAGCTCGTCCGTCGGCCAGGCGGAATCACGAGGCTTTTCCAAGATATCGGTCCACATAGCACGGAACGCCCCGTGGGTTCCGAAGAGGAGAAATGGGGTTCCTTGAGGCTCCGGAGCTCGACTCCACTTCTTCTTCATGGCGATCGTGAAGTCGTCCTGGTCATCGAGTAGGTGTTGAGTGCCAGTCTGGGAGTGTTCGAGCCATTCCTTGCCCCCCGTCAATGCAAGATCGAGCCAGGTCGTTAAAGGTCGATTGTTGTCGAAAGCAAAGTCCGCGCCGATGCGCGTTCTGGCCATAAGCATTGCATGTTTGCCATCGCCCCCGACAATCTTGCCGTCCATATTCTTGGCGGTGAAATCGAAGACGTAGTCCATGATAATTTGTAAGTCTGCCTCCTTGTTGTGCTTCAGGTAAAGAAGCCCGATCCAGAGGATGACATAGACGAAAGACTCCATGTCGTCTTGAATGGTATGCAGTTTATTGGTCTTCAAGAGGAGTAAACAGGACATAAACTGCCAGGTCCCCTGCGCTCGTGGTCAGTCACAACAACAGGACCGAGGGTCAAAGGACGAACTGTGCGCTCGTGGTCTCTGGGTCCTGTCGCCAGAATATCTGTCTCGTACTTCGCAAGATCCCAGTCAATCAAGACACCCCTTCCCTCTGCAGTCATTAAGACGTTGTTGATGCTTATATCCCGGTGAATGACTTCACATTTCTCATATGCTTCCTGGTGGGCTATCGAAAGGTGGATCAGAAGAAAAAATACCACCAAATCACGAGCGTAATGTACGTACCAATGAACGCATCGAGAACTACACGGAGCAATTGCTTCGATGATGAGAACTTGGTCAAGCGTCTTCCAACGAAATCGACGACAAAGCGGTGGTGATACCGCTGGACTATGCGTCTGAAGCTCTTCCCACATCTCCAATCACTCTTGCGTTTCGAGCCTGCCAGCGAAGGAGCCTGATCACTTTCTGAAGAGGCGGTCCCCGGAAGGGGAACATAGAGGTCGGTGACGGTGGCTTGGTCATGCAGATCACCACCGCACAGGAAAGGGGGTATGTTCGAGACCCGACTTTTTTGCAATACGCGGAGGATGTTGGATTCTTGTTCGAGGCTATAAGCACGCCATGTGTCCTTTAAGAAACACACCTTCTTGGTCTCCGCTTCGTATACGGGATAAGCACGCGTCGACCTGCCCGTGAGTGATTCGTTGTCGAAGTCGGACATGGAACCCCATGCGATGAATTCGCGGACTTTACCATCCTCCCCGGGGACGTTCATCACCACGACGGGGCGCGGGGGTTCGGGCTTCCATTCGGAGAGGAACTCCCCCGCGAGGTTGGTTTCTTCGAGAGTTGCGGGGCGGACGGTGGGGTCGAGGCCGCGGTCGGCGTCATTTAGGTGGACAAAACGCCAGAGAAAGTCGATTAGAGGAACCGAGTCTTCGCGGTAGTTGAACTTCTCTGAGACGACGGCGCCCGCCCGGTCCCAGCGGATGAAGCGGACCCACGGATCGCCGATATAGATCGAGAAAGTGAAGAGGCGATGTTGGCGAGCGATCCACTCTTGAACGTAGCGACAAATTTGACCACGGCATAGGATGCGCTCGTTGGCGGAGGCCTCGATGTCGAAGTCTCGTCGTTTTTCATCAGAGAGATCAATCTTGGGATCGGCGAAAGGGTCCTTGTCGTTGTTTCTCTTGAACTCAAAAGGCAACTCGATTTCACTGAATTGGGTGGGACCCTGCGAGATGTCGACGGTGTCACGATACATCGTCGGGTCAGGTTTGATCCTCTTCCCGTCGGCCGAGTTGTGGTCGGAAGACCTCGAGGTATTGACGATTTTGAATTTCGGAATGAGCTTCGACTTTGTTTGGACGAGGTTTATCTAGATTTTGAATGGATGAATTGAGTGAGTGACTTCGGCGAAAAAGAGAGTCTTACAAAGGGTTCATACATGTCGTCCTCCGGGACGTTCTGTGGCATCTGGTCGAAAAGTCGATTAGAAATCCCGTGAGGTTTCCGCTTACGTGTAGCGGGCAAGAAATCCTCCAGAAATTGTTCGACAGGCATGGGTCCGACCCAGAGGCCGCGCATGGCCTCCGCCATCTCTAATTGTGCGTCTTCAGCTTTGAGAATGTTGGACCGGTATTGCACTGTCTGCGATTTCACTGGGGAACTGGTGAGAGCGCTGGTCAAGTTGCTGTTAGTCGACTGTGGCAGAGACATGGTATTTGGCCTTACCTCGACCCTTCCTCTTTATACCAAGCTTCTGAGTCAGATGACAATGGCCAGACTACGTAGTATGGGCGGTGCTGAAATAAAACACACGGCACCACGTGATCGCGTTTTAGGCCTTAGGGCCATCTCGCGAAAAACGTCCTGTATTTACATAGGCCCCCGGATGCTCCTATATATGTTTGGCCGATTTTTGGGGATTTCTGGGGATTCCTGGCAATGATTTGTCCAAGGATCGGGGATGTGAGACTGGGGTGACCAAATTTGTGAGAATTTCTCAGTACCTATTGGCGATGATGAATGTGCCACTCCCTCAAAGAAAAAAGAAAAAAGATATATTCTTTTTTGTAAGCCATGTGACAATCCTTGTCCATTTTTGGGGATTTCTGACACAAAATATTGGGGATTTGAGAACAAAAATCTGGAAGTTCAAGGGTGAACATATCAAGTGGGTGTCGGAACGCGATCCCAGCAACACACATGGGTGGGGGGGTCCTCGGGGGTGAAAAAAAAAAGTCCGACACCCAAATTAATTGGCCAAAAATGGCAGTCAGGATGCCCAGCAACACATGATTTTCTCTCTGACATCTCCCCCATCTCTGCACCCTGAGCCTCGCGTTCAAAGGCCCCCTGCAGGCCTGCAGCTCTGACTCAACCTTCCTCAATGCCCTCCCAGGCTCTCCTCCTTCTCAACAACCACACTGAGATGCTGGCACACTGCAGGACTGCATATACAGCCCACCCTCCCTTGTCATTCCCATTTCCATTCCCACTGTTCCCATTGCCAACTCCCTCGACACCCTCACCCTCACCCTCACCCTCACTGTCGCCGACCACCTCCGACTGTTACACTTTTTCACCCTCTTCCTATGCACATTCACGCAACCCTTCGACCCTCAATCCCTATCCAACCCCGTTTCACTTAACTCCAATGACCCTGGGACACATGTCCCCTCTATCAGCGCTATGACTCGGACTATTCCCCTTCTAGCTACATTTTCACTTGTTATCTCTGACTCATGGCCTCAAGGCCTTATCTCTGACTCATCTAACTAACCAATGGCCTATTTAGCTCCTGCGCAGCACCTACTTATTTATAGCCATAGGATAACATATATAAGACTTGTAACCTTAGAGTAGAGGTCCTCAGCTTGACCTAGGCAAACAATGCTTACTTTGTCTTATCTTTGAACGCTCTCCAACTAAGTGCCTTGTAAGGACTTAGCTCTGCTCAGACCGAACCGAGTTGTCCTCTTGAGGAGCTTGCTGATCTTGACCAAGTCGACCTATTGAGGGACTTGTAGTGGAACCAGTATGAACCCACATGACTTGATACCTGGACCGATTGTAGGCTCTCGCTGTAACAAAAGGTCAAGCTGATCTACGTCGTCAACCCACCGCGGTTTTAGACACAAAGATTCCTCCCCAACAATCAACCTTTGGAGTCTCGTCCGACTCAGAAGATGAACAGGAGTTCGTTGACGCAGCCATTACACCACGACAACCGCCAACACCGTACAGAAGAGTAACCTTCTCTTTCGTACCAGTCAACCCCACATCACCCTCTTACCTCTCCCCGAGATGAATCCAACCGCCGCCAGCTGTTGCTGTTGCTGCACCCAGACCAAAGACCCCAGACACCCCAGTTAAACCAGCACCTGTAGAAATGACTTCTCAGGCAAAGACCCCAGAAAAAGAAATCAAGATCAGCCCGCTGGCGATCTTTAATGGAGACAGAAGAAAACTGTCAGAATTCTTGTTCGATGCGAACTTATATTTGGAGATGAACAATGATGTTTACAACTCCGACAAGAAGAAGAACCTCTTCACTGTCTCATACATGAAAGGAGGAACTGCCAGGCCATGGAAGGAATCCTGGTACAGGGACATCACCACTGCCGGAGTTACCATGTATCCGAAATATGTGGACTTTATCGAGAAACTGAGGAAATCATTTTCCCTGGTTGACAAAGAAGGAGACACATTGACCATGATGAAAACACAGAAGATGGAAGGCATGACAGCCGATGAATTCATGGAAAAATTTAAACTATGGGTTTCAGAAAGTCTGATCACAGAGGAATGATCTCTCAAAGACTACTTCATGAAGGCGCTACCCCACACACTCCGAGACAAGATTTTGGGCCTTGATAAGGTCCCAGGAACAATTGATGAATGATACACAATGGCATCCAGATTGGACAACTAGTGGAGGAGGGCCAAGGCAGTCTCTCAAAGACTTAGACCCGATGGGGGAAAGAAGAAATTTAAGGTTAATTATAACCCTGCACCCTGAAACATGCACTTCACCCCAGACTCAAATGCTATGGAAATTGACTGGCTGACTGCCAAAGAAAGAGACAACAACTTTAAAAAAGGGTTGTGCTTCGTCTGCCATCAGGCAGGACATTGTGCTGATGCACACAAAGGAGGAAAGACCCCAGTTGTGAACAATACATTCAAAAAAGTTTCTGATGCATATGCCCATATCTGAGGCATTTTCAAAGACTTACCAAATGAGGGACAAGATGTCTTAATCTCTGAGATGGAGAAACAGGGTTTTCTATTAAAGCGGCCTGTACTGATGTCAGCCCCCGCTCAGTTTTCAATCTCCTTATCCCCTGTAATTGTAGCTGACATGAATGACAAATCTTTTTCAATCCCCATTACAATGTCAGGAAAAGGAGAAAGCATCAATGAAAGACTAAAGATGCCCTGATAGACTCAGGAGCAGGAGGAACCTTCTTGGATCAGAAGTTCGCCAGAGCCAACCAAATGGAGCTTATTCCGTTACTAAAGCCCATTCACCTGTTCAATGTGAACGGAACACAGAACAAAGAAGGGACAATCACCCATTGCACATGGAAGAAGATCTGGATTGATGACAAAGAACTCAACATCAGATTATTGGTCACCGGACTTGGAAAGGAAACCGCCATTTTTGGGTTACCATGGTTGAAACAATACAACCCAAAGATTGATTGGGGAAGAGGAACCTTGGATATTGAAACTATCAGGTTCAAGAAGACCCTAGCAGGAGTTATGAGGAAGAAATTTGATGAGCTCTTGGTGTCAAAAGACAAGAAACCCATTGCAATGCAGCATGGATGAAAGAAAAACCTAAACAAAGGATCTTTGTGACAATAGGGTTGTTCAAAGTAGTCATTTTGGTCCCATTTTGAGCGCATTTTGATCTTCCTGCTAATTCCCATTTTGGCAAAATGAACATCAACATGAGACCAAACATGGGATCGAAAATGGCCATTTTGCCAGTAGGAGCCCCAAGGGCTCCTACTGCACCAAAATGGCCATTTCGACCTTCCTGGCAAGGTTCCTGTAGGACGTTTGTCTGAACTGCGGAGTTTTATTATGTGAAATCTTGCTACGTGTCGCTACGTAGCACAACTTCTCTCATCATCCTCAGAGCTTGTATCCTCTCTTTGCCCAATGACGAAGAGACCCGCATCAGGCGCACCTCCAAAATCTGCATCCAGTGCAAAGAAGCCCCGAAAGTCACAAGCTGAAGTGGACAGCGAGGTTGAGGTTGCCAGCAGCCCCCAGGAGAAATCTACCGAACTGAAAGTCTACTGGGAGAAGGACCCAACTAGGACAGAGCGTTTGATTGCATGGCTCGAGGAGCATCCTGTTGAGCGCCAGAAACTCTTCTCTGACTCTGCTCAGGATGCCAAGCAGGAGAATCGATCCCAGCGAAAGGCCAAGGGTGCTAAGTCCGGGTTATATACACAACTCGCAGATGGCGTTTTTTCTGTTGACAACAATCCAAAGGTTCGCAAGGACTTCAAGATAAATCCTGCCAAGTATGCCAAATCTGTCGAGAACCGCCTTGGAACGTACGTGAACTGTTTATCCTCATGCTGAGATCCCATAAAACTAATTGATCCTAGATTAAAGAAGAATTATCGCGAGATTAATAAAGACCTTGGGAAGACAGGTGCTGGGCTCACGGTCGACCAGATCAGGAGTAATCCGAATCTTTCCAACCTGCTCGGTATTTTTTTCTGCTTTGTTTGTGGAGATATTTTTGCTGAGCGATATGTTCTTTGTCCAGACTCGGTTCTTGAAAAGTTTCCTTTCTGGGGGAGGTTGCATGGCTTTTGGCGAACACTCCCAAATTTCAACCCATATACGGTGTCATCTGAACCTGGCCAGGATCTTGCAGCTGAGGCGAAAGAGGTACTAGAAGGGTCGGGGTCACAGGACTCAACTCTGAGCCCAGAGGCTGCCAGTGAGGGCAACAACGAAGACAAATCCGTTGTCACACCAATATGTGGCAGTGATGATGGCAATGACGAGGTTCATAACATCAACAAGTTGGACGACAAGGCCGTGGATGTAGAGGCTGATCAAGATACTTTGGTGAGCGTGATGAGTCATTAATCATTCCAGATTCAAACTAAGTTACGCCAGGATCTTACACAATCCGAGAACGATAATCCCCCATCTCCAAAACTCGTATCCGAAAGTCCAATTCCAGAATTGTCTGCCGAAACCCCCTCTCATCGGACTCATTCAAGATCAAAATCCCTGGATCTCCGCCGTAGTACAACTCCCTTCCTATCAGCCTCTCGCAACATCTCGGGTTCATCAGCTAGCACCCCCACACCTAAACCAACATCAAAAAAAGGGTCTACCACCACTTCTAGCAAGCGAGCTCGCTTAGAGAGCCTTGCTGATACAGAGGGTCGGATGTTGGAGCTAGCAGCTGGGAAACAGGATTACAAGACTCAATCCTTGTTAGTCAAGCGTCAGAAGTACATCACAGAAGGAGACATGGCACGTTACGCAGCCGAGGAACGCCAAGCCACCGCTTGTGAGCGAATGATGAGGGAGGAGCACGCGCATGCGCGAGAGCGGGAAGAACATGAATTAAAAATGATGCAACTCAAGATTGAACTCCAACGTGTTCAGAATGTGGGGGTGAATGGGCCGGGAACACAGCAGACACCAAACGAAGCCTTTGGCTTGGGAATTGTGCCACCCTTCCCTCACAACGGAATGTCTCCGAATTCCAACAACACTTTTGGTATCGGAGGCGATTTTAGTACATACAAGTTTGATTAGAGTTCCCCCATACTTCATGATTTCGCACAAATTTTTATATCTGCTTTAAATGATCTTTAATAGATAGAAGTTATATATTCAAACATCCGAACTGATACACAATACTCATCTACGTATAGCTCCACTTGTTGGACTATTAAATAAACGTGTCATGATTTGCTTTCGAAATCGCTGACCAGGTGTTTCAACTCGTCGCTGGGCAATACGAAGTTCCTCATCAGAAGAATCATCTTTGTCAGCTTCACCATCCTCTTCTGGAGCCCCGGGATGCACCCGACCAAGTTCATACAGATCCTCGCGATAAGATGAATCAAAATTACCACCCTCCAGTCTGATGATGATGTTATGTAAAATAATACAACAACGAACGAACATAATGGCCCATTTGTGTTGTTTTGAGGATTTGATCTGAATACGAAGCTTGCGAAGAGCTTGGAATCGGCCTTTGAGGAGTCCAATAGCATGTTCTGAATGAATTCGAACCTAGAACTGTCATGAGAAGGTAACATAAAGGTCAAAACACAGGATATACTTTTGAAACATGATAGTTATAGGTCCATTGATCTGGTGTAAGTTCGCCACCTTGGGGTTTCTTGAAAGGCGAGACACACCACGTTTCCGCGGGATATGCAGAGTCAGCCCACATCCATTCGCCAGGCGCAAAAATATGAATGTGTTCCTTAAATACCCGAGTGCTACGAAAGGCCCATGAATTGTGAACACTTCCGGTGTGGCCAATCGCATAGTCGACAACAATGAGAGTGTCTGGTGCAGTTACAAGCTAATCCAAAGTCAGCTAACGAAATAAACGAGAGGGTACGAAGTACCTGGCAATCAAGTGAATAATTTTTATTCTTGTCAAACCAAGCATCTCCATGCAGCCCCGGTTGTTGAAATAGAGCAAACTTCGTCCCATCAACCATAAGATGCCCATTCCGCCATTCGACACAGACTTGGCTTCCCACCCACACCTTCGCAGACTCCTTCTCTTCGGCCGTCGGTAGGTGGATCGCCTGGTCATGTAATCGGAGGAGCGCAATCATAACACGCTTCGTACAGTTTTCCACAGTGCCTGTACAGACCCCTGCCCATTGTCCAATGGCATCTGGACTCGCAGCGTTGCCGTAGTGTCCAGCCCGGTAGAGAAATATGGCAAGCTGGGTCTTGACGTCAGTTTGTGGGACATTTGAGTTGTTGTAGAACACAGGGTCATCGTGGATTTGAGCGAGGATGCCATCGAACGTGGCTGGGTCAACACGGACCTTCTGTCGATAACTGTCCAAATTTTTTATATGAAAGACATCAAGCAAACTTAGCTGAGCTGCTTCCCGAACTTCAGGTAAACAGGAGGGCGAGGCTCGAGAACTCTTGTTGACTCAATCTCCTTGCGGAGGGCATCAACCTGAGCACGAATGGCTGCATCATAAAACTCCTCCAGGTCGGAAATGGATAGGGATACAGTAGATTTGGAGGACCCGACAGATGGCGAGGAATGGGTATCTTCAGACAACGAGGAGACTGTGCTGATACTGGAGATGGAGGAGATACTCGAGCTGGTGGAACTGCTGTCATCGACACTGGTCAAAGAATCGGTATCGAGCCCAATTTCGTGGAGATAGCGCTCGAGACGCGCTCGCTTGAAAGAACGATCGATGTTGTCGAGGTCTTCAAGTAGCCGACGGCGGAGGGGAATGGTGGGCATGGTGCTAGCACCACCACCAACGACAAACACGGTGGTGAGAGGACGTGGAGCGGAGTTCTAAACTTCGTCGTGATGCCGAACGCTCGACGGTGGGGGCAGGAAGAAACGCCAACTCCATTTTCTTTTTCATTTTGCTAACTTTTTCGACCGGGGGTCTCAAAGTTGCCCATTTTGGCTTTCTGCTGGTTTCCCTGGCAGGTCCATTTTGGCAAAATTTTCCGCGAAATCTGTCAAAATGGGCGCTAGCATGGGAACCGAAATGGACCTGGCAGGTCCAACTTTGAACAACCCTAATAGAAGAAATTGATGATGAAGAGACCCTCAAACTGGTGAAGGAGGCTCTACTGGCAAATGGACCTATCTTGAAAAAGATAGATGAAGAATCAGATGATGACCTCGACCTATTCAGGACATATGTCACAATGGACAAACCCATTGAGGATATTTAGATCCAAGCCAAAACCTCGATCTCCCAGAAACTCTCACACAATATGGACACCATGGACAAACTGAAGAAAGAACTACCAGAACGATATGGTCAGTATCAGAAGGTGTTCGAGAAAGCAGCATCTGAGAGATTACCGGAACACAAACCATGGGACCATGCAATTGACTTAAAACCGGACTTCACCCCAAAAGACTGCAAAGTTTATCCTTTGTCACTGGAAGAACAAACAAAATTGGACGAATTCCTTGATGAGAACCTTTGAAAGGGGTACATCAGACCCTCGAAATCACCAATGGCATCACCCTTTTTCTTCGTGGCTAAAAAGGACTCAGATAAACTAAGACCATGTCAGGACTATCGGTGATTGAACGAAGGAATGGTAAAGAACACATTCCCGTTACCCCTGGTCGGAGATTTACTGGACAAACTGAAAGGAGCAAAGGTCTTTACTAAACTGGACATGCGTTGGGGATACAACAATGTATGGATCAAACCTGGCAATGAATTGAAGGCTGCATTCAAAACCAATTGAGGGCTGTACGAATCCTTGGTTGCCTTCTTTGGACTGGCAGGCATGCCACCCACATTTCAGGCGATGATGAACGAAATTTTCAAAGAAGAACTTGAAGAGGGATGGTTACTCATTTATTTGGACGACATCTTCATATTCTCGGTCAATGACGAAATCAACACCAAACGAACACTCCGCGTACTCAGAAAGATGATAGAAAATGACCTCTATCTCAACCTGGAAAAATGTGAATTCGGAGTCAGGCAATGTGAATACCTCAGACTCATTATCAAAGAAAACAAAATCGCGATGGACCCCGTTAAGTTATCGGGGGTAGCGAAATGGCTGGAACCTGTGACTGTGAAGCAGGTCAGATCCTTCCTTGGATTTGAAAACTTCTATTGAAGGTTTATCGGACACTACTCAGACATTGCCAAACCCCTGAATGATCTGACCAAAAAGGATCAAGATTGGGAATGGAATGAGGACTGTCAAACAGCATTTGACATGTTAAAGGACAAATTTACGGAATTACTGAGATTGTTAATGCTAAACACTGACAAACCGTTCATTATAGAATCTGATGCATCCAAATGGGCGACAGGAGCAGTACTGCGCCAACAAGATGTAAACGGAGACTGGCACCCCTGTGGATATATATCGCACTCATTCTCTGCGGCAGAATGGAACTATGTGATCTACGATTGGGAACTCTTGGGAATTATCCGATCACTGGAAACCTGGAGACATTACCTCCTTGAGTCACCATTTCCAACGGTTGTTCTATCAGATCACAAGAACCTGACATATTACCGGGAACCCCAGAAATTGAACAGACGACAAGCACGGTGGAGATTGTATCTCTCTGAGTTTGAGCTAAAATTGGTACACACCCCAGGAGCAAAGATGATCCAGTTGGATGCCTTGTCAAGGCAACCTGTTATGGACTTTACAGTATGAGGACTACATCATATCTTTTACCTGGCGCCCTCTTATGAGCTTACTATGTCTAATGTCTACTTTCGCAACCTTTGATTTCCAGTCTGACTCACTACATTACTTCATCATCCCCTTTAGTATACTTCACTCCCACGCTGACTTGCTTTCCACAGTCAGCTTACTCATTGTACATAGCCTTCCGCAGTCGCCTTACTCATGCGCACTGCCTTCCGCAGCACTGACTCATCCGCTATCACCTATAGTCAGTACCTATATAAACCCTCTGTAGCATAGTTAGATTCCTTAGATTTAGCAATCACATTTCTCTTCACCTTTCCACTTTCTGCATACTCTGCCTGAACCTTGGAACGGTTTGTTAAGCATAACAAGTTGCTAAATCTCGTTAGGTTTGCCCAGAGCAAAGAGAGCAACTACCAGACGAGTCAAGACATCACGCTTCTTTGAAGACTTCACCAGTAACCCATTCGCCACACCAGAAGCCCGACAGGAGGAGCTAAGTCCTCGAGACAGTATTGATTTTATGCTTATCCAGCAGTACATTGAATCAGAGATCCATCGCATCCTACAGCAGGTGCTTGATGAAGAACTAGACAATGATGAGCATCACCCCCATGGCGAGATAGCAGAGAGCATCCATCTTGCTCGGCAACACCAGATCGCGCGCTATAACGCCCGACAGAATGAACTCAAAAGCTTTCGCATTCAAGAAGGACCTCAGACAGGTCGGATCACAGAGATCAGAGAGTTTATTGGTGTCCAGACAACCATTATCAGAAGATTGATTAGGACACTCACATCGAGACGTCCCAGAACCGCATCATCACATCTTACTCGAAGCAGCAGATCTATGCCCACTTCACCACCGAAGAACAACAGACCGAGTACAACCATTGGGCATGAAACGAGAGACTTGACCCCTTCTCGTGACCAACAGATGCGCAGGAACAGAGATTCCTTAGAGATTTACAGAGGAAATACTCTGAACATTTTGCCACCGATTCTGCCGACGAGTCCCCTGACGAATTTACTTTTGACTCCGCGCAGTCAGATATCGAACAGACGCCTAGAACAGGGACTCATTTTCAATCCTTACCTGTATCCCGAACCCCATCTTCATCCCAACAACCCGACTCCTCTTCTCCTCCGCAGACTC
Organism: Entoloma clypeatum; assembly: GCA_963565915.1. NCBI lineage: Eukaryota > Fungi > Basidiomycota > Agaricomycetes > Agaricales > Entolomataceae > Entoloma > Entoloma clypeatum. The sequence continues at coordinate 4,161,092 of OY751490.1, read as the reverse complement.
TAAACATGGCAGAAGCTCCGGCTGTACAAACAATGGATACATCCAAGATCATCAAGGATCCTGGGATGTTCAAGGACAGATACACCTTTGACGAGTGGTGGAAGGCCACCAAACTATACATCAGGTTCCAAAAGAGCCTCACAGACGATCAGAAGATTCTTGCAGTGCTATCCCGCATGATGGAAGGGTCCGGCAGACACTGGGCCAGTAACAAGTTAGACGCTCTTGCTGTTGACAACGAGAACATCACCTGGCTAGGTTTTTCCGATGATATCGCCACACGATTCTCCATCGCCAACAAGTCGGTCTCTGCCAAAGCGAGACTCGAAGTCCTGAAACAAGAGAAACGCACTGTTGATGAATTCTTGGATGAATTTGAAGAACTCTTGAAACTGTCAAACCTTGGCGAAGAAACCGGAAAATACATCCTAGAGAAGAACATCAACCGCAGAATCTCTGAACAAGTGGCTAGTGATGACAAGACGTACTCCGAGTATGCAAAGGAGATCCAAAACAAGGGACGACAGATGGAAGGACACACACTGGTCATCTGAGGTGGCGGCGACATGCACACCGGATCGGGTACCACTTATGGTGGTCAGGGCAAGGCCATGGAGATCGACAAAGCAGGAGTAGTCCGTTGCTACAACTGTCAACGCTTCGGTCATCTGGCTAAAGACTGTAGCGCTCCAAAGAAGAAAGATGGTCGCAAGTGTTTCAACTGTGACCAAGAAGGACATATCGCGCGCAACTGCCGCAAGCTGAAGAAGAACTCTGGAAGGGTCAGGAAGGTGTCCGATGAAGATGCCGAGAATGAGGAAACCACAATCTTAGAAGCCAATGAGAAGGATTTTCCCGAAGGGTCCAATTAAACGATGCTAAGTTGTGACCCTTATTTATTAAACGGACTTGCTTGCCTTGTATGACTGCAGACAATAGAACCTATGTCATCCCTGCCAAGTGAGCCGCTGCATCGACTAAGGAGATAAACCTCTGAAAAGACGAGAGATCAGGCTGTTAGCTCAGCTCAAAACACAACGAGGACCAAAGGTCATCCGACCTGAGGTTGATAGCGGATGTGAATGCACATGCATCCATCCCAGAATAGTACATGAACAGAACCTCCCCACATGAGGAATACCGCCCATAGCAATTCTAAATGTGGATGGATCACCAAATCGACAACAGAAAGTGAGCCAACTTGCCAAAGTCAAGCTGGATTTGGGAGCACATCAGGAAACCATGAAAGCAATGGTACTGGATATTGGGAGAACGGACATGCTCTTGGGACATGACTGGTTGGTACACCACAACCCCACAATCAATTGGACAACCAGCGTGGTAACATTTAACTGGTGCCCAACAACATGTCGAACCAAACATTCAGATTTCAAGATTAACCTTGATGGTCGCAAACACCGGGTTTGCATGGTTGAAGTACGCGACAAAGATGCACCAAAGAAGTCAAGTCAGAAATGGAAGCCTGGAGACCCTATCTTGGAAGCCGTCACTCCCACACCACCTCCCACAACCAAACAACCCTCATATGTTGAACAATTTGCTCATCTCTTCGAGAAGGAGAACTTTGATAAGATCCCGAAGGAGAGGGAGTGGGATCATGGTATTGAACTTACACTGGACACACCAAAGGAACTAGGGGGAAATACATATCTTATGACACAAAAGGAACAAGAGGAATTGGATGCATTCATCAACGAGGGTCTAGCAACGGGAAAGATCTGCCCATCCAAATCCCCTTATGCCTCTTCATCAACAAGAAGGATGGTTCCAAACAATTGGTACAAGATTACCGCATGATCGACAAATTTATGGTCAAAGACAAGTTCCCACTCCCACACATCTCCGACCTCTTAGACGTGCTAAAAGATGCAGTCTACTTCAATAAGATGGACATCATGTGGGGTTACAACAACATCCAGATTAAGGAAGGCAATGAATGGAAGGCCGCCTTCCTCACCAGTCAAGGATTGTTCAAACCATTGGTCATGTTTTTCGGCCTTTGCAACTCCCTGGGAACATTCTCTCGGATGATGGCTAGTCTATTCCAGGACCAGATCCGCTGATGTATCTGTGTGATCTACATGGATGACATCATGGTTATTGGTAAAACCAAGGAAGAACTTGCGCGAAACACCAAAGAAATCCTACAGATCCTATCAGACAATGATTTATTCCTAAAGGAGAAGAAGTGTTTATGGGAAGTAACGAAATGTCCTATTATTGGGATATGTGGTTGGTAAGGGACGTGTCGAGATGGAAACTGAGAAGGTGGATACGATCCGAAACTGGCGAGCACCCACATCAAAAAAGGAAGTTCAGAGGTTCCTTGGATTTGCCAACTTCTATTAATGTTTTATTGAAGGGTACTCAAACATTGCAAAACCTCTCACCGCACTCACAGGCGGTACGGCATTTACTTGGGGACCAACAGAGCAGCAAGCCTTTGAAGGTCTCATACGGGCAATTACATCTGCACCAGTCTTGGCATTACCAAAACCAGAGGGACAGTTCAGGGTCAAAACTGATGCATCGGGCTATGCAATTGGAGCAGTACTCTCTCAGAAGCAAGACGACTAATGGCACCCCATTGTGTTCTTGTCGCGGACCATGTCCGCGGCCAAACAGAATTACAAGATATATGACAAGGCACTCCTGGCAGTCACGGAAGCATTGAAAGATTGGAGATACTATCTGCTCAAAGCCAGGGAACATTTTGAGATCTATACCTTTGCAAACACATGCAAATTCTGGCCCCATATCTACAAGCAACTCCCATGACACATCAAGAGTTCATACAGCTCACAATGGCTGGGGGAAGGGCAAGGTCTTCGCATTAACCAAGTAAGTCAACCAGCTCCTAGGAGGTTGGGTATCGAGCTCACTCGTTGCATCGCCAGCTCCTACTTGGTGGGTGTCGCAGCTCGCGCGATCCCCTACCCCTCATCAACTTTGTGCCTGGGTCGGAAAGCGCTCTGTGCTTTGTCCCCCATCGTACTTTGTCCGATTATCTTTCATCACTCTTGTAACACATCATCATAGACAGTCCAATATCACCATCCCTCCTCATTGGTCTGTCAACTGAGTGAATCACAAAGAAGCTAGATTCTGATATTTGTCGACATCCCACTGTTGAAAGTAGAGATCAATAAACATTCGACGGCGGTATGCGGACATATAACAGGTGACGGATGTGAGCGCATTCGATGAGATGAAGACTCGCTCAAGCATCTCGAGGTCTTCAAGGCCCATCCCTTCAATGCTGTTGGGATGGTGTTGCAACTGGCAGAGATAGTTATGTGAGTAGCCGTGAAATGCATTGACGCAGCAACGAAAGCCATGCTCTTCAACCAAAGGGCCCAAAGAAGTCGATGCGACAGTTTTCCCAAAGTCACAACCAATGTCATATCCAATAATATTCTGCTTTCCAAATGTCGCCAGGCCCTTCACCACCATTGCAAGCAGATACTCGGTCACCCGCTTCATCGTCAACGATAATCTCTTCATCAGCATCGTTGGAGGCAGGTGTTGGGCGATGTTTGACTTCATTAGCAAATTGGTTCACAAAAGCTGTTGACAGGAAGTAGTCACTGTCCTGAAAAACGTGTGTATCAGTGACTTGATGGCTGCCAATACCCTTGATGCATTTGAGTGAACTGTTGCCATCGATCACCCACATCCGATGATACCATAATTCAGACTCGCCCTCCAACTAATAATCGTGATGAGTCAGAAGTCCATGGGCCCTATAAACAGCAAACCTCATATGAACATGCAGAGCAGGCATTGAGGACCTGGTAGTCTGGCGTATCTCGCCCCAGAAACTGAGCAACACATTTATCAATGATGTGCCAAACAGCAAGATATATGTCAAATGTATTAGAGAGGGCGGTTTGATACATCTTCTGATAGGGCATCTATTCATCATTAGATCATTTGAGCACCAAAAATACACATCAAAATACACACCACATAGAGATGACAGAGGATCTTAGCAAAAGCCTCAATGCTAAATGATGCAAGGTGAAGACAAATAACTCGGAACAATTCAAGAGTCTTGAGTGAGACTGCCAGTCCAGGAGATTCGGGAGACGACCCAATGTACCCAGTGCACACGAGGGCCACAGCAGTGGACAGCGAGTCAGCGGCATGTGGAACAATGACAGAAGTGGCAAGTGAGTAGATATCAATGATCCTGATGGAAAAATCATAGTTGAGGGTTGTTTTGGTCGTTTCAGGAGGTAAGGTGGTGGACTCAGCTGCTGCATTGCACCAATGAATGTAAGCGTCAACCAGATTGTTCATCAACGGTTCCCAGTTACGCTCCAGTGATTCACACCGCAGCTTCCAGGACTGATGGTCAGTGTATTGATGATTCTTCCATCTGTGATGTTGTTACAGTATGTTGACACTCCATAGATGTAATGACAGAAGACGTACTTGCTTGTAACGATATCGCGCAGATCAAGGACAATGTCCTCATCCTTTCCACCATTTCCCTCACTACCGAGAATGTCTCAGCCAATTACATCCATTTCAATATTCTCCCATTCCGGGTTGCAGTCATCAAGATGCAGATCATCGGGATGGGTGCTGTTCAAAACCTCAAGAGACAAGGTACTCAAACCTTCACACAGAGACAGTGATGAGATGTACGTGTCAAAATAGATAATTGAATGTACCCAATATGTTGCATAAGTAGTGAGAGCAAGACTCCTCACGTTCCAATGCCAGAGCATTAGCATTCAGACTGTTAAGAACTGATCGACAAAAACGTTGGAGCTACGTTGGACGCGTCGTCGGGTCGTCGGGTCGGAGTGCGTGCAATGTAGGGGCAAGGACTTGGCTTCACCTTGTGTGTTGCGCCCTCGCTAATATGTCGGTGTCCTTATTTCGGAGGATCAGAGGATCGGAGGGTCGGAGGTCGGACTCAAGTTAAGAGTCAGAAAGAGGACAGGAGGTAAGATGTCAAATCTAAGTTGATATTCAAACTGAAGCTAATACATGATTCTACATAAGTTTAAATACTATGTCAGAGGATGTGTGGCTTCATCGGAGTTGGATAATGAGTGGCTGTTGGAGATTCTTAACATAAGTAAAATGGTCGGATGTAAGTAATGTACATAGTAACGAGATTCATAACAGTAAGTATGCATAATAAGTATTAGTCAAAATGTTGGAGGTGTTGGAGGTGTTGGAGGTGTTGGAGGTGTTGGAGGTGTTGGAGGTGTTGGAGGTGTTGGAGGTGTTGGAGGTTTTGGAGGTGTCAGAATTGGTTGGAAATTGTCAGAATTGATCGGAATGTAACAGTATTTCCCCCTTAGGGCCGATCCCATGAGGCCTAAGGACCTAGGTGGTCAGTGCACGTGAACTGTGTCATGTGATGCATTGGTTGAAAATACCGTCTGAGTGGTTCTTTCTTCTTGTTCCTCCCATTATCTTTCCGCTTCAAAACTCTTCCAAAAAAACTTCAATATGTCAGCAACCGATTTTCAAAAGGAGATGGAGGCGCTGCAGGCTAAGCTTGCGGAGGTGGAGGCAAAGAAGCGAGCAGCGGAGGAGGAGGCTGCGAGGAAGGCTGAGGAGGAGGAGGCTGTGAGGAAGGCTGAGGAGGAGCGGAGAGCGGAGGAAGAGAGGGCTGCGGAGGCGGTGCGGTTAGCGGAGGAGATGCATTGGGCATCAGAGCTGACGGCTCAGAAGAGGGCCAATGAAGTGGCTGCTGCGCAAGGTGTGTTGAGCAAGGGGTCGGGGGGGCTGCAGGCAGAGAGGAAGAAGAAGGTGACAAAGAAGAGGAAGGTAGAGGAGGTGACGGCAATGGTTGGAGAGGGGTCGGGAGTCGGGGTCGGCGCCTGCGATAGGTGCATTGTGAAGGGTGTTGAGTGCAAACACGATGAGTGAGTTCTTCTTTGGTTCGTCTCTTCTGTTTTAACCTTTTGTTTTAGGAATAAGTCGTCCTGCAAGGGTTATGTAAAAGACAAGAAGAAGTGCGAGGTCGGAGCATCAGAGGGAAAGTCGGAGGTGACAGAGGTGAAGAAAACGGTGAAAGTGAATAAGGGGAAGAAAAAGGCGTCAGAGATGCCGCCAGAGAGTGGGTCAGAGGACACCGTCTTGAGTGTCCTCAAGATGATTTTGGCGGAGACCAGGCAGGTGAGGCGACTGCTAACAGCAGTTGAAGGCTCGGTGAACACCGAGTATCAACCCAAGTTGCCGGAGGTGTCGGAGGAAGGGTCGGAGTTGGAGATGGATATGAGGGAGGAGATGCATGAGTTCAGACTGGAGAAGAGCATCACAAGGAGGATTAGGAAGGATATAGTGAATAGGAAAAGGTTGGAGTTGCCGGAGCTGTCGGACGATTCTGACATGTCAATTTTGGAGCTGTCGGAGAAGGCGGAGTCAGACAAGGAGGAGTCGGACAAGGAGGAGGGTCCTTCAAACAAGAAACAACGTACTAAGTAGATAGCAATAGTATTTGTTTGAGAGCAACGTGAGCGGACCCAGTTTGTTGGGATAAGCGGAATGAAAGTCGGAGACAAGCTCGGGGGTGTTTTCCAGTTCATTGGCTGGTAGCCAAGAGAATTCTTCATCAGTGTTTTCATATCCTAACCAATGGACAAAATATAGTAGCTTGCAGCTACGTCGTCGGTCGACCTTTGAGTCGACAATTTCAGCAATCTCATACTCAAGTTCTCTGTTGATGTCAATCAGAGGAGGCGGAGGTTGGGTCCGATTCGGAATGGTGTTCGGAGTTGTGGGTTCAAGCATGGAGACATGGTAGACGGGGTGAACTCCGCGGAATGTGTCGGGGAGTTGGAGGGTAAAGGAGTGTGTGCCAGGTTGTGCAATCATGCCACCTCCCCTTGTTAGGCAGCCCTCCAGTCCACTCCCATGTCATATAATCATGTGCAACAACGTGTCGCGCTAGCCTCTCTCGTGCTCTCTTGTCGACTCCTGTCATTTGGCGACCATCCAGTCCACTCCCATGCCGCCCTCTCAACGCCTTCGGCGGCCCCATGTCACATCATCACGTGCAACAATGTGTCGCCCTAACAATCTCTCATCAACCCCTCCCATCATTTGGTGAATTCAGGTCTAATACCACACCTTGTCAACCACCCTACTCCCACACTGCATCAAACCCTTGCCATGTGTCCACCCTATCCCCACATGTCACAATGCTGTTCCCAAAGATCTCTCACGCAGTTATCTGTGCCTGTCTCCCCATTTCTCTGGCTGGATGTTGTTCCTGTCTTGATGTGCACTCATTCTGTGCCCTTGTGCTGATATTTACATTGCTTCAGTCTTTCTTCAATGGCCAAGGGCCATTCCAAAGCTGTATCCTGACGCATTAATCACGTCCGCACCTCTGCAATGACATTGATTCATGATCACATCCGACATCTGTGTTACATTCCGATCAATTCCGACGATTTCCGACCAATTCCGACACCTCCGACATTTTGACTAATACTTATTATGCATACTTACTGTTATGAATCTCGTTACTATGTACATTACTTACATCCAACCATTTTACTTATGTTAAGCATCTCCAACAGCCACTCGTTATCCGACTCCAACGAAGCCACACGTCCTCCGACATAGTATTTAAACTTATGTAGAATCGTGTATTAGCTTCAGTTTGAATATCAACTTAGATTCGACATCTTACCTCCTGTCCTCTTTCCGACTCTTAACTTGAGTCCGACCTCTGATCCTCCGAAATAAGGACACCAACGTATTGGCGAGGGCGCAACACACAAGTTGAAGCCAAGTCCTTGCCCCTACGTTGCACACACTCTGACCCGACGACCCTCCAATGTGTCCGACATAGCTCCGACATTTTTGTCGATCAGTTCTTAACAGTATATCCAAACTGCCACCCACTTATCCGTATTTCAAATTCCAGTTATGGCAGCCTGCAACACTCAGAACTCCCATGCAGCAGCAGCCGCAGCGGAAGCATCAAACCTGCAGGACACCAGGGTGACATTTCTACATATGTTCCAAGATTTTCCTGCAGAAGAATCTGCACCCAAACCTGACCCCACATCTTTGACACCTCGTCTTTGAACACCTCAGACACAAGGACCTCCGATTCCTGAAGAATCCCGTCCTTTTAAATCTCCGACCTCTCCTTTTGACGATAACAATCCTTTCCGTCGCGAGCAAACTCCAAACCTCGCCGAAGCAATCATGCTTATGACACAGGAGCTCCGACGTAGAGAGACTCCAAAGACTCCAAAAAAGAAGTTGAAGGAACCTGACACTTTTGACGGTTCTGACTCTCAGAAACTCACCAGTTTCCTCGCACAATGCACACTATATTTCCGAAACAACCCCGCCTTTGGCGACGATGATAACAAAGTCAGTTTTGCTCTGTCATACCTCCGAGGAACTGTGCTCGAATGGTTTGAGCCCACCCTCTTGGGAGAGTCCGACAATGACTCTGTCTGGTTGGACAACTGGTCCGCCTTTGTGCACATCCTCTGATCCAAATTTGGACCTATCGATCTGACTGGAGAAGCAGAGGATAGTCTGGATCACCTTTGGATGTGCGACAATCAGAAGATTCTACATTACAACGTGGACTTCAAATGTCTTTCCGCTCACATGCAGTGGGATGGGGCGCACTCCAATATTGGTACTATACCGGTTTAGCGGAACATATCAAAGATGTTTTAGAGACCTACCCCAAACCTAAGACTCTGGCCGAGTTGAAGATAATGGCCCATAACATTGATGCTCGCTACTGGGAACGTCAACGCGAGAAATCACGCTCCTCTGACAAATCTACTCCAAAATCCAACAAATCTGACAAGAAACAGACCCCTGCTTCATCATCCTCCAATAACAACTCGTCATCTAAACCCAACTCGCAACAACAACAAAAATCATCATCCACCTCTCTGAAATCCGCCCTCTCCAACAAACTTGGCAAAGATGGGAAATTGACTCCCCAAGAATGCCAACAACAATTTGACAATAATTTATGCATGTTTTGCAGCAACGTTGGTCATTGGGCTTCTGACTGCTCGAAGAAATTGTCTTCTAATGCCAAAGCAAAGGCCCGCGTGGCCCAAGCTGAGGACAAATTGGAGAAGACGACCGAGTCAAAAAAATAGTAAGCAGTCCTCAGATTCCAGCACGTACTGGGGATTGTGTTGACTCCTTTCATGCACCTTTGGAAATCCTCTGACTCAATGTGTCCGCTCTCTCAAATCCGAACTCTCTATGTATTGATTTGATATCTCTGACCATCTTCCAATAAAGATTCTTATTGATTCTGGTTCTACACATTGCTTCGCAGATACCAGATTTATTTCTTCTTTAAACTTATCTCCGACTCCGACTCCTTCACCTATGGTTTTGAAACTTTTTGACGGTTCTTCAAATACTTATATCACACAATCTATTGATCTTCCTCTCCGATTCCCTTCCGGTGAACTTCTGACCGTCACATTTTATGTGACAACCCTCGATTTGTCTTGTAATTTGGTTCTAGGACACAACTGGCTCACCCGCTACAATCCATTTATTGACTGGGTATTGGGCAGTATCTTATTCCATTCTACGTTACCTGACACTCTGAGTCCGAGTCCAACGTCGACTGCTGAGGCAGCTCCACCACCTCTGCAGTGTCCGCCCTCTCCAATGGGCACCTCCGATCCACTCACTCTGAACACCTCCGACCCACCACATATTACCATGGTCAATCCAGCCGCATATGTAAAGCTCCTGGGGCATACACTTTCCGTGTTCACCTCTCCGACATCTCCGCCAATTCCGCGTCTGTCTCCGACAATGCTCCTGATCTCTCTGGCATACCCGAAAAATACCACGATTTTGCTGATGTATTCAGTAAGAAAAAAGCCAACACCCTTGCACCCCACCGACTGTACGACCTCAAGATCAATTTGGAGGAAGGTACTTCCCCTCTGATTGGTCCAATGTACTCACTCTCACAATCCAAACTTGGATCCCTCCGAGACTTCATCAACGAGCATCTCAATATCGGTTTCATCAAACCTTCTAGTTCACCTCACGGCGCTCCAATCCTCTTTGTCTGAAAGAAAGATGGATCACTCCGACTATGCGTCGACTACCGAGGCCTGAACAAAATCACAAAGAAGGACCGATACCCACTTCCACTCATCTCCGACCTCTTAGCCACTGCTGGAAAAGCATGTGTTTATACCACCATAGACCTCCGACATGCATACCACCTAGTCCGCATTGCTGAAGGTGATGAATGGAAAACTGCATTCCGCACTCGCTATGGATCATTTGAATGGTTAGTAATGCCATTCAGATTGTCTAACACACCTGCAGCCTTCCAACATTTCATGAACGACATCTTCTCTGCCCTTCTGGACAACTGCATTACTGTTTACCTCAACAACATCCTGATCTACTCTGACAACCCTGAGGAACACAAAAAACATGTCTGAGAAGTCCTCCAACAACTCCAACAACATGGTCTTTACGCCCGCACTGACAAGTGTGACTTCTCTGCCGAAACTGTAGAATATCTTGGATTTATCCTTTCTCCCAACGGACTCAAAATGTCGGAAGCGAAAGTCAAGATTATTCAGGATTGGCCTGAACCGTGCAGAGTGAAGGACGTCCAGTCCTTTTTAGGTTTTGCAAACTTTTACCGACGTTTCATTCCATTCTATTCCAACATCACTATTCCACTCACTCATTTAACCAGGAAACATGCCACTTGGCTGTTCTCCGACGACGCTCGAACCGCTTTTAATGACCTGAAAAAGGCATTTACCACCGCTCCGATCCTGACACACTGGATCCCCGACTCTCCGATAATTGTCGAAACTGACACATCCGACTATGCCCTAGCGGCTATTCTGTCGATAGTCACCTCCGACAATGAAGTCCACCCCATCGCATTCCATTCCCGCACCTTCACGGCCCCCAAAGTAAACTATGACACCCACAATAAGGAACTTCTTGCCATCTATGAAGCATTTAAAATTTGGCGCCATTACCTCGAAGGCTCCGGTACTCCAATTGATGTCGTTACCGACCACAAAAATCTCAAGTATTTTGCCACCACCAAAGTTCTTTCATGCCGACAAGTCCGATGGTCGGAATACCTTTCTCAGTTCAACCTCGTCATCTGATTCCGCCCCGGCCGATTGGGAACTAAACCTGACTCTCTAACTAGACGTTGGGATGTCTACCCTAAAGGGGGAAATAGCGACTACGTCGACATCAATCCGACCAACCTCCGACCAGTCTTTTCGCAAGAACAGCTCTCCGCTTCAGTTCGCGTGACTCAACTCCTTGAGCCCGTCCTCCATGCAACCATTATCATGGACACAGAAAAGCTTCACCATGACGTACTCACAGCACTCCCTTCCGACACTCTTTACGACACTCTTTCTAGAGATCCTAAACCCCACTGGTCTCTCGACCCCAATGGTTTCCTCCGACATGACAATCGGATATATGTTCCTGACTCCAACAACCTCCGACTCCAAGTCCTACAGCACAAGCACGATCATATGCTTGCTGGACACCCAGGTCAGAACAAGACACTCAGTCTCATTCAGCGTGATTACACCTGGCCCGGAATACGAGATTTCATCAAACACTATTGCAAGTCATGTACCACTTGCATGCGATCAAAGCCACAAAGACACAAGCCTTACAGCCTACTCAAACAGCTCCTGATCCCCGAACATCCTTGGAATTCTATCTCAATGGATTTCATCGAGACCCTTCCGACCTCCGACAACTTTGACTCCATCCTCGTTATCATTGACCGATTGATGAAGCAAAGTATCTTCATTCCGACAACCATTCACTGCACCTCCGAAGACCTTGCTGTACTCTTTGTATTACACATCTTCTCTAAACATGGCGTTCCCAAACATGTCACCTCCGACCGCGGCCCCGAATTTGTCTCCCAATTCGTCCGATCTCTCAGAAAGGCTCTGAACATGTACCCTCCACTTCATCTCTGGTTACCACCCAGAAGGCAATGGCCAAACTGAATGCACTAACCAGACCCTCGAACAGTACTTGCGGATATTCTGCAACTACCAACAGGATAACTGGTCTGCTCTCCTTCCAATTGCGGAGTTCGCATACAACAACGCACCTAGTGCTACCACTGGCATATCTCCCTTCTTTGATAACAAGGGTTACCATCCGAACATTACTGTTCACCCAGAACGAGACCTTGCCTCTTCCCGAGCCTGATTCTTCGTGACCGACTTAGACGAACTTCACCAAGAACTGAAATCCACCATCTCCGACGCTCAACGACGTTACCAAAAGTCCTCCGACAACAATCAGATCACAGCTCCGATGTTCTCTGTCGGACAACAGGTTTTTGTTAAAGCACAGTTCTTCCGCACAATACACTCATCTAAGAAACTCTCAGAAAAGTACTTGGGACCATATGAGATCATTGCACAACCTGGCACACACTCCTTTACCCTCCAACTCCCCGACACATTCCGCGGAGTTCACCCCGTCTACCATGTCTCCATGCTTGAACCCACAACTCCGAACACCATTCCGAATCGGACCCAACCTCCGCCTCCTCTGATTGACATCAACAGAGAACTTGAGTATGAGATTGCTGAAATTGTCGACTCAAAGGTCGACCGACGACGTAGCTGCAAGCTACTATATTTTGTCCATTGGTTAGGATATGAAAACACTGATGAAGAATTCTCTTGGCTACCAGCCAATGAACTGGAAAACACCCCCGAGCTTGTCTCCGACTTTCATTCCGCTTATCCCAACAAACTGGGTCCGCTCACGTTGCTCTCAAACAAATACTATTGCTATCTACTTAGTACGTTGTTTCTTGTTTGAAGGACCCTCCTCCTTGTCTGACTCCGCCTTCTCCGACAGCTCCAAAATTGACATGTCAGAATCGTCCGACAGCTCCGGCAACTCCAACCTTTTCCTATTCACTATATCCTTCCTAATCCTCCTTGTGATGCTCTTCTCCAGTCTGAACTCATGCATCTCCTCCCTCATATCCATCTCCAACTCCGACCCTTCCTCCGACACCTCCGGCAACTTGGGTTGATACTCGGTGTTCACCGAGCCTTCAACTGCTGTTAGCAGTCGCCTCACCTGCCTGGTCTCCGCCAAAATCATCTTGAGGACACTCAAGACGGTGTCCTCTGACCCACTCTCTGGCGGCATCTCTGACGCCTTTTTCTTCCCCTTATTCACTTTCACCGTTTTCTTCACCTCTGTCACCTCCGACTTTCCCTCTGATGCTCCGACCTCGCACTTCTTCTTGTCTTTTACATAACCCTTGCAGGACGACTTATTCCTAAAACAAAAGGTTAAAACAGAAGAGACGAACCAAAGAAGAACTCACTCATCGTGTTTGCACTCAACACCCTTCACAATGCACCTATCACAGGTGCTGAACCCGACCCCGACTCCCGACCCCTCTCCAACCGTCGCCGTCACCTCCTCTACCTTCCTTTTCTTCATCACCTTCTCCGCCTGCGGCCCCCCCAACCCCTTGCTCAACGCGCCTTGCGCAGCGGCCACTTCATTGGCCCTCTTCTGAGCCGCCAGCTCTGACGCCTGACGCATCTCCTCCGCTACCCGCATCTCCTCCGCTAACTGCACTGCCTCCGCAGCCCTCTCTTCCTCCGCTCTCCGCTCCTCCTCAGCCTTCCTTGCAGCCTCCTCCTCCACTGCTCGCTTCTTCGCCTCCACCTCCGCGAGCTTAGCCTGCAGCGCCTCCATCTCCTTTTGAAAATCGGTTGCTGACATATTGAGGTTTTTTCGGAAGAGTTTTGAAACGGAAAGAGAATGGGGGAACAAGAAGAAAGAACCACTCAGACGGTATTTTCAACCAATGCATCACATGATGCAGTTCACGCACACCGACCACCTAGGTCCTTAGGCCTCATGGGTTCGGCCCTAAGGGGGAAATACTGTTACATTCCGATCAATTCCAATGATTTCCGACCAATCCCGACACCTCCGACACCTCCGACACCTCTGACATTTTGACTAATACTTATTATGCATACTTACTGTTATGAATCTCGTTACTATGTACATTACTTACATCCAACCATTTTACTTATGTTAAGAATCTCCAACAGCCACTTGTTATCTGACTCTGACGAAGCCACACGTCCTCCGACATAGTATTTAAACTTATGTAGAATCATGTATTAGCTTCAGTTTGAATATCAACTTAGATTCGACATCTTACCTCCCGTCCTCTTTCCAACTCTTAACTTGAGTCTGACCTCTGATCCTCTGAAATAAGGACACCAATGTATTGGCAAGGGCGCAACACACAAGTTGAAGCCAAGTCCTTGCCCCTACGTCGCACATGCTCCGACCACGCTCCGACCCTCTGACGCGTCCGACGTAGCTCCGACGTTTTTGTCGATCAGTTCTTAACAGGTTCAATGGACAGGTTTGATGGGGGGAGGGTGTGGGAGTGGACTGGAGGTGTTAAGTAGGTGAAACGTCGGAGATTCGTCGGAGTCCGTCGGAGGTTGGACGTAGGACTGAGACCGGAGCGGAACTCCGGAAATGCAGAGAAATGACGAAGGGGAGGGACGTGGCTTCAATGTATGTGTTGCACCGCCGTTTGTTGGATAAGGTGTCCCAATTTCAGGAGGTCGGAGGAGAGGTCAGAGGTGCGGAGGCTCTCGGAAAGATCTCGGTGAGAGACATGTTGACGTGGAAATGGTCGGATGACGTCGGAGTTGTGACTCGGACACAGTACTGAGCTCGTTGAAGGGTAACGATGGAGGAAGAGCAGTAGATGAGGATGTCGTCGGCGTATTGTACCACAGCGAGGATCTCTGGCATGAATGGGGAGTAGAGGAGTGAACTTTGTTGATATTCGAACTGAGGAACTACAGGTATGGTACGAGCTTAAATACCTAAGTGAGATTACTTTACGGAGATGGTCAGAGTAGGTCCGGAGTTGTGGCGTAAGTTGCCAGCGACTGTAACGAACATCGGAGATGTCAGTCAATGGACCATGTGGAAAAGGTGATGCATAAGTAAACGGGAATATGAATATGAAATGCATAAAGGCATGGAGTTATGAATATGAAATGCACGATGGCAATGTGCGGAGATGCGGAGGTAATGGATGTCCGGAATGTCAGAGGAATATCGGAGTGGATCAGAGATTTGGAGATGGATATAACAGGAGGGCCATCTAACGAGGGGAGGAGCCGTTCAGAAGGGATTGATGGATGGGAGCGGCATGGGAGCGAAGTTGGCAACACTTCAATGACGGGTGAGCATTAGATGGGTCGGGATGATGGGCTGGGGACTTATTGCAGAGAGCGCTGATGGCTGGCAGCCGCATTCCAAACGGAGCAAAGAGAACTGATGGGGAGCTTATGATCTTGGGGGTTTTCTTAATAAGTTAAATCTAGGATTATTTGAGTTATTATTGGCAGTGTGTGGGTTAGAGCCAAATCCAGGCCTATGGAGCTGCCATACCACACCTGTTTGGCAGGTCTATGGTACCATCATATCGTGATGTCGAGGTGCTCTCACAACACCCTGACTCCGCTGGCAGCCAAATGCGGATACCTTATTTGTCCCGGCTCCACAACTAAACACGGTCCCTGTGCACCGAAAAAGTGAAATTGGGTCTATCATTTTGTATGGCAACAGAACCTGGACTGCCCCCTTTTTGATTAGCGGCAGGGTCCATATTGATTGATGAAGGATCAGCCGACAAACATGCCGGCTGACTAATAACAAACAACGCGTCGTCTCCATCAATTGGCCTCATTGACCACAAAATCATGTATCTCGGGCCATCCAATGGGTGG